>JBAMJR010000020.1:2235000-2812500 GCA_038501785.1 Myoxocephalus aenaeus | reverse complement strand
TGGGTACGATTAAATTGCAGCCGTGCTGATGTGTTTGCGTGTGTGTCTGTCTCTTGATCATATGAGAATATCTGCATGAGCTGAGAGGGACATGGTGTGTGTGTGTGTGTGTGTGTGTGTGTGTATGTGTGTGTGTGTGTGTGTGTGTGTGTGTGTGTGTGTGTGTGTGTGTGTGTGTGTGTGTGTGTGTGTGTGTGTGTGTGTGTGTGTGTGCTGAGTCTGCAGGTTCTATACTGCTCATCTGAAAAAGCGGTCAGAAAGAGTGACCAAGAGTTGGAGCCTTATTGTCTGCATGTGCGTGTTTGTGTGTGTGTGTGTGTGTGTGTGTGTGTGTGTGTGTGTGTGTGTGTGTGTGTGTGTGTGTGTGTGTGTGTGTGTGTGTGTGTGTGTATGTTTGTACATGTGCAATCTCACATGAGTAAAGACACATATTCTTGATTTATCCATGCATTTTCAAACCAGTGTGTGTGTGTGTGTGTGTGTGTGTGTGTGTGTGTGTGTGTGTGTGTGTGTGTGTGTGTGTGTGTGTGTGTGTGATTGGGTGGTAAGGCCATCCCTATCACCAGAGCAAACACAGGCCCCATTGCGACAAAGCAAACAGCAGCTCGGCCCAGTGTATGCATTTTAAACACTTTATCTCTCATTGTCTAGCCAACACACACTCCGCTCTGAAATAATATGTTATTTTACATTTTCAGCAAACTGCCGGCAGAAACAATAAACACTGAGAACTCAGGGAACACATTCTCCTCCATCCTCATCTCCACTGTCATTGCCAGCTTCACAATCTCCATGATAATGCAACCATTAAAGAGCACTCTTTAAAACGTCATACATTTTACATCACTGCAGCGCAGCAATACATTATCCCTGACAACGGTATTGATATTGAAGTTTTTTGTTGTTGCTGACAAAAGTTGCTTTTCCTTGCTTGTCATTTGAAAGCACTTATCTTAAGTGGATCTACAGAGAGTCAATTGTAATTGCAACACAGTAATGCTACATATGGTCCTTACATTGTGTATTGTGCAAGGCACTCAACTACACGCGGAGACAGAAAAGCAGCAAATTACTTGAGAAAGGTTAGCACAATTTGGTCAAATATAGAGGCTTTAAAAAGAAAATGCTATCAACTTAATGTCTGAATTTGAGCCTCACCACTCAAGCCAAGAAAAGGTCAAATGTGCACACAAACACACACACAAATATACAAACAGATGTAAAAACATATAGGTTATTGTGCACACACACAAATGGAGACAGAGTTTAGTTCACATAAGTTTAGGTCACATGCACACTCACGCATGCACATTCAAGCGTGAACGCACGCACACACACACACACACACACACACACACACACACACACACACACACACACACACACACACACACACACACTCGGATACAGCCAATTAGGTCCACCACCTTCAGAGAAACACCAGTGGGCATGTAAGATTCGGAGTCCAGCGGGCCTCTAAAGCCTAACACAGTCATAAGCCAGAAATAACACACACACACGTCTCCAGTAGGCTCTGCAGACCATGTGAAATAGCAAGGCAAAGACAAACACTCCATTCCATCTCTGACATTTCCAATATCTGTCTATCCCTCATAAACCTCTGTTCACCCATAAAGTGACTGATTCTTCACATGTGCACATGCTCCGTCCGGGCGGATACCAGGCCGGCAACTCACTGCCGGTCCTTCCAGATGCTTGTTATGATTACAAAATTATGGATTCTCTTTACATTTTACAGCTTTAACTGGGACACAGCCAGATGTGTTAAAGAGAAAAAAACGGCTTAAACCTAACCAACATATTGCAGCTTTGGTGCAATGATATAGAAATAGTTTACCTATCAGTGTTGTTTGCTCTTTTCTTTCTTCTCTGCATGTACTAACGCTGTGTGGAGAAGCTTTTTCAGCCGACTTCTCCTCACAGCTCATAACTCTGTTTTCCCTCATCACCTCCTGATCTTCTTCTCCTCACACTCTGTTAATTCACTACGCTGTCACCCGTCAGTGTATTTACCTAACACCAATCTCTTTCCTTTTCCCTCTTCCTCTCCTCTCCTTCCAATCCTTTTCTCTGCCTCTGCCCCTGCTAACGGTGAGACTGTGTGAGTGAGTGTGCAGGAGATTTAGAGCGGGGATCAATAAGAAATTTAAAAATCAATGCACTTAGCGCCAGGAAATCAATGGGCCTAATCGGGATGCCAATCGGCCCAGTCAAAACAATTAAGAGGGAAGAAAAATGTTTAACAACCTCCTCTCTCTTGCTTACATAGACACAGGGGAGAGAGAGGGGAGAGAGAGTGGCGGAGGCCTAAAGAGGAATATCAGAGGCAGACAGAGAGGGATGAGATGGAGTGATATATGGGAAGGAAAGGCTCAGGAGAAAAAGCTCAAAGCTTAGACCCAAGGAAAGCAGGATTGGAGGGAGGGGCGGAGAAAGGCAGGGAGCGAGGGACAGGAATGGAGATAAAGAAAAGTTAAAAGGAAGAATATGATGCAGTGGTGTGACAGTCGTGAAGGACAACAGAGGAGAAAGGGAGTTGAAGGATGTGGGTGGAAGGACAGAGACGGATTTCTCATCCGCACATTTTATATGAATATTCAAGCTTTTGCTCAAAAAGGAAACATGTAATGGTGGAACAAATAAGGTCATGGCTTGTGATCGGAAACACAAAAGTAATACCCTCCCTCTGGAAGTGGCGCTGTTTGGTTCATCAAAGGCATCCAAACCAGCTGCTCCCTATATGGTCGCACACAGCACAGTGCAGCACTCATCCTCACCAGACAGCCAATCAACTGACAGCCGAATCACAAACAGCCAACACTTCCAAATCAACGACATCAAAAAAGAGACATTTCTCTCCCCGTTGAAGTGTTCAATCATACCGAATGTTTGTCAGCTCGGGCACCCAATGACGAAGCTGGGGATGAGTGTGGGAACGGCAGAACGGGTTGGTGGGTGGTGGGGGGGGCTAATTTGGGGTCAATCAATAGATCTCCCCTCTCTCTATCTTCTGCCTGCTCACCACGCTAAAATCAATGGGAAAGCCAATAGTTCCCCGCCCCAGTGTGGATTAGTGAACACACAACTAATCAGCCAGTCACTGAAACTGACATCTCAGCTATTAACCTATTGATACGGGAGACACGTGTTGAACACACACACACCCACGCGCACACACACGCAGAGGCACATTCCAATACAAACATCTGCTGTAGTGGCGAGCGAAATTCTTTCAGATCCCGGATGCACACAAACACACTGAAAGGCTCTTTGAAGCCAGGTTTAAATAGCAGACACATTCATTGTAAATCTTACAAAATATCTCATGTACTATTATAAATATTCACGAAACAATAATAGCCATCTCTGTGATGTGATTAAGAAAGCATCACCCAACCAGCAGCGATAAGGTGATTCCCTATTAGACCGGCCATCGACTTCCACAATGTCCTCTGAGCCATTTACATTTTTTTATGCCTCCATCTCCTTTCTTCTCCGACATCATATCACATCAAATCCCGTGCCTCATCTTTTCTGTGGGATCCCTGGCTTTAAGGGTCAAAGAGGGGACTCAAAATGACTCTTGCAGACGCCAGCTTCACTCTAATTCAGGTTTCTGGTGCCAGCAGCAACCTCCGTTAAGGCAAGAGGGAGTCTGTATTAGAGAGGGAGAATATGTGTTTGCTTGTAACATGGTGGCACTCTGCCGGTTCGGACCTATATATTAATTTGACATATAAAAGAGATTTTTTTTAAATAACTGTTTGTCAATATATTGTGGTGATCAACAGCAGATGCATGCGGACGTTTCAGGATTCCATGAGTTACCTTTTTATA
The DNA here is from genome assembly GCA_038501785.1 of Myoxocephalus aenaeus. Taxonomy (NCBI): domain Eukaryota; kingdom Metazoa; phylum Chordata; class Actinopteri; order Perciformes; family Cottidae; genus Myoxocephalus; species Myoxocephalus aenaeus. The sequence continues at coordinate 2,808,642 of JBAMJR010000020.1, read as the reverse complement.
TGGTTTCACATTTATGATTTGAAGAACATTTCACCGAAAAATTATTTGAAATATGCCTGTCAAAAATCACATTAAGGACAATAAACTGGGCAACTTCAAAGAAACTACTGCCAAGTTTTTTTTCTTTGTGCCAAAACACCTCACTGATTCTCCTCAGGAAGATAAAATAATATGTACCTGGCTCTTAAGAGGAGCACTACACAAGGATCATTTTTCAAAAATAACAGCCTGACTAGCTTTCATCCCTTACTTTTGAAAGCCCTCTTGTTTTCTGAGATTGCCTCTCCTTCCTCTGTTCCTCCTCCATTCCCTCCCCCCCTCTCCTCCCATCTCTGTCATGTTTTAGTTTTCATATGTTGGTTTTGTTCTTCCTCATTTTCCCCTTGTGTAAAAAATGAAAGCCTGAAAATAGGATGAGTGAGGGGGGGAAAGACAGGAGGCATAAGCCACCACTGTACATCGTGAAATCACTGTCTGCGGTGCTGAGACTGCTCTCTTTTATGCACTGACAGTTACGGACCACAATACAGCCCCCCAACCACATCCAAATACATCGCACTCTACACACCAAACCGTCTGCATAGGCAATGCAAAAGGCTGCCTTTGGCCAGCGTTGAATTACTGTATACCAATGTGATATCCTTACAGCATGACAAGAGGAACAGCATTGATCAGCCACAGGCAGCTGCAAAAAAAAAAAAACCTTTAAATCGCATTCAGACGTACAAGCTATTTGAAAAGCTACACCCGGCCCATGCATGTTTTTTGAATTAGTTATCAACCATGCACATTGTAGTGTGACAGGCGAGGCAAAGCAAGGATAACTGTCTGTCTTTTCCTATCTCTTTTTTCTTGATATCCTTTCAGCAATCCCTTTTCACACGTTAAACGCACAAAGAGAATGGAAGTGAGAGGCGTATGAAGTGGAGTGGATTTGAGTTTTTTTCTTCCTTTTCCTCTCTTCACAGACTTTATTACCATGGTGGACCGAGCATGAGAGCCAGGCAGTCATGGCTTGGTCGACACGACTCTACATTTAGGCCTAATCCACACCTCGTCCTCCACACTGTTGTGGGTTATGATGGAGATGGAAAGCAAAAAGTTATTGAGAGAGAGAGAGACATGGAGGAAGAGAGCAGGAGAGAGAGAAAGTGTGAAGGAGTATTGTTGAGATGTCCAGGCAAGTCCGGATGCATTGGTTCCATATAACATTCCTATTCCACTTCCACAGAAGAATGCTGCCATTCTGAGAGAACGCAATCCTGATTTCTCGCTTGAGACCCAATATCTGCACCATACAAATAGGAGGATATGGAGGGAGTGCGATACAGACTTGGAATATGACTCTTTCTTCTTATCCTGCTCAGCCATATTGATGTTTTTGAGCCTTTCATTGCTCAGCCAAAATGAAGTCTTTCAGGGCTGGAGCCATTGACAGATTAAGAAAACATATCCTATTTTGTAGGACATGACAGAGGCTTTCTTGTTATCTGAATAATATGAGCAGTGCTGATGTGGCATGGAAACACTATTTGTGAAACATTATGTGGTTAAACTCAGGGGTGAAATTACAGCCCACTCTCGCAACACAAAAGTCGAATTGTGGAAGCAAAAGCAGTTTTTCACTGTGCTTTGTTTGTCGTAACATCAATTTAGTTCATTTCCCCATTCTTCCAACATCAGTTTTCAAGGGGGGGAATAATCTTTACATTCTGTCAATAATGGAAAAAAATCTGTCCATGATTATGCTCCAATATACACAACTGAAAACCTTTCAGTTCCTCTTTTAGCCCTCAGGTTCGGCTGAAAACGTTGAGCTATACATGGCAACACAGCTGAACCCCCACACCGCAGAGAGACTGACAGGCTGGAAATCACTGAAGCCAAATCACAGAAAATTGATCACATCCAACAAAATGGCGGCAGTGACTAAAATTGGTGTGAGCTTGAGCTTGCTCGGGACAAAAAAAAAATCTCTAGCAAGTGCATTGTGACCACGGCCCGGGTATCATTTTGGAAAAAAGCACTAATGAGGGCATTCTGGAAATAGTTGTGATGGGGATATTAGCGACATTGAAATCTGGCACTAGAGTGGACAGCAAGCAGCACAATGAAAAGAGATGCTGAGCATATATTTAGTGGCTCAGAGAGGATGTGTGGATGATATAACAAAGAAAACAAGGGAGGGGAAAAAACAGAAAACAAGGTTCAAGAGATGAAGGAGAGAAAATAAGGTGCTGCAGTCACCTGGAGTGTGTAAAAGGGTTATGCTGAGAGGTGGCATGTTCAGATGCGATAGACAGAAAGGAGGAGAGGGAGGAGGTGGGTAACAGAGAGGTACAGGGAGAACAATTGAAAAAGGGCTGGTGGAGAGGGGAGAAGAGATTTAGGATTAAGGAACGAGTGTGGGGTAAAAGGAGAAGGATTAGGGGTTTGGGTGAGAGGAGGACAAAGTAAGAGGCGGAGAGAACAGGAGAGCAAGAGACACAGAGAGACAAACTGTACAGGGCTTTTGACGGAGAGAGCAGGGATGAAAAGATGTATTTTTCCTGCTTCCTCTGTTGTCCTCCCTCTCCTCTGGGCAACTTCCCGCTGCTCTCCCCCTCTCTGCTGCCTTCCTCCTCTGTCTGCCACAGTGGGAAGATAGGTAGGAAACCTAATCGAGCCAGACACACCGGCTGCTCTCTGCTGACACTCACAGGCGGAGGGTGGCCACTACAAATTCTGCTGACCAGCCCGACCGAGACCCCCCTCACCTTTCGGCCGGAGTGGCCATCAATCCGGCACAATAGCCTTAGGGAGGCTGTGGGAGATGGGATGTGAGGAAAAGGGATGTGGTCCTGCGATGCTCAACGGGTAACGCACAACACTTACACTGTCAAGTATTAGGAGTTTAATTCCTGCTGGGCATGTGAGAAAAATATGTAGGTGCCTGGTATCTGTCTCCATGGATGTAGGGAAGGATCTGGCATCGGTAATATTGTTGTTTTTAAAAGGACTCATGTGATGAATAGCTATAATAACCACTCGTATAAGCTCTTATAACAATCATGCTGACACACTTGGTTGATTAATGTATTAGTTGATCAAAAATACAATCTTTTGGTTATAAAAATAAATGCAATTTGTTTTAATCATTTTTTGTTAACAAGAAAAATTACCAAACATTTGCTGGTTACATCATCACAAATTAAAAAATCGGACCTCAGTTCTGTTTCATATTTAGTCAAATGTGAATTAGATTATTTTTTTATTTTTTACAGTATATCACAATAAATAACCTATATCGTGGAGACTGGAAACGTGTGGTTGGTCATTGTTGTTTACATTATAAAATAAAATAAACGATAACTAGACTGAATTATAAAATAAAAAGAAAATGTTTTGAGAAATTGGTTCTGCACTAAAAATAAATAAAACTGGTACAGATTATGTTACATGACTTAATGTAAATTTAATAAATAGACTTTCTGATTTTTTTGTCATATAATAATTGCTGCGGTATTTTCTTTGCAGTATTATACCTGTTTAATTACACAGATCACATATAGCTTGCACCTATGAGAAGAAAACCAAACTGCCACCATTGCTGCTTGTAGCCATGCAACTACATGGTTCCACAAGATGGTTGAAGGGTTTCAAAGATTGTTGGTTTGTTTCCTAATATTAATTCCAAATATTCTCCAGACTCCAGACCTCTGGACACTTCAAACCAAACTACCCTCAAAGAGAAAGCATTATTTAATCATTGTGCACATCACTCTGCATAAACACACTTGAAGTATGGTTTCAGTTTAAGGTGTAAGACATTAAAAAGGGATTCAGGTGTAAATTGGCATGGACAAAAGCTTATGGGTGTGGCAGTGTGCCAAGGTGGAAGCATACAAGGTCCAAAGCAGCAGCAATGGGGCCGGCGCCGGGCTACGTCCTGCAGGTAAAATGGATGAGGGGCAGTGTGTGGGGGGGGGGGAGTTTTCCTCCCTGGTCATTGTGTGGGGGGAGGTAGTCATTACAGACTGACCGTTACGGTGACAAGCAGTGACACAATGAGGCTTCACTCGGGGGAATTAGATGGTGGACAGACGATGGGATGTGCAAAGGTTGTGTGGACATGCGCTGCTTTGTCCTTTTTTACTCCCTATACATTAAGTAGCCAAGTGTGTACATGTATGACTTTGATTCTGTGTTGCCATATGTGTGTGTGTGTGTGTGTGTGTGTGTGTGTGTGTGTGTGTGTGTGTGTGTGTGTGTGTGTGTGTGTGTCCAGGCTAGATAGCACATATTTGCTAATCTGGAGGGGGTAGCTGGAGGAAGGGTCAGAAGCTGGGGTCAGGTGTTAATTCACTGCTTCAAACCAGAGCCAAGCACCAAAACAGGGGAGAGCGCAGTGGAATAGATCGACAAAAACCACAAGGATATAGTCAAGGTCCGATGTGGTAACACCTCTGTCTCTGCCCCTGCCGTTTCCCTCTTTAGGTTCCCCTTCACGCTAACTTTCCTCCCTTCTGCCCGAAATCTCACCTCCTCTGATTCATCTCATTTCCCAATCCTCGCTTCTCTCCCTGGCCGGTCCAGGACGCCACATTCTCCCCCAGCTGTTAGACCCCCAAAGGTCAGTCTGTCTGCAGGGTCATCAGTCTGGGTTGAAGCTGAACTTTGGCCCCAAGCCCTTGATGTATTCCAACCACAAACCCACAGACACGCTCACATAATGGACATGTGTGGCCTCACAAGAGGCCTGTTTCATTGTGGTCATTTTTGATCAATTTATCACTTCTCTTTTTGTCACTTATTGAAGTCCTGTCTGCTCTGGTGAAGTCTCGCTCTGTGCGGCTGCTGGTTGAGTGGTCAGGTTAAGAAACACAGCGCCGTCGACAACAGGATCTTCTCAGATGATTAATCCAACCACCATTTATCAGCTAATCGATGCGGCGATGATCGTGAAGTGCCCATTGATTACATTCAATAACCACAATTGATACACGATCAATTGTGGGAAAACAACACATTCTTCGACAGGACAGACAGACGGCGTAGCCTGCGCACACACACACACACACACGCACACACACACACGCACGCACACACACACACACACACACACACACACACACACACACACACACACACACACACACACACACACACACACACACACACCAAAGAATGCACACCTAAATTAAGGATTTTCTTCAATAACAAACTAGCCTATAGGTGGAAATATATTAATGACATATATATAAATATATACTTTGTAGTTATAAATATTATTCATCTCCATCTTTCAAAAATAATTTTCAGCGAGACAAATTATTTGAGAAATGATCAAACCCAGAAACTGCACTTTGGAGGACATTTCTATATAATTTTGGGGTGAACGTGTTCTATTCAGGCAAATCCTGCAATAATATGTTCTGTATACAGCGGTCACTTCTGGTCACTTCTGGTCCCTTCTTGTCACAAAAACGATGAATCGTGCAACTGCAATCTTTCTGCCTTAATTGAGGAACTGGCCAAGCGACCTTTGACCTGGGGGTCATTACCGCATTGTGCGCCGGGCCGCGGAGAGGAGCCACACCATTTGGGAGTGGAGTCGTGCGCAGAAAATGGATTAATTTGGTCCGGCCTGTGGTGCTTGATACCGGCTGGAAGTGGCCGGTAACAAAACTGTATATGAAGCATAGATCAAAGCCTACAGGAGTGATCTCGCTTTATGACACCAAACCTGAGCCAATAAACCGTTTATGAAATGAGCTCTCGGACAGACTTTAACATAAACCATAAAATTGAATGTTTCGGTTGTGTGGTCTGTTTCAAGTTGATAAGGTGCAGGACAGAGTGTCCAGTCAGCCCCAGCCCATACAGGCTTTTCATTGTTACATGCATCTCAATCCTCTTTGGATAATCTATCAAATATCAATAATCGCTCCTTGAACACGCTGCTTTTAAAATCCATGCAGAATTATAAAAATACAATTTTATGAAGATATCGGGATTTAAGCTTTTGAAATGTGCGGTCGTCGTCACTTGATAAATGCTCTTTCATATCCTGAGGATTTGACTCCCTCAATAGACTATTATGGAAACTTTAAACAAAATTACATGTATCCGTCTTACGCGATAGGAAACATTTACAAGGCATTCAAATTGCATTGAATTGAATAATATATATATATTCACATTTCTCCTTTCGTGGACCTAAATATTGTCTAAATAATCCAGGATATATTTAAAGATGATCTGATGTCTAATGTTTCCAATATGAACGCGCCGAGTTTCTGTTGCCTTTTAATGCGACAAACTCGCACAACTCAAACCGTGAATGCTGTCTGCTTTTGTTTTAGAATTGCACAAGGATGATTTTTTTTTTAACAATTACTACACTAGCCTGACAATTTGTAATACATTGAAATGATTAGAACAATACAAGTGACTAACACCGTGAAATACGAGGCCGCTGTTTGAATATGAGAGTTGGAGTTTAAAAATATTCCTGAAGTTTCTTGCAAAGGATTTTAAGTTATACTTTGAAATAAAATCAAAATTTTGAACACCACTGAACTGAAGGCAGTAGATTATACTCTGAGTTTGACATAATACCGATTTAAATATAAAAGAAAATAAATCAGCATGTACTTTTTATTTAAATATTATGAATAGATGCATAAAGACGTTTTAGAGTAACAGAGTCTACAGGATAAGCACCAATATTAAAAACGACCAGAAACCGGAATAGTATTGGTTAAAATGTGATATTAATATGCAAAAAACATCTGCATGAATATTTACATATTTTCTGATATATCGTAAACATGGACAACTGCAGACTGTCGATTTAAAAAAGCGAAATACAGATTTAATAAATGTTGAATGAATGATGTGCTCAATAACTTTGATGTTGATTTAGACTGTATATGCAAAGCAACAGTGTTCAACGTTCCTCTCACCATATGCAGCACAATTCAAATTCAATTCTTTTAAAATTATGTTGTGTTTCTTTCTATTTTCTTTAAAGCACATTTCAGAGCATTTGCAAATTACATGTAAATTATATTTACTGTTAAATTACGCAAAGTATTTGGAATAGCCTAAAACACACACACACACACACACACACACACACACACACACACACACACACACACACACACACACTCACATTGACATTTTGACATTAAAATTAGACGGATGGTTATAAGAGAACGAGTTACGAATATACGGTATGATAAAGAGGAGGCTCCAACTCAAAACACCTAACGAGCCTTAATAAACATAATTAATATTAATGCAGGACAAGGGCCAGGAAGTGAAAACAACAACTCAAATATGTATATCTTTCCCACTTTAAGATATATATTATTATCGACGTGAGTGTAGGGCACATAGCACCAACCTGAATGTGTTTCTCAATGCAGCACCAATGAAACACAGTAGAGGCTTTAAATGAGACGCTCTTTGCTAAATACAAGTGGCGCAATAGATGCAAACACGGGAGAAACAAATTATCCGAATATATGACTTTTAAATAATAGACAAAAGTCCTCTTTCTTTCTTTCCTTAGAGTCTGCTGACCAAACCGTGCAGCGTGCCGGCCTCTTGGGATTCAAAGTGATATGTTCACTGATCATGTTGGCATCTATGTCATATGGTGCATCTCAACTGTCCACTTGCAGTTTCGCGTATTCTTCATAGATACATGGGCACAGCCACATTAATATGCATAAACCACGAGACAAAATACACGTTTGGCAATGGCACGTGTTCAGTTTTCACTATACGAACTTAGAAAAGCTCCTGTGACGCTGTGCAACAGTCCTGCCATGTAGATGACGTATGCACCTGCCACAGTCAGATGCAACCCCGTGACACGTTATCAAAAGAAACAAAATGATTCCCATCAACACGTTTTCTCTGTTTGTCACCTCACCAAATGTTCTCAGTGTGCTTGTTGAGACTATTAGAGCGCACTGGAGCCCACATGTGAATATGAGCATAGTGTGTATCATGTTAATGGAGAGCAAAGGTCAAGCGGAAATGAACAGTAATATGTTTGGAAACATCTGAACCAAGACACAGCATTGGCCACTTAGGACCGGGCGTCCGTCTACAGTGGAAACCATCACGTTGAAGACACCGTATCATAATAAATATGATTGCATTCTGTGTGGTAAATGGCCGGATTCAAGGACTTCAATCGGGGGGCTTTTGACAATGTCGCTGGAGAGCTGATCATCGGGCACCGCGCAGGCAGCAGCAGCAGCGGGAGCTCCGCGGCCATGCAGGCGGAGAGGCGAGCACCGGCTCTCCTCTCCTCTCCTCTGCCGCTGCGAGCTCCCTGCTCGGCCTTATAAAGCCCATATATCCCCTCCTTCTAATTGATTTTCTCATAATTAACTCAGTCTGTCCATCGATTTCCTTTCGGCGGCGTATCAGCCCTCACCGTGTTGAGGTGTTCTTGTTCGATCTGCGGACATCGGGATACCGACGAGCCAATATCGACCACTCCGATTAAAACCCTCACGGCGCGGGTTAATTTGGCCGTAAACGGTGTTACAGGCGACATTATGCTCAAATTAAGACGCAGGTTGTCCATTAACACACTGGCCTGCACGCCCACCTGCGCGTGCAGAGCTCTCAAATCCGCCGTGGCCTCTCACAATTAGGAATTAAGAAGAAGAAAAAAGGACTGAGGAGGAGTCAAAGGAACAAAGAGTCTAAAGAGTGTAAATTGCTGTCTCGATTTCAACATTGTTTCCCTCCTAAATCCAAACTTCCATTCTGCCACAATTGCATGAATTCAAATGTGAGCGGCATTACGCGCAAAATAAAAACACTGCGTCGTTCATATATATGAGGCAAATCATGTGCACGACATTAGCATAGGAGAGGAGAAAGCGTTGCAGGTGCACAGTTGCAGCGTGACTTATGCATAACACAGAGCAATATTCCAAAATCAAATATTCCCGCGATAATACAACATGCAGAGCAGGCAAGAAGACACGGCGCTATTCGTCCACGGAGCAAAGGCGCACGGGAGGAGAGGATAGAGAGAGAGCAGGGGTAGAGAGAGAGAGAGTGGGAGAGTCAGAACACGAGGGTTGCCCCCATGAATTAATTTCTATCTAATCAATACAAAAAGAAAAAGACCATCCCCACACAGAAAAATCATTAGGACCGATATTTCTCTCTCCGGCGCTTTCCCCAGGACGCTGCCACGAGGAGTGTCGGGCTAAACATCGTTCGCCTTTTGAATTGACACAGAACCGAAAGATTGTGATTTGAGAATGGGGAAAGGGGGAGTGTATACAGCTGAGGAGAGGAATGGTAAAAAGACACATGGAGGAAAAGAAGTTGCATATGAGCCACCCCTCACGCGCACCCGTACAATCATTTCCTTGTTTGTTTTTGTCTGTTCTTGTGGATGTGGAAATTTACCAGTGCTTCCATCGGTGAACGTCTCCATCCCCGCCATGCGAGCAGCCTGTCTGGACAAGAGAGGGATGGAGAGCAAAAAGATGGGGGAGAGGGTTCGGGAGGGGGGGCAGAGGTGTGTGTAAGAGGGGCCAGGGTGTGTGGCGGCGGATCTGGGATGGGGGCTCAGCATTAAACTGAGGGGTTGAGGGGTTAGAGGTGAGGGGGAGGGGGGTATGGCAACACCCTAACCTTGCAATACCCCTTCTCTCTCTCTCTCTCTCTCTCTCTCTCTCTCTCTCTCTCTCTCTCTCTCTCTCTCTCTCTCTCTCTCTCTCTCTCTCTCTCTCCTTGTCCCTCGTTGTCCATCTTTCTCTCTCTCCATCTCTCACCCCTCGACGTGTGTCTCTCAGCGGTTTCCATGGCGACCCGGTGGCTGTGGTGCTGCTGCTGAGGAGAAAGAGGCGCGTGCGTGTGACAGGGAATGGGGGCGCGAGGCGAGACGGTCGTTTGAAGTGCAAGGAGGGAACCATGACACATCTGAGGTAATTAGCAATCAGAGGCTTTTCGAAGATTAAATATCACTGCGCAAACCTCCCGACATGTTCTCCCCGAGATGCCACTCTGCCAGTGGGACATTTATGGGGTTTATTTCTCGACTCAGGAAGTGCACTATGTTTTAAAGGCAATATGTTTCAGAGGCCCAGTGTGACCTTAATGCCATTATGTATGTAACACACCATTGAGTTAACATCTCTGTGTCATGGGAGGTTTTACAAGTTCTGTAACTTCGTGACATGACAGATGTTTCTGATATGACAAAGCAGATATTCAGCAGGGGGCTCTGCTGTTTTGAATATGAGGCCTCCTCCAATGAGGATTCCTCTATGCTGCCACCTGCAGGCCATGAGGAACACAGTCCTTCCTGCTCCGCGTGAGCAGAGAAACCTGCCGACCTTCTGCTGCTCACAAACCAACACAGCGACTCGTGCAGAGCCTCGGATTGCGCGGTGAATTAGATTGATTGATGCAACGGGTCTGACTTCTGTTTTTAGGTTTGTTTTTTTAACATCTGCCTCTCGGGACTACAGGTGAAAATAGCCTCTTGGCTAACTCTGTCCTCTGTCTGTCGCATTTACAGAAATGTTTTTATTATTGTGCACTGTCCCCTTATCAAATAAACCATTTAACTTCACTTAACCAAACCAGTTCCACCCCATTTTGTACAATGGAAAATAATCTATTATTTAATAACTGAATCAGGAAGACATCCACTGACGTTTGTATTTTTCTTTCTTGCTTAATAATTACAAATTAAGCAATTGGCCTGACACATTCCATTTGTATGTATTTGGGAAAAATGTGCTCTTTTGAAATCTGCTGTGACTGACTTCCAGCTTCACAACCCCACACGGTGCAGAGGTAAACCAAGGAAGAAGGCTTTCGAGAAGATTACCTAATCTAATTTCCCCCCTCAATAAAAGCCATAGCATTTCCCCCATCAGAGAGATGTGCCATATGCTGCAGGGTATACATATAATAAAGGCAGCCCCAGTGGGCCGGCAGAAGGCTGTAGTGTCTATCAGCTTTAGATGACACGTTTCGATAGGAGACTGATTTAGGCCTTAGCCACAAGATGACTTGAGTCTCCATCCAATCAAGGAGGTGCGAAGAACACCTGCGGACAGTGGAATAAAGTCTCCAGGAAGATGATGGCTGGTGTCCAGCCGTACAGCCCAGCATTGCATTAGCTTTTTGCACCCAATACAATTTGCACTATGGAACACAAGACCGCCTCTGATGTCTCTATGAAGTGTTTTAGGCAATAAACCTCACCAAATGTTCAGTGTGCTCTGGTGTAAAAAATAAAAATAAAATAAGGATCGCTTTATATATTTGAGTCCAAGTTATTCTATACTGCAGTGCTGGTAATAGAAAGTGAAAACACATGTTGAAATTGATCGATTCATTAAAAAAAACAATACGGTTTTATTATTTGAAATCGTGTCTCAATCACAGTTTCTCTCTCATCATGGCGTCCCCTCCCTGGTTGTTTGTCCCCGGCCAACTGCATCACAAGACTGCCACTGTCCTGCCCAGGCTCCGTCACCATAGCAACGGGATCTTTGACCCCCATCTGTGGAATCCTTGACCTGGATGTAGATCAGTGAGGCCTCAAGCGAGCCTATTGGCTGAAAGCTGCCGCTGTGCTGAAGCCAGAGAGGAGGGGTGACTGTGGCGGTGGTGATGGGGTCAGGAGCAGGCCGGGAAGATGGGAGGATCCTGGGGTCCGCTCTGCCCGACAGACTCAAAACATCCCTTCAGGCTTCTTCTTCTACCTTGATCATTGTAACGTTGGACAATGAGGGTGTTATTTAAAGCATCAATACATTTTGATTCCATTCTGATCAGTTAACACTCTCATGTCTGTCGGTATCAAGTTATCTGACATTAATAAAGTAAGTCTAAAGGCTGGAAACAAGGGTTAACAACAGTGTCCAAGGATTATAATATCCATCAATATATATATATATATATATATATATATATATATATATATATATATATATATATATATAATTAACTGCATCCGGCCAAGAAATGGTCCCCCACGGAAACCACACATTGTAATTTTTACACTTTGGTTTTTGTATGGATCAAACAAACGAAATACAGACTTTTAATTAGTTTGCTTTACAGGTGCTGGTAGGCATATTCTGTGACCTTTGGACAGGGCCAGGCTGTAGCTTCTAGCGGTTATGACAGTAGTATCCATTATTGTCAACTCTTGACAAGAAAGTGAATAAGCAGTACCTAAAATGTCACAATATTCCTCTAAAAGGTGCTCAATACGAAAATAATAGCATATATATTGACTCTACATGGCTCTCAAGATAACGACGGCTAAGCCAGCAGCTCGCAGCTAACAAACAACGGCAATAGTGCCGACAGAGCTAACAGTGTTTACCTGAGGGGGAACTGGAGGGTGGGCACTATTTTAATGCTCTGACATCACAGAGGACCTTTAAGCATCCCGGAGATTGTAGAAAACCTTCTGCACAGATCTGTTCTTGGTGACACATTTCTGGATACCATACCAAGTGATGTATTGACCTCAGCATAATTTTCTTAAGTTTTACAGCAAGATGAACTGAGAAATGTCAGGGTGTAGAGCTGGGTGGTGTAGCAGTCCAGGTGTTTGTCTGATGAAGTCACCTCAGCGAAGACCTCCAGAGATGTGATTCCTCTAGAAGAGGGCCGTCTGTCGGAAGGAAGGGTGGGACTTGTCGATGATGTTTTACCAGCGCCTCGTCCTTGGTTATTTGTGAGCATAATGTTCCTGAGTGCTCCAGATATGCGGCCCAATTTCTTTGACAAACAAATCTCTCATAGTGGCAGGGTCATCCGAGAGGGAGTCATTGTTCAGAGGAGCAACACCGCAGCAGTCTTTGAGTTGGATCTCTGTAGTTTTGCAGACTTTTCAGACGGACCGCCTGGGTCTCCCTGTGGGCATCACATCGCTGGTCTTGCTTTAAGGCTGGGTGTGGTAAAAACTGGGCTTTCAAAAATCTCAGTTTTCCCCAAGGCAGGCCTGGGGCAGTTTAGCTGCCATCAAACAGGCCCACTCTGAACAGGGTAGGAGCGGCCCTATCAGGTTTTTCCCAGAGGGTTGGTCGCGCTTATTGTTCTCAGTGATGGCAAGCCAATAATAAAACTTCATTTGTACCCTCTGCAGCATTTTTAACGGGCGGGTGTGGTCAGAGGGCTCTTAACTGACCTAATAATGGCGTCTTTAAGTCAGCAAGTGACAAGCGAGTAACAGTGCACTAAATATTTAAAATGAAAGAGACATGAGAGATCTGAGAGCAGAACTTAAACAAGAATGGGCCCCGAGATGTCAATAAATATGTCAATCAATTTAGCTTGGTTGCATAGCATCGATGGTTGCAGTTTGTGTGTCTATTGGATTAAACAAATATAACAGGACAATAAATACTCTATTAACTTTTAGTACAAACGTTGGTTATTAAATAAATTATAAATCATAAATAAATCTGTTTATTCCCCATGTGTCTTTGGAAGTTAATGTTGTATCTTCTTGAGGATGTTTCACACTCGTCTAAAATCCATTAATAACGAATTAAAGAAAGTCACTCATTACTGTGCCAGTAGAGTGCTTGCTTGGATTTCCGACTGAAATGAGGTGACTCTTCAAAGTGCCCTTTCGCCGACATTTACATTATTTATTCATGTGCCAGAGGACTATGTTGGTCTACATCAGAGGACTTAATCATGTTCAATGAGGTCAAGCAATAAGTCAAAGACCCCACTCAATATGAGGAATTATTGTATCCAGAAACAAGCATTCAATGTTACATTGCAACGATTTACATATTAACTCATCTCTGCTACCTTGTATAAATATCTCCAATGTAAATATTCATTTAACATCCTCAATGCAAAAAGTTCCCATTTTAGTTTCGCCCTCCATGATTCGATTCTGAGTTGACATATTTGTAAAACAAAGCCACATGAACATTCAGTGTATGTCATATGGGAAAGCACATCATACATTTTCTCATGAAGGTTGACAGAAGCACACAATTTCAAGACTGGACTTTAGCTGTAAGGATGTTGGCAATGTAATCTGGAGCAAGGCCATAAAGGCATTTGAAAACAAAAAGAGAAGCACCTTGAAATCCATTGAATTGCTCAGAAGCAGCCACAATTTAATATGGCATCACTCATTTTTGCTTTGGTAAGCATCGTTGGCAACTCGGCTATGTTTCACCGTTATTGTGTGGCTAAAAATGGCTGGCAATAGTCTTAAATATAATATAACAACGTTTTTTACCATTTATAGTCAATTATATTGCATTTAGAAAATATTTTTTCAAAAAGGTATTCATATTCTTAACTTTTACATATTGTTTTCAGAAATTCTATGTGTAAATGTAAAGCGCTTGCTTTAGACATTAATAAAAAGGGCATATTTCCTGGCAAAAAAAATAAGTGTCTTACATCCTCTCAGATCATCACGCAAACCAGCAGTTTAGGATCATTACTTGCAATTACTAAGCATCCAAGCAAGTGAATGGTAAAAGGAAGATGTAGCACAAGAATCGGTATTGTGATAAGAGGTTCGAAGCACACACCATTCTTGGGTTTCAACATGCTGACGGCTTTAGAGCAAGGAGAAATAATCAAGGATCTGATCCACAGTGACCTGCGTTCGATGGACCTCTTCAGACCGTTTGGGGGCAGGAAGAGGGCACACTCTGAGGTAGGGAGGGTGTAGCACTGGGAAAAATGACAATTCAGAAAACGGAGGAAAAAAAATAACAAGAACAATAACAAAATGTGAGACAAAGAGATAAGAGTTATATTAAATGTACGGTATGTATCTCCAATTATTGTCATAAATGTTGTCTTTGTTGCAAACGCATCATTTTCAGAAGATCACTAGCAGTGCACATACACACACACACGTTCTCTTGCAATACATTGGCAGCAAAGATTACAATTTTAGTTATTGATACAATAAAAGGTCAATGTGCAAAAACAGCTTGAGGCCAACAAACCTTTATTATACACCACAAATAATATTGCATATATAAAGATTTCCACAAAAAGAATTGGCAAAACAAAATATTTTTATTCTTGAACAAAGATTTCCCCCTGAATGTTATTTTTTTTTTCCCTCCTATGAATAAAACAAATCATATTAATAATAATAGTAATGATAATATATTGCCACTCCCTCTGCCTGTCCCTTCAGAGAGCCCTACACTTCAGACAGTAGTCTGCCTGCTTAAGTCGTGTCTGTGTGGGGGGGACCTACAGGAGGGGCTCTATTGATCGTCTTCTATGAGTGAAGTCCAGGCATTAGTTCCAGCAGGGTGAGTAGACAGCTGTCCGTGAGCCACTCTACTGGGCCTACATAGCAGGGCTGAGTGGCGCTGGGATGTGCACTTTTGATTTTGATCTCCCCAACATCACTTCTATTGACCGACGCACTGTCCTGTGCTTTACTTGCTGAGAGAAGCACTTGCCGAGGACTCGCTGGAAGCCCGGACACAAGCCACCGTTGTATTATCCGGATCGCTGTTGACAAGCTTGGGATGATGAATCTTCCATGGTCTGCTGAGGCCTAGCCCTAATCACTGCTGTCATCTACTGGCAACAGCCGTATCCACTGACCACGGCAATCACAAGACGGGTTATCGTGGCACACAGTGCTGAGAGTCCCAGTGTTTGTTATCTAGGTGTATATGCGTGGGCTAGGCTCTCTAAAGTTGGACACAAAGGTCCGATCCGTACTGAGAGAAGCCCACTTTTCCATCTGTGCTCAGTTCTCGTACACATTTTGAAAGATCAGAAACTTTTCTTGGCACGTTTCTTTGTCCTTTAATTTTGTTTTCATGAATAAGAAGTGCCAGTTAATATTGTTATTCAAGTTCAACATACCAAACTATCGGCGCACATGTTTAGTTGGGTAAAGGGGTCCGCTTGCATTTTTTGTTTTTAAGAGGGAATGTATGCATAAATGTAGACAAACAAGTCGACAAATGCTTGATGACAAGTTCTGATTGCAGCCCACTTAATCTGTGACATGCATGTATGTGTATATTGTAGCCTCAAACATGACTGTAACCAGGGGAAGGTGTCAACACTATGTAGTTATCGAGTTATTTTCTATCATTTGTGGCACATCAGTTCTTTTATTTATTTAAGATTGATAATGTTATGAGGGGCTGACGCTTCTTTTGGCACAGGGTTTCTTGCTCCTGTTCTCACTGAGCCTAAGAAAAATATTGATACATCCTGTTTAATCCTGGTGTCCTACACAGTAGCACAGGTGCATGAATCCCAAGGGAAAGCACATTGATCTGTTATTATTCAGTTCCCTTTCACAAATAAAAAAAAGAAGGTATTGCTTCAACAAAAAACGGACAATTCTGAAAATGTAAGGCTGGCTGTGAACACGAACAACCAATGGTGAGAGCTGCCATCTAGTGGTTATTACATTAGTTGCAACTCCAAAAGGAGGCCTTACAAATTCACTTGTATCCTTAACCTCCAATATGATTACCAAACTATTCTATTCTGCAAAGTTAATTTAACACACCGCAAAGCACCTCATCAGCCTACACAGTCCAGCGAGTCTCTGTGTGCCCACCATTACTAGATAACGATGATCTCCGAGCTCTCAGCCGGAATCGCCCCTCCTCGTAGTCATCCTGGTCCACGCTGATCAGCAGGCGGACGCCCTCTGCGCCTGCTGCCATCCTCAGGGAGTCGGTGATGAAGACTCCCTTTAGGGCCTCCAGCAGTGCTCCGCTCAGGTAGTCAGCCCAGAAGGCCTCGAGGTTGTCCAGCTCTGTGAAGTTGATGTCGCAGACGATGGAACCCAGGTCTCTGGCACGAAGCAGCGAGTTGGCTTTGCTGAACAACTCAAACTGACGCTCCAGGGGCTGCTGTTTGTCCGACGAGACACCTTCACGGAGGGCCGAATCATGCTCCAGGTATTCGGCCCGGACACGCAGGCGGACTTCTGATAATGGAAGGCGGAAGAGAAGGAAAAGGAGGAAGAGAAGGAGAAGGAGGAGGAAGTAGCGGTGGGAAAATAAGGGAGATGGTGTGGTGGGGGAGAGTTGAGGGGTGAAACAATAAAACAGGAGAGAAGAGGGCCAGAAAGTGAATGATGAGGGAAAGGCAGAGATATGGTGAGGAAAGAGAGCAAAGGAGGAGTAGTGGAGGTTGAGGAAAGGTTACAGAAAAAGTGAAGTGAGATTGGACAGGCCCACGTACAGTAACAGACAGAAGTGGATGGGTCATGAAATGAAAACAAAGGGAAGAGAAACAGACAGAACAAATCATTAACACACAGCTCATTTAGTTTATCGTGCATGGGATGAAGCATGGATTTTTTATTTTTTTTTTAAACAGGGTTCAAGAGCACAGAATTCCAAGAAGATTGTGACCAGATACAATTACTACAAACTATTGTACAAATATAATGGTGCAGAAGGGCATAGCACTTTAATTATGCGAGGCACTGGAACTACACCAACCAGACCAGACCGTGTGCATTTTGTGCTAAATACTTTTGCAACAGGTTGGAAATTGTCTGATGTGTTGAGCGCTGAGAGAAATACTCTGAAGAAGTAGTGCAGTCCCTTTTCTTCTGAGGCAAATCCATGTCAGCTGTTAACTAGATGACTGCCAGAGGTCAAGAGAACCTGATCATGAGAATGTTCAGTGTGGTATCCTGCGTGGTCGACATAACTCATGGTGTAATTAAGATAGTGAGATTAACTTGACGCCCTGAACAAATATGGCGGTGGCAGCAATGAGAGCAACTTAGCAGTGTCACGCCCTGGAGGGGCTTTCTGTTCCAGTCCGGTGTTTAAAAATGGCAGATTCATTCCTATCAACATGTTTATTGCCGAGAACAGATAGCTGCTGGAGTTTCGCAGTAACAGGATTGGTGGTCATGCAACAGCGCAGCGAGAAAGATCAGAGGATACATACATACTGTCCTGAGTAAGAGAACCGCTGAGACCGTCTCCCATGTCATTATTCCAGGGCTTCGAGTGGAAACCAGCTGCTGACGACTTTTGCTGCAACAAAAATCCATCCCTCCTACTCAAACCCCTCAAGAAGAAGTCAACAGTATCTACGACCATCCATTTCATTGGAAACATTCACATTGACGTCTCACTGCAAAGGTGTCTAGGAGTTATTTTTTTAAAGCAGTTGTAAAGCCACATTTGCATCTCTTGGTATGAAGAACCAAAAGCAACCAAAACCTCTTGGCTGCCCTCCATCAAGTTTAAAAAAAATTGACTTAAAGGGCCAGTGTGTAGCATTTCAGGGGATCCAACAGCACAAATTGAATAAAATATTCAAAACCGTTTATTTCATTCAGTGTATAATATCCTGAAACTAAGAATCATTGTTTTTGTGAGCCCTTCAACCCGTGTTGCAGCGCCATGTTTCTACAGTAGCCCAAAACGGACAAACCAAACACTGGCTCGGGCAAGAAAGTCTTTAATGTTTTTACGTTATCTGACGGCTACCGTAATTCTCAGAACCGCTTGTGAAACTGCGCTAACGTGAGTCAGAGGGTGCGAAAACGTGCCATCGGACTTCCGTTACTCCTGAAGTCGTGTTATTACGTTAAGCTCGGCCTCTGAATGATGCCACGGTTTTGCACTCGACAGCTCACGTTAGCATGAGCGAAGGCGTATTCAGTTGGTTGCAATCTGATGCCACCAAATCCTACACACCGTCCTTTGAAAAGGTCACCGTGGAGGCATTTCTTCAATAACTCAAGGTCACAGGGGGCGAGTATTTGATATACTGTACAAATGGGCATTTTGTGGGTAAAGTATCCCATTAAAATGCTTTTGAATGTCAGAGTAAACCAAAACTTATTTCAGAAGCATATTGGCACATAACAGAATATGTCTTCACATCACTCAGACCCAGAGTCCTGTGGTTAAAGCTCATACTTGTGACTGATGGGAAAACGATGGCCGTAGTCTCATTTCATTTTACTTATCAAGGTCTCTACCTGGTTAACTACATAGTACCATGACCCCACTGATAAAAGATTTAACTCACATTTACCCGCTCTCCATTTATATTTTGTTTGGGGCTACGGGGAATGGCACAAGACTCCAGAGGGATAAAGTTTGGAAAATGTCAACATTAGAAATGCAAATGTTGAATTAAGGCATTGATTTTGCATGTCTTAACATTTCTAGGACAGCGATGACCAAACATTGGCATTTGCATTCAAGCCTTATTAGGCTGTAATTAGACTACTATAAAAAAAATAAAAAAAGAGGACTGGATCAAAGGGGACGCTTAATCGATGAGGTTTGGTAAATGTTTAAAACATGCAGGGTTGGGATAAGACTTGAAGACCATTCAATTTACATGAGCTCATACAAAAAAGGCAAAATGTTTTCGTTCACAGAGGCAATATCAAACACTGACATTTTACAGGAATAAGACATTTGATTGTTACTTTATTAAACCCTGTCTCTAATACAATGTTTTAAATTACTTAAGGTCTGTAATAACCTTGAGGTCAATAAATTGACAAAACAGAGCTACACATACATTATTTTATCATAGCACAGATCAACACCTGTCCTCATAGAACGTACAGCCAGTAAGTATTCATCCCCCTCTTTTCGTGTTTTATTGTTTTACAACACTGATTAACAGTGGACCGCCAACAAGTCTGCTTCATTGCAAAAACTGCATCATGAAGACAAACATTACAAACAAAAAGGCGGCTGTTCCTGATTGGTAAAGAATTATCGGTCAGGGGAAAGGTAGAGAAAAAGCCACAATAACCTTGTATGCTCTTCAATCTAACTGTATGGTAATCTGCAGAGTATGCTGTACTGAAATAATGCAGGTGCAGATGAATGAGCATTAAAATACGTCTCATCGCTCTGTGTTTGGCATATGCCAATCCCAGCTCAGCAACAGAAATAAACTAACCCCATAATCACGTGTGATGGGAGCAGCATCATGCTGTGGGGATGCTTCTCTGCAGCAGGCACTGCATTGCTCGAGAGCATAGTGATTAAAACTGAATGCAGCAAAAATACAGGGAAGTCCTGGAGGAACAACCTGCTGCAGTCGGCAAGATAACTGTGATGTGCCTTTAATTGAACCAGATTCAAGGATATTAATCGATTTCTGCATCTCACTACTGCATTTTATTTCTTAAACTGCACTGCAACTTTTAGTCTATTTTTTGCTTTTTGACTGTTTTTTTTAAATTTTAAATCATCCGTTCTTAATTATTTTTAAATCTTGTTTTCTTCTGCATTATGTTTTGATGCTTTTAATGGTTTTATGTGAATTGCCTTGTTGAAATGTGCTATACAAATAAACTTGCCTTGCCTTGATAAAGATCATTTTTCCAGCATAATATCCCAGGAATTTGTGCAGATTGGTTTTCACTTTGACAAAGTCTTAATCTGGGCCAAAAATGCATACATTGTGATTCAATGTTGTACAATATAATATCCGTGCAACAATAACGACAACTCAGCAGACATGGGATGTGTTAAAGTTTTTCAGTATTCTGATTCATCACAAAATGTCTAATAGGGCGTCGGTCAGTTAACTCTTTGCACTCTTACACGATCTTCAGTATGGACTCAGTGAAATATTAAGTTAAAGCTCCGTTAACAGTTCGACCTTTTGGATCATTATACTGTACGAGGGCTGTGGCTATGACAAACAACCGCCCTTCATGCAATTACTGTATTTATGGATGGCCTCCATTTCTGCCTTCCCATTTCATACTGAGCAGGATGGAGGTAGAGATAGTGGCACCGAGGAGAAGGCCATTTAAAACCACAGGAACACCATGATAGTCATTTTGTTAGGGTTACAGAGCACTTCACGCTTCATCAGACACAGAGACATCCACTTAGACAGAACATTAGGAGGCACAGCTTTCATTTTCTCACTTTAAACACCAAGCCCGTTTGGCTTCCTCCATCTCAACCCCAACAAAAAAAAAAGTTTAAGTACCCATTTACAAGGAGTCACTTGGCACGGAGAGCTTCAACTCTTTATCGATCCGTTTTTCTGCTGAATGACTGACCAAGAGAGTGGAGAGTTAGGGGAGCATTGAGAGACGGGCAGACAGAACTCTCTTCCCCCCCCCCCCCCAAAGACAAAAATCACTCTCTGTACCATTTTGCGTAGTTTGATCATTTAGAGCTCGTTCTGTCCTTCTGATTGTGTGCAAGGATACTGTTTTCCTCAGACACAGGTTGGTCTGTTTAGAACTGTGAACACAGAGAAAGGAGAGAAAGAAAGAAAGAGACAAGCACAAGTGGTTGGATATCTGTCGACTGGGTCTTTTTTTTTTTTCAACATCAAGCAGGCATGGCACAGCACTTACTACTGTTAGTTGTAATGAGGTCCGAGTCAGGGCAATAGTTGGCACTGACAAGTTAATCAGCTCAGCTTTACTGTAGCTTGAAAATATAACGTGGTAGTGTCCAAGTGGGATGCTTGGGACTACTCTTACCTTGACCAATCCCCTTACCAACCCATTATTTAAGCTCCAACCACCACATTAATCAAATATGTCCATTAAACCAAGTAAGAGCCTTCTCAAGCACCCCATTTAGATAGCACACACCCACTGCTGAGCTGAGGGTACACACACCTTATGGGCATTTGTAACAGCAGTTGTCATTGTCTGAATGTAATTGAGACACTTCACTGAAAATGACCTGAGAGATGAATCATGACAAGAAAGAGTACTTGGGGTCTGTTTAAAAGCTAGGGGCCAGCATTGCACCCAACCGCCCTATCCATCTCTGCTCCCTCTTGACAAACGCACACCCAGAGTTCACACGGGGCACAGAGATGAGATACAGCATGAGCTTCCTTCAGCAGAGCACTGTTGGGTTATTTTCCTCAGAACTGCTTGAGTAAAATGTTACACAGGCCTTTTTCGAAACCGCTGTCATAGGCATAGGAATACTTTACCTTATGAAAGGACGAGTATCTGTGCAAATTAAGCATTTTTCTTTTAACTTGAGACTCCAGAGTTGGCTGACATGAAGTTTCAGTGAGACCAAATGAATCGAGTTGATTGAATCTTGGAGGCAGCTGCTTACAACCACTCGTAATGAAGATAGTGCGAGAAGAAATAGATTTCCCACAAGCCAGAAAAAAAAAGTGGCACCTTCACAAACATGTCCAACATAATTCTATTTTGTCTTTGCAGGTTAATAACTTGTCTTTATTGTTTTGAGCTCTTCGATGTATCAATTAACTCTCCCTCACTAAGACCCAAACCACGAAGCTACATCAAAACGTATTAACCTATAGATAAAATAGACAAAACCAATTGATTGTTCTCTCCTCGTTTGGTTTGCAGAACAAATAAACCAGCACATTAGGGTTTTTTGGTTGATGCAAGTCCTACATTCTGGTTCTAATTCGTTTTTACTATTGGAGCTTCTCTCTAATTTCACCACATTGACTGGATCTCCTGTAACACAACTTGCAAACTCCGCCCTCCAACTTGGGAAGGTCACATTGAGTATACAGTCATTGTCACTAAGCCAAGTATTTGACAGTATTTAAGAATATGAAATGGATCAAATTGGCAAATAATACACTAACAATGAACGTTTAGCTGCTCAGTATTGTGAATCTCATAACTTGGCTAGTAAAGATTGATATGTCCAGTGTTAATTTCGTTAACTAAAACTATGACGCATGATCTATTTTTACATGACTAAGACGAGACGGAACCGACGTCAATCAACACTAACGGTGACGATCTCAAACATGCAATGTTGTTGCCAAAAAAGACAGGACTAAATAGTAACAAATAAGTTGGCCATGTTTGTGAAATTGTGTCAAGTTCTAATATTCTGTGGAGAGAAAACCAGGGAATTTAAAATAGACTTTCTCTACATATACCCATTATTGTGGTTTTAGTGAGAGACATTAAACTTTGCGTTGTCCAGAGATTTGTCGGAAAGATCAGCTGAAAACGTTTTGGAAATATCTACGGCTTACTGCTGAGGACTCTGTCAGTTCTGTGAAACACTGACACCAACAACCCTTGTCAGAAATAGATCAGGAATCATCCACAGTGCACAACACTAAAGAACATTACAGGATGATTTTTCTGAAGAGCGAATTACAAGGTCTGAGGGTGAAGGGGTAGGGGGCAGCTGGATTATGAACCACAAGCATAGAGAGCAAATTGGCAGCACCAACCCCTGTTTGTAACAAGGGGGAGAGCCACTTTTACCTTAGGCATCGGCCCAGACTTGCGAGAGAGCGCATGACTGAGTTGATCACGCACACGGCAGTATCTATGGACTGAGCGGAGAGACAGACTTTCTCCATGATCCAGTGTGTCTTAGGTTACTCGATCTGAGTCACAATCCTGAGACAACCTGGTGGAATCAAATGTGGAGTCAAGACAGCGACATGTTTACAGTCACACAGGCACATCACGCATCGCTAAGAAGGGCTGTTCTCATTGTTCTATGATATCATCAAGTCAGAATCATCAGTCCTTCGCTGTAATACGTATTTCTGACCAACAGGCAATGATGGAAGTTCAAACAGCTGTTGGAGAAGGTCTGCATGAATGACTAGGCAAACTTCACATAAAAAGGTGATGTTAGTGTTATCTCATTCTTATTGTGCTGAGAGAAATTAGCATTGATTGAATAAAAGGCAGGCGATAGTTGAAACGTGGAAAGGACATTGATAATGGAGTACATGGTGCAGCCTTCCAGCGGAGTTAGATCGTTTCCAACAACTGCACAAAAGATGTTTTTCCGGACTATATGTGAGGTCTGACAGTTGCATCCAGTGGCGACTGGACAAAATCAATAGCAGTAGCTGAAAACAGGCCGATGGGTTAGAGAAAAGGTGAAATGAGGGAGAAAGAATGTAAAGATTGAGAAATGGAGGGGGCAACAACCCCCCCCAATGTTGTTTAATGAAGACAGTTAAGGAGATCACGCAAGTCTAAATGTAGAGTGTGACAATGAAAATACCGTGTGAAACCGTTTAAGAATACAGGAGCTGTCAGTCAACTGAGTGGAAATTGCTAATTATGTTTTTTTTCTTTTTCTTGTGAAACATTTGTATCTGAAGTTGTGAATCAAGTCCTTGAATCTTTGTGGTGTTTGAGATGTAAACTCAGCATCTGCTGAACAGACAGTGGTGAATTGAGTTATCAAACCAAAGCGTAATTGAAGCATCTCTACAAGTAAGTGTGGTACAAGAGCTCGATACGAAGATCTCTTACTGTATTAATATAATGATGTCGTCACCTATCTACCAGAGACATATACACATGGAAAATTGGAATAAAAACTCCTCAACTTGAGCTGAGGTTCAGCAAAGAAAAACAACATCAGAATTAAGGAGACAAAAACAGGAACTGTGGTGTTAATTGTTTGAAAATTAAACTGAAGATTATATGGCCAACGAAAAGAGAAGAGAAAATGGCAGGATGAAGATAAGAGGGCAAGAGATAAAAAGGAAGACAGGTTAAGAAGGCAGGGGACACACTTACTGCAGAACGCTTTGTGCGGCCGTGGTGGAGGAGGTGGAGGGCCCTGTCGGATTATTTTCTTGGGCCTGCGGCTCCAGCCATTTCCCCTCTTCTTCCTCCTCCTCTGGGGAGATGGCCCAGGCGCAGGAGGGTAAATACCTGACAGGACACGCATAGAATTAGTTTGTGGAACTCGGACAATGAGACGTTAGCATGGATGGGGTTCATTTGTATTTTAATGGCTATTGTCCTGTTTTATTTCTGTTCCTGTCCTTCCCCGTTTCTGTAAATAGTTAATAATTGCTTCATATTAAACTGTTTCTGCTGACATCTGATCAGAACATCCTTTTGATGACAGCTTCACCACAAGCGTATAGTATCACACCAAGCACCAGTGACTCGACTGGATTCTATAAGCGAGTGTTATCATTTTGACCTTGGGCAGACCGCTTAAATAATGTGCACGTACATTCAGAGCACAAACAAAAGGAGGAGCAAACTACATTTCCATGTCAGAAAGAATGCCAGTGTGTCATCACCAAAAAATAGGTACTGGCTTAAAGAGTAGTTCAAATGTTAACTGCTGTAAGGAATGATACAATCTGTTTTAGACACTCTGCCTCCTCAACTGATGGAAAGAATTGTGGAAACCATGTAGCCCAGGGGTGGGCAAACTTTTTGGCTCAGGGGCCACATTGAATTAAAAAATTTGACAGACGGGCCGGGCCAGTATCAGATGGATGGAGAGTGTTTGACAAAGGGGGCGTGGCTTATCGCCGTCGGGTCTCTCCGTGAAAAAGAGCTGTCTTTTCCGGTATCGATTATGGAATAAATAACCACTAGTTTTGCTTTATACTTGTTGTGGAAGTCCCAAACATGTCGGAACATGAAACGCCCTTGTGTTTGGGTTCATAATATTATCCGTAGCCGCACACAGCTCGGTGAATTTCTCCGACTCGTCCAGGAACTGCGCCGGTCTTATCTCCGTAAAACGGATACCGATTCTGCCATCCATCTTGGAAATAACCACCAGTTCTGCTTTATACTTGTTGTGTAAACTCCACATACGTCGGAACATCAAACTCCGTGGTGTCTGGGTTCATAATATTATCTGTAGTCGCACAACAGCGTCTGAATGACAGCCACTGCACACACGAAAAGCCTAAAAGAGCGCTGTGCAATAAATAAGCATGAAGAAACATCAACGCTGGTCTGTTGTGGTCATCGTGCTTCGGGAAACTGAACTTGGGAACGGAGAAGCGCTACAGCGGTCTTTACTATAACTTATAATTATTTAAAATAAAAAACTTTTTTTTAATATATTTTTTTAATGTTATAATAATTATAATACTCGGCGGGCCGTATATTAATACTCGGCGGGCCGTATCCGGCCCGCGGGCCGTAGTTTGCCCACCTCTGATGTAGCCTATACTTCCAGTGAGCTAAATAACATACTACAATGCACACATACCAGTTCTGAATTGCTGCGTGACATATGGAAGAGGTGTTTCTGTCTGTCTGTTGCTGTGCTGCATCCCAGAGGCGCACGCCAACTGGTTGTTCTCTGTTCCATACCTCGGTCCAATTCTCTCTGGAGATACTGAAAAACAAAAGCAGGTGTTTTTAAATCAGGCTATGATTATTTGGACAGGAATGCAGTTATTGCTGACTTGTTCTAGAAGGTAGAGAGAAGCACTCGTTCTCAAAATCTGCTCATGAGCCCCCATCGTTCATCCTCACCTGTCCTCTTTCTCTTGTGGGACACTAAAGGCAGCAAGTCATGACGAGTGAGGACTCTCAGTAGTTGCAGTAGTGGCTCCAGGTTGCCATCACTGAGGTATCCTCGCCTATCAAGCTCCAACAACAGCTCAAGGCCACTCTTGGGCTTATACGAGGCCGCTAAGGGATGCTGGTAGCCCTGAGGCTTTAACCGCTTCCAGGCCTTTAGCAGCTCGGGACTCGGGGAAACACCGAAGTCATCTGGATCGTCTCCACAGGGATTAACTGTCCAATCTGTCGGGTCAAGAGGGTGTGTTGCAGGACAGGTTTCATCCAGAAGGAATGACAACACTTCAACGTCAGTCTCCGTCAGCTGACAGCCAACAACTTCAAAGACCTCATGCAGAGACAACATCCCATAGTAGTTTAGACAGTCTGTTTCATCCCAGTAAAGGGAGTCCCTGTGTGGGCACCCTGGGTGATGCACAGCAGCCATTGGTCTGCCTACAGCCTTCACAACCTGTGTCAAAACTGTTCCGGATTAAAAAACAAAAACATAAAAACAAGTTATTCGACAGGTAACACTCTCCAACTGA
Source organism: Myoxocephalus aenaeus (assembly GCA_038501785.1). Lineage (NCBI taxonomy): Eukaryota > Metazoa > Chordata > Actinopteri > Perciformes > Cottidae > Myoxocephalus > Myoxocephalus aenaeus. The sequence goes on along the minus strand of JBAMJR010000020.1, from coordinate 2,781,828 downwards.
GAAGTTGGGAAATAGCAGCATAAGATTCGTGTTGAGTCGTTTAACGTCCCGATGTACAAATGAACACAAAAGTCATGTTGTACAAATGTAGACAAATGTCAGCAAAAAAATAAATAAACAGTAAGCCACATTCCTCGTAAGCCAAGAGTTAGCTAAACCAGCAGCAAGCCGTCTGCACTTTACAAGCTGAAGGCAATCTCTGCGTCATGCACCTTCTCTACTTTACAGTGTTTCAAAGACGGTTTGCGCTGCTCCGCAGTCCTACCTGTTTACGATGTCAGCTCGACGCCATCTTGCAACATGCAATGCAAAGTTTTGTCAGCCATGAATGTGCTTTTGTTGTCGTCGTTTCAAATGATGTCTTACTGCCAGGGGGGAGGTGAAAGAGACTCGGTGTTCTTCAAACACACAGCAGCAACGGCAAATTACGTTACGTCATCACGTTTCTCTGAGGAAAAACAACACAACAAGCAAACGACACGCACTTCAAACGGCAGTTTAGCTAAATGACACATGAGACCGAGACACACACCTCGTGTTTTTCACACATATACATGTATATATCAGGTATTCCGTTCACTACGGAAATATATAAGTGATGTATACATTAACCGATGTTACTTCCTCGCTAATAACTTTGTCCGCTCACGCTAGCTACACACGACGGGCTCTGGGTGAGCTCAATGACCATGGAAATACAAATGGGTGTAAAAGAGTATTTGAGATTTAAACATTTAATATACGTCGAAACTCACGTTCCTCTTCAGGGCGGATGGTCGGGCGTCTACAGACAGGAGCATAACAACACAGAACTGAACTGACCAATCACAGCTCTCCAACTGCTCGATGACGTCCGGTCGTTTTAATCCCACTGATCTGCAGTCAGATGATTTGCCTACTAGTTCCAACTGAAACAAACACGGCCGATCTCAAGTCTGCCGTTTTAATTGTATTGTCTGTGTCGCAATAGTTAGGGTTAGGTTTATGAACGCGCTTATGCGGAAGAGAACTCTCTTCCGCATAAACGCCTTCATACACACCTGTGAAAACAGGTAATTAATAGAAACTGTAACTGAATAAATGAATGAATAAAATATAAACTTTCCATAGAACAGATTTAACTGAGATCAATGGGAACACAGCGAACATAAAGCATTCAGCTCCCCAAAAGGGACAGTACCCGCTGCCGCCACTAGGTGGCGACGTTCTGCGCCCAGACAGCAGGAAGTTAAACAACGTCCACATCACATCCGTGAACCAGAACAGCAACAAAAAGGTCCGAGGCAGTTCCACGTAAGTTCTGCTGTGAGTATACAAGCTGACACGATTATAGAGCTCCCACTTCAAACAGGTCTGGTCTTGGTGCTCGTGTGAAAACGTCCCACAACGTGTGACTCCATCGCGACGCGACCAGGAGACGTGTGTCGGTAGACGTAGACGTGGACGTCAGCGGAGAAGCTATAGCTGTGACGGGCTTTTCCAACAAGTTGTCTTTTTATACATTGTTTTTTATTTAGCTGTACGTTACACACTATGTAATAACGCTGTACAAGTTTCTTCACAGAGTAATACTTAAATTGGCAGTAATTCCTCTGTGTCCTTTGTGTAGTGATGTGGCAGTGGCCAAGCCCTGATGACCTGAGTTTTCCACTTCGGTCCCCAAACACTGCAGCTGAACTAGTTTAACTCTATTTGGTCTTCGATGGGACGTGTAGGCTTATAACTGCTGTTATGAACTACTTGCACTTGCTTATTGTATGTAGCGTCCAATCTGTGTCTTTTCCTGTGAAATAGTGTGGCACTCACGACACAATAAAGCAAGTTTATTTGTATAGCACGTTTCAACAATAAGGCACTTCAAAGTGCTTCACATAAAACCACTAAGCATCAAAACCATTAAAAAAACTATTAAGAAACATGAAAAACAGTCAGTAAAACAATAAAAAGCTAAAAATAGAATACAAGTTGCAACTTTATTGAACAAGCATTTATAATGGATGAACTGTTACTCTATCAATACGTATGTATATAGCAGTCAACTTTTCACCTTTCTGAAGCTATAACCATCAAATGTTTCATTATTATTATTTAATGAATATCTTAATTTCAATATCAATTTATTTTGTATAGCCCAAAATCACAAATTTGCCTCTGAGGGCTTTACAATCTGTACACATACGACATCCGACATCCCTGTCCTAGGACCTCACATTGGATTCGGATCAGGAACCCCCCCCACACACACACACACACACACACACACACACACACACACACACACACACACACACACACACAAGAAGGAAAAACCCTTTCATGGGGAAAAAGGAAGGAACCTTCAGGAGAGCAACAGAGGAGAATCCCTTTCCCCGGATGGACAGAAGCAATATATGTTAATTAATTAACTTAATTGATGAGTTATTGATCTGACTTTTACTTGATTCATTATCTGATAAAGAGGGAACTGATTAATCCAGTAAGTGTTGGCAGTAGCGCTGACATTATAGAGATTGTAAATTTGAGTTTTTTGACCCAAAAAAACTGGTGTTCAAATAGTATTCATTGTATTGTTTTTTTGTATTATTGCCTTGCAGCACACAGTCTGTAGATGCCATCTGGAGCTCCAACGGGGGAGAACTGTCTCGTAGACATGGACAGCAAGGCTGGAGATCTGTTCAGTGCTGAGGATGCTCATCCAACTGGCAAAGGTGGAGCTGGGATCTTGGCAAGGTAAGGACCTATACATTTTTATTTGTTAGTGATAATGCCGTGAGGGCTTGTGCTTCTACGTGGCTCAAATGTCTTCCCTTCAAATCTGTGGAAATATACTATGGCATGTTGTTAATTAATCTACAATGCAGACACATTATATGAAATAATCCCCCAACTGATGACCGACGTGGGTACTTGCACTCTGTTTATGAATTGTTAAGTATTAACGTCTCTATGTAGTCAGTTCTTAATGTCTATCTTATTTCATAGGCTCTGGCTCCCCAAAGGCCTCTCAGTCGGTATGGCTAAAGAGTGGATCAACAAGCGTCGAGCGTCCATTCGACCTTGGGCCAGCTTTGTGGACCAACGCAAGTTTTCAAAACCCCGCAACTTTGGAGAGTGTTGTCAGAGGGTGGTGAAAAACGTGGACACGTTCAACAGCAACTATACATTCATCTTCCTGGGCCTCATCCTCTACTGCATGTAAGGCCAACAAAGAGGAAATCCTCTGTGTTGTCGTGTCAGCGAGAGGGTTTGCGCTTCCCGCTGCCCAGCTCTTACTCACACAGACCAATACACACAGGAACCTTCTTGGAGGGTTTTGGCCACTGGGTATTTTAGAAAACAAGAACAGAACAATTTGCGTGCAATTTCATTAAAAGTAAAATATGCAATCCATGAAGCTTTAATCTAAATCTGAAAATGCTGCAATAAGTAACACCAAATTGATTGTTGCAAATGTATATTTATCTTCCTCAGTATCAGCTCTCCCATGCTACTGATTGCCTTGGCTGTGTTTGCTGGTGCCTTCTACATAATTCACCTCAAGTCCCTGGAGTCCAAACTGGTTGTCATGGGTGAGTAAAGCTGTCAGATATGTCTTGCAAGCCATGAACATTGTGTACCTGCCAATTACAGTGTATTCTTTAAATACCAGGCACCGTATTCTAATATTAACCTTTGTATTTGTCTTAATGAGGCTAAATGTTTGAATTAGAATTTGTTTTGTCATCTTGCCTTTTGATTTTTTGACAGGCAAAGAAACAAGTTAATTCATTCAAGGATGCATGTGGCTAGCATAAGGAAATCAAATATGCCCTCGACCTTTTAATCAGTGGCATTATCTGAAATGTTCTTGTCAACCAGGCAAGGAGCTGACTGTCCCTCACCAGATGAGTTTGGCTGGAGCTGTTTCTCTCCCTGTGTTCTGGTTGGCCGGAGCTGGAGCTGCGGTCTTTTGGGTTCTAGGTAAGATAAGAAAATATCGACTATATTATCTGTCACAAAACATCAGAAATGTTCATCTGTCAGGGCTGAACATCAGACAAACGATGCACATTTAGACACACACACACACACGTAACATAGGACTAACATTTTTAAACTATGGTTAACAAGAATAGTGTTTACAGAGCAAAACCACATTAGTTATTTTTTCCAATATTTGTTACAATGCTCATCTAAGCACTGTAACTCATTTTTTCTTTGTGATAATGTTTCCATATTACATCATATTCTACGACATTCATTGAAAGTCTCTGTGTAAGAGGGTCATCTAAATTGCCTAAAGGTAATTGTAAATGGACACTGTGTAAAAGAAAACCCTTCTTCCTCATCGTTTTTATGTTCACACTCCCCTTTTCCATTTGTCTCCTGTCAGGAGCGACGCTGTTTGTGATTGGCTCTCACGCTGCGTTCCGTGAGCTGGAGGCATCAGATATGGAAGAACTCTTCATGGAGCCCGTGTGAAGAGCAGACTGAATCCTCTACGGGTGCTGGTCGACGATCAGTCATCACTGTTACCTTGTAATCACGTTAGCCCAGCGGGGTTGAGGAAGAACTGCTCCTAGATCTGTTCCTTAGCTATGCGTGTGTCCTGTATTCCCTGTATTAGAATGCCCCTTAACTTTCCTCTAAAGTTGTTATTGTTACAGACTCATTCATACACATTACCTTCCATATGCAGAAATTATTAATTTGATCATAAGTATCTAAGCACATTACCATACAAATGATATGCCTTTCTCTACATACAGTATGTTAAACCTTGGATGCCTCTGGTTTGTGTCAAATAGCCTCTTGCTTCTGCAATATCTCATAAACAGTGACATATCTTTCACCGTATCTTCAGAAGTACTGTAGCTTCTGGGTCCAAACCATCTGACAAGATAGCTTCTTTCTTATGTAAAGATAATGTATACAGTAAATGCATTGTTTGCAATTCTAAACTGCTCAGAAAGATGAAAGATACATTTTCCAAAGGAAACCATTTAAAGCTTTAAGATGATCATGCGCAAAGAAAACTACATGTTTTATTTAAGAGGATACAAAAACACATTTGGTATCTCAGATAGGGTTCTTAAACTAGATAGGTTGATGAGACAACATCTTAAAAGGTCAGTACATAGTAATAGTGTTTTGTATTGGGGATATGGTACTTTGGTGTCTGGATGCATATTTATCAGATCTGAAGGTTACTCTGTAAACATGAAATCATTCTTCTTTGAAATTAATTATTCACATGTTTATATTTGATTTTTTATGTAAGTTGGGTGTTTTTGTATTTAAATTCTGGAAGTGCAATAAACCCACGATGTAAAGACTTGATGTCCATTTTGGTATTTTGCCTCTAATTATTTCAGTTGGTTTGTTCTATTTGGTCAGAACTATAATTGTCTCCTGTTTGTGCGTCAACGACGAGGAGTTGAAGTGAACTTGGTGTCCCTCAGTACTTATTCTGCACATTTTGTCATTATTTGGGGCGGGTCTGAATCCACAGTGGAGTACGACAGTTACAACCCTTGTGGCTCCTCTGCTCTATCTCTAGTTCACCAAACACTGCAGCACTCACCAACCCCCTCTTGTCCCCCTCTTTTCATGTGACCCCTGTGCTCTGTGACAGAACAGCGAGAGGACCCCATGCTCGGGTTGCCATGGTGATGACCTTGGAGGGCCCCAGTCACACACTCGTCCACAGACACACTTGCTTACACACTGCGGCAAAGGCGAGCGATCGATATTCTATTATACAGAGGGTGGCGAGGGGGGTGAGCGAGGAAAGTCGCACTGCAGTGAGCTCACTGCAGAGACACAGGGGAAATTAGAGCAGGGGTGTTTGTCAGGAATGACAGAAAGTAAGTGTGTGTGTGTGTGTGTGTGTGTGTGTGTGTGTGCGTGCGTGCGTGCGCAGGAGACACTGCATTTGTCATTGGACAGTGGTCGAGTGGTGACAGAAAGTTTGTCTCTCAAAGAGACGTGGTAAATGTTCACAGGATGTGGCAAAGTGACCTCTTAAACCAACCAATGCTTATGTCTCACATAAAGCTGTATATTGTGTATACTGTATTGTATTTTATTTGTGTACTAGGTGGCAGTAAGAGGCTCATTTAAAATAGAGGACCCTTGTGGCACAGAGGGGTAGCACAGTTAGTTTGTTCCCTTTATATTAAAGATATACTGCCTTGCGTTGTTTGCGGTATTGTAACCTTTAGAAAATAACTTTTATTAATCATAAAAGTTGCAATTCCTTCCTGAACACACAATTCATGTACCTTTTCTGATTTATTAGAAACACTCAATTTATTATTTAAACACTCATGCCACTAACATACACTTTTAACTTAAACACTCGTCACTTTAACTTAAACACACATGTCACTTTAACGTACACTCACATTAAGGTATCTGTTGTCTGAGCACTTTCTTATCTTACACTTATTTAATACCTACTGCACTGTTGTTATCGTTATTGTTGATTGTTGTTTGTCTCGTCTAACGTCCCATGTCCATGTCCAATGTATGCACCTTCCGCCTCGTAAAATTCCTCGTTTGTGAAAACATTCCTGGCTAATAAACAGTTTCTGATTCTGATTCTGATTATTATAGTCTTGAAAGATGAGTTTGGTGAAATAGTAGGTCATTCTTCCCTTTGTCAGACTCTCCACACTGACAGCGACTGTCATCCTGCAGCTCATGCATGCTGATGTCACACACAGCTGACACATTTAGGGGTTTGGTGCATTACCCTGGGCGGCTGCCAACCCTTCCTCCTATGCTCTTAACATGATGCAGTTTGAAGTGCATATCAATTCACAACACTAGGTGGCATCCCAACATCATATTTCTACTTAACCATGTTTCTGATGTGTTGTACACTATGTACCACTGAAATCAACAAACCTGCACCCAAAGTGTGATGAAATAATGTATTATTGATTATATCAAATATGATTATTTAATTTCACATTTGAATACGTGTTGGAATAATAGTGCATCTGTATTCCAATCCACATACATTAATGTTAGGCATCATCATCATGTTACAATCAACTGTGATATGGCCTCACACAATAGGATAAATACAATTTGACCACAGGGATCAATGCTACTTTGGTGCAGACTGAACAAAAATGTATCATATAACAGGCTTCCAACAGGAGTATTTGTTGCAGGTCTATGGTAAAGTATTGCATTAAATTATTTTTATTTAGTCAGAATATACCACCTTCTTATGCATATCATTAGCTGTTTTCAAGAAAAAGCACTAAAGACAGATAAAGACTAGGGGATATAAAATATAAGCATATCATTGTAATAAAGTGTGCTGTGAAGTGTAGTTTTTCCCATCAGACAGAAAGACACAGACAGGTCTAGGTTGTATTAAATGTTCTAGATGTTTTATTGGTGTTGGTTTCATTTATTTGACACACATGTTCTACTAGTTGTGTTTTTTTTTCCCCTTCTTCTTCTTGACTTTCAACTCTTGCAGCCATCTGAGATCGATCCAGCCTGAGACCGCGGGCCCTTCACTGGTCTCCAACACATACATGCACACAGACCCGGGCCACACCAGCCTATACCAGGACTTGGACCGAACCAGAGTTGGACCCGATCCAGTATCACGGATCGCAGGCGCATGGTCTCACCATCACCACTCACCACATCATATATCGTTATCATACCTACAGTGACGGGAACCTGAAAGCCTTGGTTGGTGTCTTGTGTCTTTTGGTAAAAACACAACCTTAAAACCCTGCTGTTACAGTTTTAGAATAACCTCCTGAAAAAAACAGCAAAAACAACTGAAACCAAACAAAAAACAGAAACAGAGAGACGGATCTCTCGCTTGTTCCTATTTCACCAATATTGTTGATGTTATTCTTCATGAATTTCTCTCTTGGGCTGTTTTTCCAACATGTTTTTTTTATTGTTTCATTTAAATTCAGTATAGAATTATATAGATTTCCTAGAGCACACAGAAAGATTGAGTTGTATTCACCAACTTGGGGGGAGGGGGGGTGTACTGTAATAGTTATTAACAAGGACAATGGTTCACACAGTGCACACAAACAGAGACAAACGGGGCAGGAGGGAGGGGAGGGGAGGCATGTGAGAGACAGAGGGAGAGAGAGGGGGGGGACAGGACGCCATGGGGTGTGCTTTGTTAGGCCTAAATGAGGAAAAGCAGCTCTCACGTACCCCCCCTCCCGTCTTGGAAATAAAAAACACAAGTAAAATCATCGAAACCCCCCGTACCCCACATATTAAAAAAACAACAACACTGTGGCCGTTGATAACGGAATAGAAGGGAGATGGACGTTGCGGGAATGACAGGGAGATGACCACTCCGCTGGTCCTCCACAGACATGAGACGTAGGAGAGAGGTGGCAGTCGAAGTGGTGTCGGCGGTGGGATCTCACTGTGATCTTTACATCTTTGTGTGATTGGGGGACAAGCAAAGGGTTGGCAAGGAGGGAGAAGAGAGGGGAACGAAGGTATAGAGACAGACAAGGGGAGAGAGCAGGGGGAGAACAGGGAGGGGAAGGAGCTGGATGGCCCTTTTTTGCAGAGCATGGACACTCCCTTTGTATCCTTAGCTCATTCAAATCTACATACACAATATGCAGCTGCCGTTTGGTAGATATATTGGTTTATGTACACAGCAGTGAGAGAACACATGCAAAGAGTATCATAGGAGATGGGAGAAAGGGGGGCGGGTCAATGTCGAAAGTTGTAAAGGTGCTTTTGCTGTTTTTAATCTTTGGGGCAGTATTGATGAAAATTGCTTCAAAGCGTTTTTTGTCTTTAAGGGGGCGGGGCATCTGAAGGTGTGTCTTGCCAGGGATGGAGTGATAGGGGGGAGAAATAAGTGGAACATGTAAGGGGCTTGAGCAAAGATGCTCCATTGATCAATAGTATGTCTCTCTTTCCACCCAACCTGGAATGCAAAAGAGAGAAAGAAAAACACAGAAGTTCAGACAGTTAATGCAGTGCTTTTCAAGTATTAGCATTAGTGAAAGGACTAGGTAAACACTTTGGGAAGTACAGTACTGCCAGCAGTCAGTTAGCGTATAACAAAGACTGGAAACGGGTAAACAGCGAGCCTTGCTCTGTCTGACAATAACAAAATCTGCCAACAAATAGTCCAGCGTAAAACCACAACTTCCTTTAAAGAAAGGGGCACTTAAAAGGGCAGTGTGTAGGATTTGATGAACCTTCTGCGGTGTGCCATGCGTATAGGAGAACTATGGTGGCCGATGCAAAAGCGCAAATGGCCCCATCTATAGCCAGTGTTTGGTTTGTCCGTTCTGGGCTACTGTAGAAACATGGCGGCAGGCTCATGAAGAGAACTTACTCCGTATGGAGATATAAACGGCTCATTCTAATGTAAACGTATTATGCACCAAAGAAAACAAACGTATTCATATTTGATTCCATTTTTGCCAATAGATTACCCCTAAAAGCTACGAACTTACCTCCGGGGTTCCTACGAATAAGAAGTTTTCGAACCTCATCATAGACAAAGATGAGAAAACTATAGGGGAACGCACAAAACCACCAGCTGGGCCTGTGGGCAAGACAAGAAAACAACAAGGATTACAAATAATGAAGTAAATAGATATGAAACAATATGTGAACCAGAGTGACTGCATATGTATCCACGCGATACAGGTGGCACTCACTTTAGTGGATACATCCTGAGTGCCACATCCATGCCTGGGCAGTAGGACAGGAAGGCAGCCAGGGCTGTCTCTTCAAACAGGCCAAAGATCAAGATCTTGTTCCTGGGTGGAGACAAACAACAAATGTTAGAGAGCAAAACTTTTTGCCAATTTTGAATTACTGAAAGGACACATTTAAGTATATCGGTATCGCAATAGATTTGGACTCACCTCATGCCCTGCTGGAACACAGAGTTACGCCTGGTCTTGCAGACGATGACATCAGCCCACTGCACGACTACAATACTGACAAAGAAGGCTGTGTGGCATGTGAACTCCACAATCTTCCTCTGCTCGTATGTCTGAGGGCAAGAGAGGGCAGACACAGTAAGATACAGTAACAAAACAAGAAAACACCTGAACGTTCACTTCAACACAAACACTACACACTAACCCATTGCTGCCCGTAGCTGTCTTCCAGGTCGTTGACAGAGCGGTCGTCCCAATTGAGCCTGATGCCGACTAGGTGAATGGGCAGGAAACCATTTTCAGCCAAGATGACAAAGTAGGCAAAGAAGCCTCCCAGAGCCTGAATCATACCTGAGGAAAAAACAAACAGATTAAGTTAAAGATTTTCCCCCAAAACATTGCAGATAGGTCCAAAGATAAGCCAGCTGTTGTTTGTGAACAATGAAAAGGTGGATAAAGATTGATTTTAACAAAATAACTTTCAGGCAACTAGGAGTAAACTTCAATCCAGATCAAAGACTATTCCGAGCTTGGATCAGCGGCAATCTTCATTTCACCTACCAATTTGTCCATAGGCAATGCTGATAAGCCTCTCGTTCACCAGCTTGTCCCTGAATGGGTTCCTGGGCTGACGCTTCATGATGTCGCTCTCAGCTGCTTCATAAGCCAGTGAGATGGCTGGCACCTGAGGGACGAAGGAGAAATGGGGACTTTTACTACATTAAGATGTGTCCTATCAACAGGAGCTGCTTTCAGTGATGAGATAGAGATTTAGTGAAAGCTGCGTTTGTCATAAAAGACAGTGAGTGTTGTATCAGCTCTCACCATGTCTGTTCCCAAGTCAATACAGAGGATGGTGATGGTTCCCAGTGGCAGGGGGATGTTGACGATGATGAACAGCAGGAAGGGGGTGATCTCTGGGATGTTGCTGGTCAAGGTGTAGGCAATGGACTTCTTCAGGTTATCAAAGATCAAACGGCCTGAATGGGGAAAAACAGACAGGTTACATCACGCACTAAAACCTTCAGTTTGGGTCTCTGAAACCACTTTTACTGTGCATCCTCAAGGATCACATGTTCCAGTTCGGTCCTTTGGGTCTTCTCACCTTCTTCCACTCCTGTGACAATAGAGGCAAAGTTGTCATCCAACAAGATCATGTCTGCGGCCTGTTTGGACACATCTGAGCCAGAGATTCCCATGGCAACACCAATGTCGGCCTTTTTCAGTGCAGGTGAGTCATTCACACCATCACCTGTCACGGCCACAATGGCACCCTGGGAGAGAAGCAACAGGGCGAGGATGAGCTTATATTGCATGAATATATGGAAGAAGTTATACTTGTTAAATGTACCTTATTTTAGCTAGAGATTAATACTCTTCATTCATACGACCAAGATTATTAAAAGAGTCAATACTTTAGGGCACATATATAGACAGACAACCATTCACGCTCACATTCACACCGACGTGCAATTTAGAGTCCAATTAACCTAAACTGCATGCCTTTGGACTGTGGGAGGAACCCGGAGGGAACCCACGCTGACACGGGGAGAACATGCACATTTATTTCCATTTAATTAAAACCTTTTTTTTTTTAGAAGTAGAAGAAGTGCAATCTAACCACTCAATTAAAAAAATAAAAATAATGTTTTATGTATCAGTCAGGGGAATAAATTCGACAGATAAGTAGCACCATCTGCTGTTGTAAAAGTGTAATGCTATTTGTCCCCAATGTAATCCACATAAAGCATGGATTAGAAATTGAACCTCTACTTGTTCAAGTCGTCCCAAGCATTTATTATCCATTCAGCGTTTTACTCGAAAACAATCTAAACATGCTCATACCAGTCTCTGGCAGCCTTCTACGATGATGAGCTTCTGCTGTGGGGAGGTCCTCGCAAAGACAATCTCGGTGTGATTCCTCAGGATGTCGTCCATCTGATCCTGAGACAGATCCTTGAGGTCTGTACCGTGGATCACACAGGCCTTGGCATCCCTGAACACAGACAATGAAGCGTTGACGTTTGCTTGTGATTTACCATTATTTAGTTTGATTTTGTGTGTGTTTTTCTGTGAGCATTCTTTACCTGGGGTTGACCTGGCTGACAGGTATGTTGAGACGGGCTGCAATGTCCTCAACTGTCTCGTTGCCCTCAGAGATGATGCCCACTCCCTTGGCAATGGCTTTGGCTGTGATCGGGTGATCTCCAGTGACCATAATGACCTAACAAGCAACATACATTACATTTTATACCATCATCATAAACAATATTATTTTAAAAGACTTTAAAGGTATAAAGACATTTGATATTAGGCTTGCAAGAAGAAGAAAAAACTCACCTTGATACCAGCAGATCGGCATTTGCCAACAGCATCAGGCACAGCAGCACGGGGAGGGTCGATCATGGACATAAGGCCAATAAAGCAAAGGTTGTCTGTCTGGAAGTTGACATCATCGGTGTCAAAGGCAAAGCCCTTGGGGTACTGGTCTTCTGGCATCATCACGTGGCAGAAACCTGGAGTGAAAAGAAGTGTGACATTTAGTGTTTGATTTGTGATGTCTAAGCATCAACCCAGACCGTCACTTCCAACATTCGTCACAAAATTACATTTCAATAGTGGCCGTTTCTAATAATTCCACAGATTCTTCAATAGATCTTAAATAAATAATAATAATTAAAAGCATATTTTGGAATTTGTCCAAATTAATCAATTGCAGTCACAATACTATTAGCTGTAATGTAACCAATTAGAAAGTAAAATCAATGGATTAATATCATTTTTGTGAAATGGAAATATACTATAGTATGAGGATTATCTACATACAGTGGAAAAGACTAAATAAAATCCCTGTTTGAACCTCAGGGCATAGTCAGACTGTCCCTCCCTGTATCTTTGAATCTCTTCCAGTTATATGTACTTACCAAGTACTCTCTCTCCCAGTCCTCCCAGCTCCATGTAGGCATTCTGGAAAGATTCCTTCAACTCTTCATCCATAGGTTGTTCCTTCCCCTGAATCATGATGGTAGAGCAACGGTCCAGGATCCTCTCAGGGGCTCCCTTCATCACCAGAAGGTAGCGGTTGTCATTGAGGTCCTCTGTCTCGTGCACTGAGAGCTGGAAGAGGCGAGCCGCATGTTAATTTAGTAGACATGGTGTTCGTGCATATGGGTTTCATTTTGTGTGCACAACCGTCATAAAACCTGTGACTTACCTGATATTTGTTGGTGGAGTTAAAGGGGATCTCAGCCACCTTCTTGTTCTTATCCCTCGACAGCCGGACTGAGCCACAGCACAGCTCGATACACTTCAGCAGGGCGGACTCTGAGGCGTCGCCGGCCACGTCACGCTTCAGGATGGGCAGCTGGTCTTGTCCTGCTTTAAACTGAGCGCGGTTACACAGACCAGCGACACGAGCCAGAGACAGCCACGTCACGGAGGTCTTGTCGAAAGAGGCACCTGGAGCGGGAGCAGGAGGGGGAGCGTTATTAACCTTCCTGATTTCTAGTTATTATTTATCCCTTTTATAGTAGTTAGGTATTCTTTCAGTGATGGCGTATGCCCCATCATTACTAACCAGACTGGTCCTCAGTGGTGTCGGCCTCGTGGATCTGGTTGTCAAACCACATGTGGGCCACAGTCATCCTGTTCTGGGTCAGGGTGCCGGTCTTGTCAGAGCAGATGGTGGAGGTGGAGCCCAAGGTTTCCACAGCTTCCAAGTTCTTCACAAGGCAGTTCTTCTTCGCCATACGTTTGGCAGTCAGGGTCAGACATACCTGCAGAAAAATACATGTGTAATGTTAATCATTATTGTGATCGGATGCATCACCTGTCAAGCTCCAGAATTTAATTTATCCATTTCTTGATGCTAAATAAAGTGTGCTCACAATAATAAAAAAAAGCAAGTATTGTCTATTTATTTTCATTGCACCTTTCAAAATCAAAGATAAATGTAATAAAAACATAAAAAGCAATACTTAAACAACTTAACTAAATATAATAAAATGTAACCACAAGCATCGATAAGAGATTTAGGAAAATATAAAATGAAGAAAATGCCATGTATTCAAAATGAGCAATAACAACAGATTGCAAAAAGAAATAAAATTCAAGTGAAAAGGGCCAAAGAGAAAGATAGATAATTATTTGCACTTACAGTGACAGTGGCCAGCAGCCCTTCAGGCACGTTAGCCACAATGATGCCGATGAGGAAGATGACAGCCTCCAGCCAGGAGTAACCCAGGACGATGGCCAGGATGAAGAATGTGAGACCGAGGAAGACGGCCACACCTGTGATGATGTGGATGAAGTGCTCGATCTCCTTTGCAATGGGGGTTTTGCCGGTTTCCAGGCCAGAGGTAAGAGTAGCAATGCGACCCATGACCGTGTTGTCTCCGGTGCAGATAACAATGCCACGCGCTGTGCCTGGTTTGGAAAAAGAACACATTTATAATGATGTAAAATGTCATTTGCAGCATCAGGACCTGTGTGATTAGTCCTAAAAAAACGTTCTCAGTTAGAATTCTGCATTACATTTTAGTCTTAAAGTAAAGTTAGGTATACACGTTATATCTTTCCTCAATTTAGTGGCTTTAAATCAAACCACAGGCACACAAGTTAATAATAGCACATCATACTGTTGCCATGGTGAACATACCTTCCACACAGTTGGTGGAGAAGAAAGCAAGGTTTCGGGTCTCTAAGGGGTTGTCATGGGTACAGTCAGGTGACCTGCTCTGAGGTTCTGACTCGCCTGTGAGGGAGGAGTTATCAACCTAGTGGGAGACAGGGAAAGTAAAACATGAAATTGCATACAACAAGAAGCAAGACTTTGATTGTGTATGTATGTGTGCGTGCATGTGTGTGTACCTTGCAGCCATGAGCGGAAACCACCCTGATGTCAGCAGGGATCCTGTCTCCTCCCTTCACTTCAACCAGATCTCCACCCACCACTTCTTCAGCGTTGATCTGTACCTTCTCACCCTCACGGATCACCAACGCTTGCTGCAGGGAGAGATCAGTGATGGTCAGAAAACACACAAACACCCAGGCATTGGACAATGTTTAGAGTAACACTGTCTCATAAAAATGGGGAGTTTTTCATTCTTTGCCATCTCTTCATGTGAAAAGAACTGTCTGACTAAACATAGTGAGCAAATAATTCATCCATTAAAAACACACAGTAGGCATAACTATCTTCAGGCAGAGTGCGCCAACCACCAGCTGTGCCACCTCCTTTTGCAGTATTCCCACTCTCTTTGTGTAAGTCTTCACACTTTACCTCTTTACTTGCCACTAACAGAGTTAACAGAGTTTCTGCTAAGTCACATTAACAACCCCTACTTCCGTGTGTCTGCCACTTGACTCCAAACATCCTAAATATATATTTACCTTCATAGCTATACGTGCCAGTTTCCCCTCTCCAGAGGGAATCAAAATAAGCTTTCACACATAGCTTGATTTCTTTTGAGCAAACACATATTTACCTGAGGCACCATGTTCTTGAAAGACTCCATGATTTTGGAGCTCTTGGCCTCTTGAAAGTATGAGAAGCAGCCAGTGATGACGACGACAGCTGTGAGCACAATACCTAAGTACAACTGGAGAGAGACAGAGAGACAAACAGTCAAACATATGCAAGTGTGGTCTGTGGAAAAGCACTGGATGTGTGTGATGCTAAAATCGCTTAGCCGAGGTGTTATTATTGCCTGTATTTCAGAGTGAGAAGTGTGACGGATGTGGTCAGATGTGAGCAAGTGTGTGTATGTGTGTGTGCGCGTGTGGATGCTCACATTGTCTCCTGCAGGATCGTCCTCAGTGGCTGCCTGGATGGCGTAAGCCAGGAAGCAGAGGATGGCGCCAGTCCACAGCAGGACGGAGAATCCACCAAACAGCTGGCGACAGAACTTGATCCACTCCGGGGTGGTGGGAGGAGGGGTGAGAGCATTGGGACCATCTCTGATCAGATACTCTGCTGCCTTGGCATTGGTCAAGCCCTGGAGGGAGCACACAGACAATACAAACACACATTTGTTTAAGTTTGTTAACATTTTCATATTTATTTTGTTTGACTTTGGAGCTGGATGGTCAAGAACTGTAATGAAACAAAAGTAGTATGCCATCTAGTGGCCAACTGGAAAATGTGTCTAAAACTGGAAAATGTGTCTACACAGAGAGAAATATAATGTTGATGTTACAATTGATGTGTTCTGCTGCAGGTAATGCAAAAGGCTCACACCTGAACTCACTCACATAGATACAAACACACAACCATTTAAAAAAAAAAAAATATATATATATATATATATATATATATATATATATATATATATATATATATATATATATATATATATATATATATATATATTATACACACACACACACACAAATATTTTCCTGCTGCCCCTCCAGCCTTGCTTCTCACAACACATTTCATCAACTCACCTGGACAATGTCAGTCTGGTATTTCCTGCATGTTTCCTCTATGGACATCTTATGTTCCGTCTGGAAAAAAAACCGAGATAATCAATAGTCTGCACAGCTCAGTACGTTTAGTAGTTGCCATTTTTGGCATGCAAGGACAATTTAAAGAAAATAGTCCAAATTGAATCAAGAACTATGCTGACAGCTTTCTTTGCATTTTCAGAAAATCCAATAATTTAATTTCAGTCAAGGTAATTGGAAATGTACTCTATGCATGCAGTTCACCTGGAAGATAAGAGTATTGGGCAGATATACGACGACCCAGGTGTCTGTTTCTTGCGCTGGGATGCGGGATCAAAGTGACGACCTCCTGATAACAAGTCACCCCTCATACCAGTAAAAATACTTCTTTTTTTTCCCCTCTCTCCAACAGAGTTGGTGTCAATTCAGTTTCCTTTTCTATATTCTCAAAGATTTATTTTTTCAAAAGGTAAAATAATTTACATGCATCCTAAAAATGCATGGTTGGTATTCCAAAAAATATATGAATAATTAGGGAATTGTAGTGTCAAATTAATCAGCTTTTGACTGACAGGATCAAAGGTGAATTAGTATTCGTCACAGATAAGAGAAGGATTTACTTACAATGGGCACTTCCTTCTTCAGGTCATCCATGTCCTTGGCCCCCTTCTTCTTCTTGGGGGAGCGGTCATCTTTGTCCTGTGTGGTGGCAACGCGGTAACTGTCTGACCGGCCATACTACAGACACACACATATGTTTTATACATGCCTTCGGACTAGATTATGGAGATAGTAGCCTGTGCGCCTGTGTTTATAATCTTCACTGTTCTCTGGGCTTGAACATTAGCTCACTGAAAACTCCACTTAAAAAAGGCATTACATGCATTAATTATTCAGAGGACAGTATTGTCAGGCATTCAAACAGTATTTACCAGTAACTGACTGCAAAGCCAGCGGGCTTTATTGAATTGCCCTTGGTTTCTTTTCATACACAGTAAATAATGTTGTACCCTTGTGAAGTGGCCTCGTGAAGTAGCCTGTATTTTGTTTATGAGGAGGATGTCAGATTAAGAGCATGTACAAACCTATTATCTTAATCAAAGACGTGAAAGATAAATGCATCGCCTCCATAGCTGCTGTCTTTCTCTCTGAACAAAAGCATCCATATTAAACATACATTACATACCACACATTAAAGCATGTGCCTCAGGTCTGCTCTGCCATATCTATTTGATCCCTCCACTGATCAAATAAGTGTTGCTCTGATGTCCACAACAGTAGAAACAATCAAGTGCAAATGGTTTAACCTGTAGGTTTTAACTAATCGCTTCCTGGCCTTTTTCATTCATCTAGCAGCAAGGACATGAGAGAGAGAGAGAGAGAGAGAGAGCATCAAAGGCTTTCTGATTAGATTCTGGTACGTTCTACACTATTAGACCAGATACATCAGAGCCGCTTTGATGTCAAAGATCTAAAATTAAGTCTCAAGGACATGCATGCACACAGACATCAAATGTCCTCGTCCTCTTCCGCCTACTTTACTGTGCTGCCTGTGGTTCCTGCAACTATAATTATCCCCTCAGAAATTGGCTTATGTTGTTAAACTAGACAGGAGTGGACTAATAATAACCCAGATCTTCTCCAGCACTGCACATTCTAGTCTTTCTAGGTCTATAGCTGTAGGTCTAAGTCATCAAGGAAATGACCATCGGTGGCAGATCAATGCAGTCAAATTAGTATACACTGATGTATGAGAGAGCTAAGTCTAGCTGATATTAAAGCCACATACTTCACCCTGAATCAGACAGAAACATCAATAACTATAGTCAATGATAACAAACACGCTTAATTAAGGTGAGTGTGTCAAATTAAGTTCGAGGTTACAATTTCATTGATAACTTAAAAATTGTATGAGAGGCACTGGCTGCCTCTTATACGATCAAAAACCAACTGTGTGGGGAAATTCACTGAAGTAAAGTAAGCACCCTCTGGTGGTACAACCAGGGAGTACCATTATCAGGATTGCAGCATACATATGTCGTCATCATAGTACCAATGTGAACTACAAACAGATGTCTCCTTTGATTTACGGCTTTCAAATTAATCTGCGAAAAGAAATCCCTTCCCAAACTTACGTATTTACACAAGCACCAGTAAGAAAGTAGGAATTGAGATCCCACGTTCTCCACAAAAGCTCACACACCCAGACCACACCAAAACACACACTTGCCAACTAGAACAACTTGCCCCTTCAAGTCCAACCGTGGGAGCTGTAATTGTACTGCCGTTGTGTGAAACTCTTGTGAAATCATGCCTGTGCATATTGAATTTGTTTGTCGAAACGAAGACCTGTCTTTCTAGTTTGCCATCATAAAAAAAAAAGCCGCTTCATGAAGCAGCATGTGGATGACAACTCTCACTCGCTTAATTGTGGAGCTTGGGCTGCTCAACGACCGCTGCTGAATTCAAAGCAAACAATGGAACCCTTCGTTCGAGCATGTCAGGCAGAGAGTAGCATGTCAGTGGGAAGGAGCCGTTTGACTGACTGCAAACACAAACAAACACACACACACACACACACACACACGCACACACACACACACACGCACACACACACGCAAACACACACGCAAACACACATGGTTCTGCAACAAAAGAGCAGGTGAGAAAATGTCTTTGTCGCAGCAAGACCAGGCAGGCCTGGTGAGGCAGAGGCTGCATACAGAAGAAACTGATGCAGTGGAAAAGTACTGCTGTTCATCCCCTTTGAGACAGAACCGGGATGTGTGCGTGTGTTCCCATTGAGATGGCGGGTGTGTTGGCACATACATGTATCTATTATATGCATGAATGAACGACGGCTCCAAATATCTGTTTAGAGATCAAGGGTGTTGACTAATATGGAGAGTTACAGATTTACCGTCTAATCGGTTATCAAATAGGCGCCATAATCTAAAAGGTGACCGACTGGCAGCTGTGTAAGTGCATTTGTTGGTATAATATTCTTTTTGTGGCTATTTTGTCTACAGACGATGAGGTATGCTGCAAATGCACACTTAGGGAGCATTGTCAACGACGCACCTGCTCTTATGTGCATATGCACGCTGACATTTATATATCATAAACATGGACACACACGCTCTTCCTATCACAAACACACATATGCCCAAACAATAGAAGTGTTTGGTATGCAGAGGAGTGCCGAACAAAGCAATACGTGGTGAAAAGTAGAGACACGGAGAGATGGATGTTGAGGGGGTGGATGACGGACGCGATTGGGCACATGGACAGGGAGACATCCGTGGGAGGTGAGAGGCAGGGACAGATAAAGAGTGAGAGAGGCAGGTGGAGAAAGGGACACAGAGAGAGAGAGAGAGAAGCTGTTGTCACCCTTTGCTCATGCTTCTAATTAGATATTGACCAACAGTCTTTGTCTGCTGGCTCTGTGTCAGTGTATGACCCGCAGTAACCCCACTCTAATAGATTACAAAACCTTACTCATGGCGTGCGTGCGTGTGTGTGTGTGTGTCTTTGAGCATATATTCTCACTCCAGGTGTGTGTGTGTGTGTGTGTCTTTGAGCATGTAGTCACATATGCTGATAGCATATATTCTCACTCCAGGTGTGTGTGTGTGTGTGTGTGTGTGTGTGTGTGTGTGTGTGTGTGTGTGTGTGTGTGTGTGTGTGTGTGTGTGTCTTTGAGCATGTGGTCACATATGCTAATAGCATATATTCTCACTCCGGGTGTGTGTTTTCGGATGTAGTCACCAGCATGACTCAAAGAGAGATCACGGATTTATCTTGTGTTGTGTTTACAGAATGTGGAGTATTCTAAGTGCATACCTGGCTGTGTGTGTGGCTGTGTGTGTGTCTCTCATTCCCCCCCTCCACACACACACCCTGCTACCTGATAAGATTTATCTTTGTTACACCTACAGTATGTTGCTAACACTAAACAAGCTAAACATTAAACAAGGGAAAGCCTTTGAAATATATACTTCTGTCTACATTTAAATCTGTTGTTATTGTAGTTAATTGACGCATTTGTTTCCAAGTGTGTGTGTGTGTGTGTGTGTGTGTGTGTGTGTGGTCTCCGTCATCGCCACTTTAATTTTAATTATTCAGCAGAGAAAGATGGAGTCCATATTGCGTACATGCATTACTTGAGTATCCGTGCATTTGCAGAAGACATCAACGTGTGCCTGCCTGTGTGCGTCTGTGTGGGTGTCCGGCTGCCTCTCACAGCTCTGGGTAATGTAATGAGCCCCCTCTATGCGGAGGAAGGAAACAGAGACTTGTGGCTGGAATTACAGACGCTCGCTCTCCCACAAGCACAGAGACAAACGGACTGATGGACAGACACATCTGTGGATTACATCATGCAACCACTCGCATCCAGTTACATGTTGGCTTATCAAAATCTACTTAAAATCAATCATTTTAAAAAGCCAATTGCGTCACATACAGGGGTTGTGTGTTTGATTTGATCTTAAATTATTCTACAGGCCGGCTCTAGCAGACCAAAATAAATCGTACGTTTCATCCTTTGATGAATGACTGTTTGGAGGGAGAGTAACCATGGTGACCGAGCTCAGCAGTGGCCTAGTACTCTTAGGATCCCCTGATGTTCTCCGGGACCAGTAATAATTGATGCATCTGAAACTGGACACTGTATTTACTGCTGTATAAAACAGACGGGTAATTGATTAAAAAAAAATTGTGTGGGTTTGTGTGAGCAGAGCAGAGTCATTGTGTTGGCCACGGTCCTACACGCATTGCGGCAGAGAGAGGAAGGCAGATATGGGGGGGGAGAGAGAGAGAGAGAGAGAGAGAGAGAGAGAGAGAGAAAGGAAGGCAGATGTAGAGTGAGCGAATGAGAGAGAGATACGTGATTGTGACATTAAAAGAGAAGACATAACTCAAAATATAAAGCGAAGGAAAGAGCTGTCATTCTACTAGAAGACTTGTATTGTCTAACTTGAGTGATAATTTGCCCCCTTCAAGGTAAAGTTGGACTTCTTATGACTCAAAACTATTCAGTTGTAATTTCCTTTGGCAGATGGAAATCAAGTAATTCTACTCTGTAATGTTATTCACATCATGGACAAGAGTTCAAACTAGGAGTGGCGACTGAGAGAACTATCATGCCAAACATCTTGAGGACAACGGGTCGAGGCCTGCCCACCGATGGTGGGGTTGACTGGGACTGGCACGCAGCATCTTTTCTTCCACTTTGATTGCACGCATGAGGAATCCTGTAACAGGAAGAAGTTATGTGCGTATATACACACACACACACACACATGTTTTTCTCTAAATATGGAACTCGTATGAGGAAGTGGTTTGTAGAAGGAAGAAATACCACCCTGCTCCATTTGAATCATGTGGCAACCACCATCACAAATGTGTCATAACTACATGCGAGTCTACACTTCCTTTGTACAGAGCAGAAATGATGCATGGATCACATAGTTGGCATCATTGTTGCATGTTTTTCACTATGACCATGACCGTAGAACATACAGCTGAGGATATACTCATTTGTCATTTTACTTGTGCTCTGAGCTCATGGGAACTTGTTTTACAAAATGTCTAAATGGTGGTGTATATTAACATAAACATTATATGTCTACCCGTTTTCACAGGTCACATCACAAAGATATTGGGTCTAATTCATGTCATCTTCTGTTGCAGTTCAGTAAGCCGGCTGAGGCGGCAGGTTTAAGGCCCTTTGACTTCAGTCTGGCCGATATGACTGATATAGTGCCATTGTAAAACTGCATCCATCTTGTAGAGAAGCTACAATGAAAGTATTACAAATGTTGTATGTAATGCATTTTTTGACCAATAAGTCATCATTTACAGGCTATTTTTACTGGATTATAATGGGAAAATAATCATGAAACACATGAAAATGTAAAAAGGTATGAAGACACACAATTGAATGAACATATATTGCATGTGAAATATGTCCTGGTTTGTAATTACATGTCTGCATCTGCGCACATGCTACTATGCGTGTGGTGTGTATATGTGTGTTGTTGCATGCATGCGTGTGTATATGCGACCTTGCAAGGTCATTGGACCATCTGCTGTTTCTTGCAGCAGGACGGCAGGGCTCTGGGCCACAGGGGGCTCAGGCCGTGGGCCGAGGGACATAGCTGTTGGGATTAGCTAGTCTGATTACTACACTGGATTAGCCCGCTGTGCTTCATCCTCTCTTTGTCTCTATCACTCTTCTTTCTCTGCAATTTGATTTCAGGAAAATCAAATGCATATGAGCAATCTCCACATTTATCATTAGGTCTTGGTGCACAGTAATTTGGTGAATGTCTTCCAACAGTAATGAGTAAACGAATGGATTAGATGGTTACTTTTGAGAGATGATTAGGATTTGAATGCCATGCAAAAGAGACTGTTGAGATATTTGTTTCGCTTATCTGTATCAGCCTTGAGTGATATGAAGGCTTTCTATCTTTCTACCGAACAAAGTGAACAGGCATCAAAAGAAGGAGATTCCAGATATCAGATGTGAAGAAGAAAGGGAAAAGATGGCGTCAAACGTTTCTAGTGAAACAGTCACAGGGACGTTCTGTTATGCCTGAGTGGCAGCTCAAATTAAAACATGGACAAGTAGAAGTGATGAAATAGTATATGTATTCACTGCTGTATAAAATGTCCGTGGTCGCTTAAGAGCACTAGAAATGTTAATCTCTAAATCACATAAACAAAGAGGCAGAGAGAGATTAACTCTTTAGCTCTCAAATCATTTACCGTATTTAGTGTTCTCTCCAAAAGAAAAAGAAATAAGAGCAAGAAACTCAAACTAAAGATTTCGACTTAAATAGCAATCCCCCCCCCTCCACTCTGTCCATCCCATCATCATTTTCATCTGTTCATCCGACAGAGACAACTGTGGAACTGTTTATCTTTAGTTCTCTATAATGCACTGTCCACCCCCGAGAGCTCTGAGGGATATATTTGCTCTGTAGTTGAGTCTTGGCATGTGTGAATGTGGCCTGGTCTAGATTAGCATTGTAAATCTTGGTGCGTGTAGAGAACATGGCATCGCTCCATGGTGTGAGAGAGGGCACCTCACGACTCCTCAGTAGTCATCTGGTCACATAAATATGTCCAGATGTGCATGCACGCACGCACGCATCCATCCATACAGCGGCTGACTGCACTAAACCAAATCCCCATTTGAGATTTTCAAGCATGTGTTGCTTTGTGAGTCTGTTGTGCTCAGTATGTCTGCATGAATAGACAATCATTCACAATTCAGGCATATAATTACTGAAAATCTTAAAACAACCTATATTTGTTTTACTGAATGGCAGCATTATGTGGTAACACAATACAAATACAGTAAGGTGTTTGATTTTAACAAGCCTTTGTTCATTGTGGCTGCCCAGTGTTATACTTTGTGCTTTGGTGTATTCACACAGGGAATGTGCACACACACACACATCTCCAGGACAACACCCTAAATTAGTCATGTCGTTGTAGTCAGGCAACCTTACCCCTCTGGATCGCTCTCTTTATGGGAGACCATCAACACGTTAATGTTGGAAAACTGTTTGTCAATCACTGTCGACTGCAATCCTGTTTAAAAGGATGAAGACGACAGCAGTGACCTTTATTTTTATTAGAATTACACAAACTTCTTGTCCTGTTAGTCCAACACTGTTAGTCCAACACTAGTGGGAGGGCAAACTACTGTTTTTTGCTGAGCCACGAGAGAAATCTGGACTCTGTCCTTCAGCAGTACTCTCACTGGGGACAAGGCCGCATTACAGTGGATATCTATTGATCAGAATCCTACAAGAAGCTTGAAGGGGACAATGAAGGGGCATTTCAAAGGTCAACATATTGATCTTAATTGACCCCTATGCCACAGGGCAAAAAGATCCCAGCAGGCTGTGCGGTCAGAGAGACCATGCGGTTGATCAGATCCTGTATGGACGTGCTTTTCTATTGGTTCCTGCGACACGTGGGACAGATCCGCTGTGGTACAGTGCAGCCTATCAGCGTTGGGCACCAGGTGCAGTGGGGAGGGATGTGCAGTACTCTGCACCAAACTGAGGGCTGGGCCTCTGCAGAGGCCACACACATCATACTCCTGAACTACCTTCACTGACACCTTCTAATTTCTTCTCCGTCACTGCACACTAACCCTCACTAGTGCCAATATAAAAGCACAGGCTGTTCTAAAAACCTTTACGCCGTGACACGTACTTAGTGAGTCTAATCAAAGTCTAATAGGGATCTCAACACTAACGGGAGCGTCCTCCGCCACAATGCCTTCAGAGCAGCTCAACCACACCCCTCTTCATCAATATGACCTTCTATAGAAAGCCTTAATGCTACTGCTACGCCTTCATTTCTCCTGGGGCACCAGCCCACCGAACCACACCACACCCCGCCCTACAGTCAATGTCCTACGAGGATCATCCGACCCAGCCACATCCCTCATCTCCCTAGCCCATCTGTCTGCCGTTCCCCTGATAACCAAGCCCACAATGTGAAGCAAGAGGAAACAGGAGCCATGGTAATGTGAACCTCAGGTCATTATCCTGTAACAAGATATACAGCTAGGCAGCCCTCCCCCACCATACGCCGCCTCTGTCATTTTAAATCCCTCTCTCTACACCTGCAGACCAGCCACTACTGATCTGCCCTCCCTCTCTCTCTCCCTCTGTCAGTCATTCTTGCTCTCTCAGCAGTGGCACCCTCCCCCATCAGTGTCACGTGTCTGAAGGTGAAAATATCCTCCTATAGTCTCATCAGCATCCGCCATTTATAGCTGCGCTCATGCAGAGAGGAGAATAATTAGCAAGATGAGCGGGTGTGCGAGGGAAAATACATTTCAGACATGTTCTGCCAAATTAAGACTATCCATCAAAATGTGCTATTGCCTCTCTAGTATCCATGAAACAAGCCCGAGCGTTGCGCTTCAGCATCACTGCTGTCTCTATGCAATGTCCTTTCTGCGTGCTCCTCCTGCCAACCAATCACATGTCTTTACTGGGAATTTCCACACCAGAAGCCCCGCCCCCGGTTTGACGCAGGAGGCACGTCGCATGCGATGCCCCCCCGCGGCCTTGGGGAAGGACAGCTAACGAAAAAAAGAAAGAGAAAATAGAAGAAAGAAAGAGAACACGAAAAGACAAAAAAAAAAGGCGAAGGGGTGACAAAAGGACAGTAGTCGACAGGCAAACGCGTGAAAACAAGATCGGTCCCATCACTCCATCCTCTCATCCATCCATCCCCCTTTTCCATTCAGGGTGACCTCAGCCGTCATCGAGTGAAAGTCAAGGAAACAGCAGATCGCCATGGACGCTCATTCTCTGCTTTTTAATGAACATTTCTGGAGAGCTATGGCGTCTTCCGAAAACACAGCAATAGCCCTCATGCGTAAGCACCCTCTGCACTCACATCGCTTTTGACGCAGTGCCCATAATGCTGCTCGGTTAGCCGAATCCTTCATCTTGAACGACAGGCCTGCTTTTCAGATGCTTGTGTAACTGCGATGACATCTGCCTGCACTGCTGCTACAGCGGTGGAGATCTCTTAGCGCTGCATGGCCCCTCGTCTGCGGCGTCATGCCACAGCATCATTTAACAGGCACACTGCGGTCGGAGATATAAAAAAAAAAAAATTACAACTAAATTCCGCAGGATGGAGATGGAGCAGAAATTGCGCAATAGCTCATACCGGCAGTCGCTCTGCATTTTGGCATTTTCCGGGAGCGCTGTGTTTTTCCACCAGCATCGTCTGATTTATTTGCATGACTACGTATTTATATATATATATATTTAGCCAGAAACAGCGCAGTTGCTTTTTACCGTTTAACGGTGCGCGCAGCAGATGTAAGGGCACGTCGTGCTCCTGGTGTAGGCCTACTGAACGCATCACTTATTTAATCTGTAGTTTGTGTAAATGTGTTCACTTTTAGTGATTACAGAGAACCTGTTATGTCACAAATTAAAAGGGGAAATAAGCTGGCGATGCGCTTATTCCCAGTAACCGCATTATGACGCATGGGTCATCGAGTGCCGAGGATGAGACTCCTCCGCTGATAGCAAGGGCGCGATGGGCTCAGCATCTTCCCGGTTCACCGCCAGATGCTTCTCTCGTGCTGGATGGACCAGGCCGAAGAGAGGGCAGTGCCAGCGGGGTTTAAAGCAAGCGAGCACACGAGGGAGGAGACGGGGGGGGGGGGGGGGGGGGGGGGGGGGGGGGGGGGGGGCAGCGAGGGCGTGAAGGAGGTCACAGTACATCCTGTTCATTCATCACTGAGAAAGATCTAGAGCAATGTAGGCCTCTTTTTTTTTGCCTTCAAATGTAACGCAATTCCGTTCTTTTAATTAAACTACAGATTAATGGTGGGTGAACAGAATAGGTCTCTAACAAGTGCACCCCCCTCCCTCTCTTCCACACGAGAGCTCTTGATAAGAATAAACCGATCAGGCCTACCATGGCTGGCAAGGTTATAGTCGATGTAGGCCTATCAGAGACCTGAAATACACATGACACACTGACAACCTCTAAACCACACACACACTCACACACACACTCACACACACACTCACACACACACTCACTTGTGACACTTTGGCATCAGATTTTCATATATTATCTCGGTGCATGATTAAAAATCACCGAGTGAATGAGAGAAAATGACATGATCCGATCAAATTTCAATAAATGTAAAACAATCATATTCACGTCAAAACCAGGCTAAAGTCAAATCACCGTGTGCAGTGAAATACCGCTGCTTTCTATCGCCGCAGTCGACAGAAGCTACTGGCTACATCAATTTGTCGCAGTCTAGGAGACCATGGGTAAAACACAGTTCCGCATTAGAGTCAATGTCAATGAGACAAACGAGATTTCCATAGAGGAAAAAATGACATCACACCAGCCCTTCTTTGTCAGGCGTAAAATATCAGGCTACCGCTCATTTCTCAGGCCACTTCAGGTGGGGTACAACGCAGTTAAAAATGTGGAATCGTCAGTCTTACCCCCATGTTGGCGCAGTAACTCTTCTCCTCTCAGGTGATGCACAGCTTGAGAGGTGTCAGCCCCTCGCGTTGAATTATATCAAAATGCCTTGCCTTGAGAAAATAAAAGAGAATATGCTCAGTTTTCAGGGCTGCTTAAATGGAAAATGGAAAAAAAAGACGTCATGGCAGTTATCTAGATCTGACAAAATGTTGTTTTGGGGCGTAAATAAACGGTCTCTCAAACCTTCCAAACGGTTAAGCTTCAATCTTTCCCCCCCTGTGAGACGTCGTTCAAATGAAATGTTGCGGTCTCGAGCGGAGCATCACGCGGGGATGCGCTTCCTTCCTTTGCTCTCTGATACTTGCGGAGAAAGACCGGCGAAACTAACTAGCCGCACTGCTATTTTTTCAAGGCTGGATCTCCCTCCGCGGCTCTGCCGGTTTCCGCAGTACTCCTGAAGCCGCAGTACTCCGCCAGTGGAAGAAGCGCCGCCCCAGCAAATGAGTGAACCGAAGGGGCGATTGAACCCGCCCCCTATAGCGCAGCTGGCCAATCATAATTCGGAGCGTCTCATCGGTGATGGGATCGCTAACCAATTGGTTTAATCACAGTCCTCCAGCGGGCCAATAGAAAGCTCCCTCTGCCCCTCCTGCTTTACTGCAGAATACCGAGGCTTGCAGCCAGCAGCGTCGCGAGTCTCTAGGCTGAAAATGTATAGAAATGGACGCACAAGGTTAGATTCTAGCTGTCGTGATTGTGTTTGTTCATCATGCAATTTATTTATGTAACATAACAGTGTATTTGTGGGCAATAATGCATGTGATAAGCATCCTTGGATGTCTCATCGGTCGTATTGGTCCTGTCATCAGCATCGTGTGCACCTCCATGCAACTTCAGCAGTTTTAGCTGACGTGGAGAGACTTGCACTCAGTAGTGCAGGTAAAATGACTGACATGGGCGTACCTCAAGTAAAGTAAAGAATGAAACCTGGCTTGTTTCAGCACATCTGTGGTCTCTGGAGGTGTTACTCTACTTGACATTTATGAGGACAGTTGTAAAAAATGGTATCTGTTGACGAGTGGGATTGACAGCTGCAGCAAGTATAAACACACTGAGACAAGAATATGGTCGAACGAATCAGACTGCATTCTTTAAACAGTGGACAGGAATGAAAAGATACAGAGAGCGAGCCATGCCAAGGGCAAGGGAAGTTTGGACAATGAGAACCAAACCTGAGGACAGGGTAGTTTGAGAGATTGTGTATTTTTCTGTAACAGTGCAGAATGAGTGCAAAGACAGAACGTGTGAAAGAGAAACAGACAGAGGACACGCAGCAGTGAGTTGCCATTGCAGGCCTTTGGTCACGTTTTTCCTCTGTGCTTTTCGATGAAGGGACGATGCAGCAGTGAGAGCACACACGCTCTCCCTGAGTTGCATACGCACATTAACACACACATTCATGCATTTAAAGCCATGCCTGATTTGCAAGGGAAAGCTGAGCGTCATGCTTGCTGTCCCTGCAGCAGATTGTTGCCATGCCTCACTGCCTTCCTCGCTGCAGGCCCAGACGATGACCATGCAGCACCATGAAACCCCAGAGCATCAGAACAGGGTGAGCTCAGGGTTGGGGGACAGTCATCTACAACCGCCTTAAAAAATGCTGCGTGCAGTTAGGTCTTATTTCTGAAATACTGCAGATGACCGATACATATCAGTGTTTCCCCCACCGTTAGAATAGGGGGGCGGGGCGCCCCCCCCCGAAGAAACTCCCCACCCCCTTGTAATTTTCTCTATAGCGCCAGATCACAAGTCGTCATTTAAGTTTCTCTTTCCTATAGAACTGGTCTACACCTTGTTCTGTTATTAAACAAACTAAACGGCCGTATTTTAGTGATCTTATCCACACACAGCTTGTCATTTCGGTCTCTACATGGTCGCGTTAACACTTCTCCTTTGCTCTGCGTCGCGCACAGCGGAGTTCCGCCCTGATGCGCACAAACACGTGCGCGCGCACAGACAGGTGAGCGCTGAGCACACAGCAGCGGACAGAGAGCGTCGAAAAATATGTCGCGTGAAAAGCAGACCTTTTTTAAACGCTCCCAGGGTGAAGATGGCAATAGCAGCTCTCAATGTGAGGAGCACCGGAGCAGCTCTCTGAACCCAGAGCAGCTCTCCTGCTCAGGTGAAAGAGACAAAGTGCTCGTGTCTTGTACCAACAATGAGCTGCTGGCTTCACATATTACAAAAGTACAAAGTACACGGACATAAAACTAAGTCATTAATAAATACATGGAGAAAAGCCTGTACTTTCGGGTAAATGTTTACGTTATGCCGTTAACAGGTTACACTTGCGCATGAGCATAGCGACTCGCCGACTTTTGGCTCTTTGCCAGAAGTCTCCGTGACGTCGTCCTTTCTGCTGCTGCGCGTCTCAAAACAGAAAACAGATCTCAGATCAACGTTGAGCATGAATTGTATCAAATCTACTACAACCCCGTTTATAAAGATGTGTAGAGGCTCACTGCTCCACTAATACTGATGCAACCTGATGGCTGACACATATCTGCACTCATTCTGTTTTGTTTGGCAAAAAAAAAGAAGCTTATTGTTTTCCACAATAGCTATTTAGTAGTAACTAAATATTAGTTATTTTTTGCACAGATATAAC
Source organism: Myoxocephalus aenaeus (assembly GCA_038501785.1). NCBI lineage: Eukaryota > Metazoa > Chordata > Actinopteri > Perciformes > Cottidae > Myoxocephalus > Myoxocephalus aenaeus. The sequence goes on along the minus strand of JBAMJR010000020.1, from coordinate 2,751,801 downwards.
TTTATTTTCATTGTTCTAAGTGATTGCAATTTAAAAATAAAAAAATGTCTGATGGAGCAATCTGATTTACTGCAATTTTCTTTATTCTGTTATTTATAAAAGCACAGATGGAGTCACAAAATGAAGTTATTTACAGAAAAAGTTTGAGAACCACTACTTTAAGTGTTTGTGTTGGTGTCGCCGAGGTCGCCCCCGCCGCCGTGCCGCATGGATCAACCCTCCAAAATTAGGGGATGGGTATCAAGGTTAAGCTATTCAAGCAATAAGCAAACACCAATGAAATTCAAAAGCCTTTAAAAAAAAAATGAAGTTGTGAAATTCATAATGTTTGGGTTTTGTTGTGATTTAATATAATGGATGGAATATTTATGGTCGAGCAACTTCATTTTACATTTATTTTTATTTTTCAAACCTTAATGTCTACTGTATTCCTGTGACTGTCAACTCATTTCATGAATGCATAATTATTTATATAACTTTACAAAATCATTGCATCATAGAGATGTTGAGGCATTAAGCAGGAAACTGTAAGGATTAAAAGATAGAATTGGATCCTGAAGCCTATACATTGCTGCCCATGAGGGTGACTTTGTCAATGTGCTGCTATCAATAAAGCTTTCTTCAATCTCATTTCATCCAAAATGGCTGCCAGTAGTATCCTTTCTTAACCTCTGTTATACCTTCCTGTTTCTCACTCCGTCCTGCCCGCTACCACCACACGCCTCCCTGCTTTGCAGTACAAGAAAGGAGGGGAGGGAAAAATCCCCCAATTCTCGGTCTCCACAGCAACAGCAGTCAGATGACCTTGTCTCCAACTGGTTCTGCTGAGTCAGAAATTGAGGGATGGGTGAGGGGGATCCAGAGAAGAAAGCATAAGAGAAAGAAAGAAAGAAGAGAGACAGATGACACAAAGAGGCAGCTGGTATTAATTGCTATTCTGATAGATCCCAGCTCTGTGGCTGCTTGTATCAGTGTCATACTTATTTAGATGAAGCTGATGTCTTGATGAGAAACCCATACAGGACTCAGCCAGGAGAGATACAGGGCACTCTGCATGTGTGATAGTATGAGTAGTCAGTGATTTAGGTAAGTATGATGTTATAGTGTACTGTTTGAGTCAGAGCTGTTGATGAATATCATATGTCACGAGGATTTAGTATGTGTGGTTTAGGAAAATATGTGTGGGCAAGACTAGAATAGAGTCTGCATGTAGTATCTCTCGCTCTCTTCCTTCTCTCTCTCTCTCTCTCTCTCTCTCTCTCTCTCTCTCTATATATATATATATATATATATATATATATATATATATATATATATATATATACTATATATATATATATATATATATATATATATATATATGTATATATATATATATACATATACGTATATACTATATATACATATATATATATATATATATATATATATATATATATATATATGTATATATATGTATATAGAGAGAGAGAGAGACTGAGCCAAAAGTACGTGGACGATCATTATATTCATATGTGATTGTCAAGCAACTCTTTCTAAAACCACAGGCTTGAATATGCTGTTATAGCACATTGTTGCGATCACTTTACACTGTAAAGATACATTTTTGTATTGGACCATAGAGACCTAATCCATCAGAAACAGCCCCAGGCCAAAATACATAAACGCATGTAAAAAGGCCATATACGTTTTTAGTCACAATTAGTGTTTGAATGTCGGTGTACAGAGGCATCTGTATTGTGTGTGTGTGTGTGTGTGTGTGTGTGTGTGTGTGTGTGTGTGTGTGTGTGTGTGTGTGTGTGTGTGTGTGAAGGTGATCCTAGCTAATCCGGTTTTATAAATGTCTGACATAATCTGTGTTCTACTCACAGTGGCCAGAAGGGAGGAAAAGAGGCAGAGAGAAGAGGGGGAGGAGGGGAGAAGGGAGAGAGAGAAAGAGCGACGGGAACAAAAAGAGGAGAGGGATGAGATCTCAGGGGATAGATGATGGAAAGGCAGATGGGGTTAAGGAGGATGACAGGAATAAGGCGTGCAGGGAGGGAGGGAAGAAAGGGGATGAAGACAAGCCATAAGAGCGAGATGAAGGAGGAAGGAGTCAGGTGGGTGGTGGAAAATTCCTCGGGGATTTAGTGTGGAAAGCATGACACATGACGAAGGTTCAGCTATCATGTAATGGCAGATGTGTGGTAAAGGGCGAGAGAGGACAGATGGAGGGTAGAGCAGAGTGTATTCAGATAAGGAGTGCACAAAAAAGCAGAATACATCAATATAAAGGAATGTAGTATTTTTTAAATCTGAAATGAAAAGCAGTTATGTGTGCAGAAGGAGGAAAAGTACAAGCAGATAATTGGCAACTAGAAAGAAAGAAATATTTATATATAGCAGTTCTATCAATATACTTGGAGAAATAACTGACAATTCAGAAACAAAAGGGAACAAAACAACAGGAACAACACATGAAACGGCACTGAGCTCTTTCAAAATCTGCCTCCTGCTTCTCTTTTCGATTGTCATTTGGTTTTCACCATTACATTCAGTAAACTATATTTCATGTTAACACTTATCTTACACTATAATATACACTATTATAATGCCTATAACTTGCATTTTGTTGTCTTTCCTCAACATAGCTAAATATTATACTTGTACATGTAAACCTTGCGCAACTTGCTTTTAGCAACAAAAAAAAATCCTAGGAACTTTAAGCTGTTCTATCTGCAGGTTACTATGACGCCCTCAAAACGATTGCAGTTAGGTTACGTTTACACTAACTACTTGGGTAAAAGTAAAAGATCATGGTTTGGCCTAAATTATTATGGTAAGTAAACCTGGGGTTAGTTAACATTCTACAATTGTATATATATCCATGGTGATTTTTTTCACTCGTCATAGCAGGAAACGCACAGGCGTTACCAATAACACTAACGATGGCTCCACGGCATTTGAATGCCCCAGTGATCCATGCCAGCAAGCCAGCATGCACAACACAAGCGCCCTGAACCTGGGATGCTATAAAGCCTTTAATCACTTATTAATTACACCTGTGCTTTCCTTGCTATGACAAAATACTACCAGTCTTTCTCAGGACGATTCTGAGTGCACACATGCATGACATACATATGCGGTATATCAGACTTATTCATCAAGTCATGTGAAACTCAAGCCAAATGCACACATGACTACAGCTATTATACATTATTTTCACCACCTCTCTCTTTCTATCTATGGTATGGTCTACTCCTGGTTCTATTTAAGCATTTCAGCTCCTCCCTCTGTCCTCCCTGAAACATCCTCCTCCTCCTCCTCCTCCTCCTCCTCCTCCTCTGGTAGCTGTCCTTTCAGCACCACCGTCACTGCAGCAAAACCCTGCTCCACTCCTTTAACACTATGTTTTTTTAAATTTATTTTTATACTACACCTACGTCTTAGCTACATAATACCACGTACAAGCCAGTCTGAGTAATCTCACCAAACAAAGAATTGGGAACACCATGTTTCTAATGTGAAGCGTCTGCATTTTCTGATTTAAGTGGATTTGATTATTGTAATATTCATTGCTTTTAGGTAGTTTACCTGGACAATCATTAACTGCAATTTTGTTGTACTCAAGTAAGTGGTTTCAATGCAACATCTTTTTTCTTAAATCAGAGTAACGATTGAAATTGCATTTAATGAAGTCTCTTTGTCTGCAAGGCCATTAGAAAGCAAACATGCACCCAGTTGTTTTCCATTTTATGTAACTGCCTTTTAGGAGGACTTTATTCTTAGTGTGCACTTAAAACACATTTAAACTTCCATTATGACTTCCTAAACACTAATATGCCAATATTCTGCCATTAAAACTTGAAATGGTACCCATAATATTTCCGAGTCATATAAATAGGAATCTGACTTGACAGCAGATGGCTAATCACGGTTCATATTTTAACATTTGACTCACAAATGGAAATTCAAAGTATTGGACTTTTTATCCAATTAAAGGTTGTCCATATTTTCTTATGAAACTATGTTCAGCCAACTTTATGTCTGCACTTGATTATAGAGATATTCAATGCCGTCACACTGCCCCATCATTACTTCAGCAGCTAAACCCCATTTATCATAGTGCATTACACTTCATCATTGATGACAAATGTCCTACTCATCACTGCTTTCTGTACCACAACGTTGGATGTACTAGATCTACAAAACTCCATTATAAAAGCTGCCAAATTACCTGACATTTCAATCTTCTACGTATACGATCCAATAACTATGTTATCCTTGATATTCCATACATATGCACTTATCTGGGCAGAACTTGTTTAAATTATTATGCCCTTTTAAATGGATGAAACACAAAACTGCCCTTGTAGATCTACTCATTTCCCTTGTACATTTTAAAGCGTTATTATTTTTATTGTTTTGACTAGTTATTTGGCAGTTGGGGGTTGTCTAGTAGCCACGGCAGTTGTTAGCTGGTGTCTTGTGAATGTTGCTTGGTCTCAGGTCTTGAAAAAATATTACATTAAGTGTATATGAATGCCTTCGTACCTTGTAAGCAAATAATTCCTTTGATGTCGTAGGCTATAGTTCAAATACCTAATATGGACAGGTGATTTCAGAAATAATAAAACTACAAAGGCTCTGTTTTCACTGAAACCTGACAGCCAGGAAGTGAGCATTTGATCAATTCCTCAAGGTTATTGAGTAGAATATAATGTTTTCACAAAGTAGCTGAAATATAATGCTCTTCCATATGTTTTCACCTGACATATTGTATATGTTTAGGCTAATTATTTGTCCTTTGAACACCTCAAATCTTTGTATTATTTTATCAATGGTCAATCAAGTACACAACGCCCACACCGTTCTGAAAGTATAATGAAGCAACATAACTGAAAACACCTGTTTGGGTGCACAAAAGTGTGAAGGGGCTCTGACGAAATACTTTGATATTTTGGGATACACGCCTATTCCCTTTCTTGCTGAATTAGATGAGAAGAATGATACCTAGTCCCACCGTTAACCAACAGCCGGTTATCTTGGCTAAGCATATCTTAGCATAAAGGCTTAAAACAGAGGAAGTTAACATGTTATAGCTCATTTGTTTATTCCATAAACTAAGTGTAAAAAATACAATTTGTGGTCTTAAGGGGTTAGGTGACCGCAGTCTCTGCTGTTTGGCTGACAACCTCACAGTTACGACAAGACCCCAGGAAGTGTGAATTAATGAGCTTGAGGTGCAGTCAGGTGTTGCACTTTTGGACAGAGCAAGGCTAGTTTCTCCCCGTTTCCAGTCTTTGTGCTAAGCTAAGCTAACAGGCCACTGGCTCTATCTTCATATTTTCATTACAGATTACTGTGGTTGGATCTCAACTAGAATTAGCGTATTTACCAAAATATCTAATTTACTGACATGAGACTAAGTGAAATTCTGAAGCTTCTTCAGTGACACATTAACATGAATTAAAGACCAAACAGATAGATCAAACAGGCCAAAACTCAAGGTTAAATCTATTCATCAGTGATACGTTGTAGCTGTCATTTCTATTCAATTCCATTTTATTTTATTTTTAGACCCCAATATAACAAATCACGAATTATTATATTAAATACATTCTATGGTTGGCCAAGTTGTTTTTATATAACAAATATTGTTCATAATTAGATACAATTCTTGGAATACTTACCAAAGCACAGTCATTTTTATTTAATGCCCAGATGTTGGATTGCTTTATAAATGAATTCACTGGGATGAGGGAAATAGCTTTTGAGTACTATGTTTATTTAGCAGATTAGCTGTTCACCTAAAATGGGGGGCTGATGGACTCTGTAAAACCTATTAAGTGGTGCACTCCATTTGTAAGATTTTTTTTCTCTGAATTGTCCTCTTGTCATGCTTTATCAACCACCCTTAAATGCTCTTTCCAATCCAGAGAACGTTTAGCTAAATGTGCTCTGTCGTAGCCATTTTGCTGACTGTTCAAGCTGCTTTGAAGCGGTTTGCTTTTGTGTTTTTCAGGTCTGCTGAGCTCGTAGTGTGTCATGCTCACTTATCGTAAAGGAAAAGGTTTGCTTGGTTCAGACAGTGCTGGCTGTCTGTAAGCATGGGTCAAGTGTTTTTTTTTTTCATAGCCTGTGTGCATTGGCTAATTTGCAGGCAAGCATCTTTTTTCACTGTGATAAGTGACCTGTCATGCAAAGTACAGCAAGCAGCCCCAACCCAATTGAAGAGAGAGGAAAGTGTATGAATGTGAGTTTTTCAGATATTTTGTCAGCATCTTTTGTGTGAGTGTGTCTTTAAAGTCACAGCTGCGTGCACATGTGAGCTGATAATGTGTGTGTAGCAAATACAGTAAGCAGCAGCCTCAAAAGTGATGGGAATGACGAGGGTGGTAGCAGAGCTGGAGTCGAGCCATGTGCTATGCGGGGGAACTGGCCCTTTAATACCCGTCAGCCAATGAAGCAGGGGATTCTGGGAGTAGGGCGTCCTTGGGAACGACCTTGCAGGGGGGCCGAGTGATGGCGAGAGGGAAGAGCACACATAAGAGGCAGATAAAGAAGAGCAAAGGGGGGTTGGTACAGAGGGTGCAGGGAAGATGGATGAAGTAGGGAGTGGGAGAAAATACTCAACAGGGAAGATGTGAAATGTTTTCATCTCTACCACATTTACTACAACATGAAACAGACACTTGATTCAATAAATAGATAGATATTTATATGCAGACAGATAGCAGACAGATGAATGAGAGATAGATAGTTGAGGACACTAAGAGGATTTAAAGTTCAGCTGCGCAGTTGTGCCTCACTCCACCTCTGTCTCTTTCTCTCTCCCTCTGTGACGGACATGCAGACGTCATCCTGTACAGATTAAACTGACAGCATGCGACACTCTCACATTGCACAAGAATTTCTCTGAAAGGAACGAAAGAGAGGATTGAGAATAGGGTACAGATTTAGGGGTTGGTGGTGATGTGGGCACAAATGTATTGGTTAAGGTTGGGGGGAGGGGGCGGGGGTGGAGAGGATAAAGGAGTCTAAGATTTATTGTGACTGGGAAAATCATATATTTCAATATTCTAATTGACTGTATTGCTCAGAGTTAGATGAGAAGATCGATACCACTTGGTGAAAACAGATCCTGCATTCACATGTAAAATCTGTGGGCAGTGGGATAAGTCTTTGGCATCTGAAGCGTTCTGGTTTCCGAGATTGCTACTTGATAACTTTTGGCATGAAAGCGGATAAGCGTATTTCCAAAATGTGTTCATATTCTAAAAAAAACTAAACTTTTAACTAAAGCGAGATATGAGAGTGATTATGCTTCTTGACACTTTCATTGAGAATTTAACAGCGTTTGATTATAACCTAGATAATCTCAGCAATAGCTTAGTGGGCTGGCTGTCTGTAAGCATCCCCTGCTTCACTTGTAGAGGCCGGCTCCATATGGCATCAGCAGCAGGGCTGTGGCCCCACCAGATGTGTTGCAGTGCGTGTGGCCCCATTCTGTTCAAGATGACAGAGTGAGGGTAGGGCTACAGCCACGCTAATGCGTCTTTGTTTTAAACCAAGGTTTTAAACCAAAAATGATCTCCATCTACACGGGCCTTTCACCATCTTTGACGAAATGATTTCCGTCTATACTAGCAAGCCTGAAAACGAATATCACATGACGTACACTGGACATGCAGGTACCGGTGTAAACAGCAAGTATATTGCTTGCTTACAGAAAAGAGTATTAGTCTTTAATAATGAAAGGTAGCGCTTGATACTTAAGATATTCCTCAAAAAAACTTTAACGTCACTGAGCACGCCGATGGCTAATCGCTGCAGTAGTTGAATTATAAAATGCAGAATTTACAACAACAACAAGGTCAGCAATGCCTGTAATCAGTTATCCATGTTAAATTAACCGCTGGTAGTCAATCGATAATCAAGGCTTGTTTGATTGCTTACAGAAAAGGGTCACGTGATAGAGGCGTGACGAGTCAGGGAAGGACACGTCGCCACTGCAAAGACCCAATCAAGTATTCGTTTCCAAACGTATGCGGTTCGGCCTCCACATCAGGAGGTAACGCGGAGTTAAAAAAAAAAAAAAACTATCCGTTTTCGTTGCTCTACAACTCAGTGTAAACGTAGCAAGATATATGCGTTTTGAAATGGAAACAGTCGTGTGGACATGGCCTAAGTTTGTGTGTGCCTGCGTGTGTGTACCAAATTAATGAAGACTCCTGTGTCTTAATATATTGGTGCCTGTGTGCGTCAGCATATTTGTGCATGCATCAGTATGTGTTCTCTAACCGTGGGACTAGTAGTGTGTGTGTGTGTGTGTGTGTGTGTGTGTGTGTGTGTGTGTGTGTGTGTGTGTGTGTGTGTGTGTGTGTGTGTGTGTGTGCGCGTGCGTCACTTGGGCTGCTGTGCCCAATGAGTCAGTGTGATGGAGTGCTAGCCCAACGCTATGCTAGCCAAGCAACCTCAGCAATGTTTTCATTATTGCTGCACGCAGTCACATCAGACACAGGACAGGGTGGAGCTTTGTCCCTCTCTATTGGACCACTCAAGTGACACACACACACACACACACACACACACACACACGCACACATTGTCTCTGTGTCTTTCGTCCCCCAAGCTCGTCCTCTGGATGTGTATTCGTGCTCTTATTCTGAGCTCTGTTCTGACAGAAAGAGGCGACTGTGTGCTCATTACTGTAAGACTCTGGCAGACATTGCTCCCTCAGTGGGAGTGTGGAGTGTGTGTAAGTGACTGGGTAATTGGCTCTCCACTGGCCACTGCTGTGTCCCCTCTGTGTGCACTCACACATACTATTTCAGGTAGGAGCCCTAATGTACGCCGATGGTCTGTGCGAGCGGTGTCTTGTGTTTGACAGGTACTGTACATGAGGCATCGTTCGTGACTGAAGCCCTCGTTATTAAACAGTTCCAGAAGGTGTGGTATTGAATATTAAAAGGAACAATATAGCTGTCAGGGTCACCCCCATCAAGTGACCCTGGAGACTGGAGCAGGTCGCCCTGGCAACCACCGGCCCCACTCCCTCCCATCCCCCACTCTCTACCCTCCCCCACTCCCTCCCATCCCCCTTCCATTTCATTCCTCGTCACATTACTCATCTGTCACACATGCTGCGCACACACATCCACGAAAAGGTGTTGAGAGCACAGGGGCCGGTGTAAGACACACGGAGAAAATAGTTAATGTAACGGGCGGGTAAACTCATTACAATCACAATTACGCCACCTGCAACGTACGAAGAGGGAAAGGAAAGAGAGCAAGTAAAGGTGATGATGTATGCAATCCACATCAAATATTTAGGTTCAACCTTCTTCCATCATCACGAGAACAAACTATCTCTCTCTGATGCAGAGAAGCAGGTCCATTCATTTCCTCAAGGCCGGACTACTGCAATGTACTCTGCCTCTGGATCCCTGCCAGGAGCCTCCAGCCTGCTGCTGGGATACTAATGAGAGAGTGGTTACTCCTCACTTTACTGCTTCTTTGGCATTATATACTACTGAATGGTATATTGCTAAATACTGTATGTCATTTCTAGGAGAGTGGATTGATTATTAAAATGTCCTTTTGAGTAATTGCACCTCCTTGAGTGAGAACTGTATTAGGGGGAATTTAGACATTAAGCTTTACTGCATCTCAACTTTCAAAATAAACTTTCTCACGTCTATGAATAGCAGTAGCTGTTGGTCTAAAGACTATTTGTGTAGGAGGGCATTTATTTATGGCGTAGGCTCTTATTATTTAAATGAATGCCCTTGCAATGAACGTAATACTATTAGTATTAATTGAGTCACTTGCTCTAGGCAGGAGAAACGTCAACTGGGTAAAAATGTTCCACAAGTCCTTCTCTCGTGGATGTCACTCCATCTTGTGTCCTCTACAGACTTCAATTTTTTTACGCTCCGACCTCACCTCTCTCCCACACAAAGCATTCTCTTTCTTTTCTCTCCTCTTTTCCCTCTTCCAACAGCAAGTCTAATTTTAGCTATAACACGTCAGTTCCACTAGACTTTTTACTGCCCTAGATATTTGCATCTTACATATGCATTTTCACAACGAGCATCTTGAGTGGATGTGTGTATGTATGTGTGTGTGTGTGTGTGTGTGTGTGTGTGTGTGTGTGTGTGTGTGTGTGTGTGTGTAGCACGTGTGAACAGATGAGTAATGTGACTGGGGTGACCCTAACGGCTGATTGGCTAATTCCCTGTCCTCTGAGCCGTCCCATGATGCTTACAGGAAGGAAGGCTCCCAAGGTTATGCATGCCAACACATGGGGTAAAATGCAGCTCACAACAACTGTGCACACACACACACACACACACACACACACACACACACACACACACACACAGTTAAGTGAAGCAAAACCTCATCCTTGACAAAGCCTGGGGGATTGTCACATTTCCATTTAAACTGCTACAGACATGTTATAGCAGTACATCACAGGTTATTCACATCCTTAGAGGAGCAAGGTGAGCGACAGACGAGAGACGGTGGGACTAAACCATAAACAGATGCTCCTGCAGCAAAACTGTTGAAAAGACTGCTATACCTGTTTTGTATTTGTTTTGTATTGAACAAAAATAGTGCTAAAACACCAATTGACAGAAAATGTATCTTCTGTCTTTGAGTCTTTCATTATATTAAGAATAGTAATTTCTCAAGAAAAATCGAATGTTTAAAGCCTCTCAAGGATTTGCTGTCTTTTAGTATTTTATTTAAATTGACAAATACTGAACATCTTTCGGTTTCAGACTCTTGGTTGCACATAATCTTGTACTTAATTTTTTACCTTGACCTTGGATTTGTATTCTTATTATTTTCTAGTGGCAGAGGATTAAACTCGACCATATTATATAAATTAGACCTACCTACAGTGGACGACTGATGTTAAGAGGTTAAACTCAATCTGCTTGACAATAGAAATGAGGAACAGACATAAAAATGATTAGAACGGACGTCTTTGTGCCCTTGTGTCATCCACTGACAGTGTAGATATAGATTTCATTGATCATTTCACACCTTGATGTCCTGTTTCTCTGAGTGTGTGTGGCTGCAAGCTTGATCAAATACAAGTCAACATCTGGACACACCCTGGCATGCTAACAGGCAGGGCCATACACACAAAATACACACACATAGACACACCTCATTAACTTGAGTAGCTCTAACCCACCAATAAGTCATGATTCCTGCCGTGTTAGCTTGCGCAGGCTAACACTTTGTGCTACTAAATCAAGGCTTGTTTACTCGGAAAACAGCCAGTTATCTGAATGCATTGGGCATCTGTGTCGTAGTGTGTGTTTGTGTACGAGATGGCAAAGGTTGCACGTATGCCCAGAAATGTGATTTTGGATTGAATGAAAAGAGGGCCGACGAAGGTGAGGGAGTTTGGATGAGTACCCAAGAGGCACTCAGTTATTCAAAATGTTGTGTCATCGCTGGGGAATGAAACATCTGGCTCTGTGGTGTTGTGTTGACTTGACTGGTTTTTACTCATTTAGTCACTCGGTCACAAACACACACAACCAAGCACAGAGAAACTCTCTCTTAGCGATGACTTTTGTGGTCATTGAATCTAAATAAACACCCCTTATTTATCTGCGATAAACATATGGCGTATAATTAGATTTTTGTCCTGTTTCAAGTTGCTTTTCTTTTGATTATTTGTTTATCTAGCTACATAAGACTGACAAATTAAGGATGAATAAATATGTGCAGAAATATAGCATCCATACACAGAATGAGAGATGATGATTGGTTAAATGAGTCTGGAAATTAGTAAATAAATCATACTGTTTGATATGGTTTTCACAGTAACCAGATCTCGATCTGATTGAACATGAATAAGAGATTTTAGACCATAGCCTTAGTCGATCAGCACTCTCCCCAACTGTCATTAAAACACAAAGAAAAGCTTTTGGAAGAATGCTGTTATCCCTCCAATAGAGATACACAGATGTGGTGAATATGTGCCAAAGAGCATTAAAGTTGCAGCACATTGTAGCACAGTCGCTTTAATTCATTGCACATCTGTATGTCCCTAAAATATTTTTTTACTGCTGAAAACCACACTTTCAATGATCAAACAATGATTATAAATTATAAATAGGTTGGAACACACATTCATATCGTAGAGTCTTGTTAAAAAAGCAAGCCATACTCTTTTTCTGAATAAAGCCAGTTACTCTGATTACACAAATCCATTGTTTGTAAAATCTTGTGTTCTGAAATTTGGTATATTATAAATAAATGCAAACACTGTTCAAAGCTAAAACAACGTCAATAAATATGGTTTGAGAAATATTCGTAAGTTTACCATATAAAAAGCTAAAGAAGGGATTAAAAGGAGATGCTATTCTATTGTTCGGGTTACATTATGTAACAATGCTAACATACACGTAATATGTGTAACTCATTAGTTTTCAAAAGGATTGTTTATAAAGCTATTTTTGAAGTGTGAATTAAATATATATATATATTTTTGAATTATTTTCTTTTCTTTAGGGTAGATAAGAATGTAGGATTTGCATATATAAGCATTATGCTTCTGCCAATGCTTTTTCAGTCATATTGTAAACTAGATTGTATGTAGGCTATGTTCATTGTATTGTGTGTGATGGCTGAATAAAAAAACACTACTACTACAAGGATGTATTACCATCCAAGAATATGAAAAGGTTAGTTTTATGACCACATCCCATCCTGCTGAGTGAAGCATATTTCTCCTCTGCTGCAACATGTTGTAAATTACTTTACTTCATGACGTCTAACGGTCTCAAGACTATATCTTTTCTATCTTGTCCTGTCCAGGTTGAGCACCTGTCTACCAAAATATATGGACTCCCACATCTGTGTGCACAATCCGAGGTGCATGCATCTGCAGTGCACGACTAATGGCTCTGATTGGAGGAGAGAGAAGACACTCCCCTGTTTGAAAGACAAGAGCTGAGACTCAGCACAACGTGACTAAAAATAAAAAGGAAACTGAAAAGAGAGTGGGGAAAAACTGGGAGGTGTTACGAGAAAGTACTGTACAGGACATTGCAGATCAGCAGAGGAGTGAAGAATGCGTAATGTAACAGCCACCTCTCTGTCTCTCTCTGTCTGTCACACGATCCTCTCACACACTTCAACAGGAAGATGTTGTCCCGCAAAAGTCAACAGCCCTCTGCCGATAGTAACTGAGTACGATAAAAACATAACCTTTGGTTTGGCTGTGAGCTCATCAAGGAAGACATTTAAAAAGGCATGTTGAACAACCTATCCCCTTAAATGAGAACATGTGAAAGCAGTTAAAGGGCATCCCTCAGCAGATGAAGAAGAATGATGCAACCTGAGTTGATAGCAATAAACAGTAAATATAATTTCAAATCAACTAGCATCACCACTGCCCCGGGGAACAAGCTGCAAATGTCACACAAACACGTGGTTGCACCCATGCAAACACAAATACACGCATTCGCAAAAGACATATGTATCTCTCAGTATTGAGACCTGAATTAAAAAGGTGTTTACAATCTTTTATATTACACACCATTTTATTTTTTTGTAATTGAATAATTGGTTTTAAAGGGCGACTATGTTACTTTTGAAAGACACATTATTTCACTTATAAATTAAAGCTTAATTCATTAACAATAAAACCCATGATTGCTCAATTCAACACACTTTTGTTGCTATGAAGAACTTGGTAATACGACTGGTAGCTCGTTCTGGCTAATGTTAGCTCAGGTAGATGGTGCCTTGAAGCTGACATTACTTCATTACTGAGTGTTATCACTGTGACTCTTCTCTGCTCGTGTTACTGCCACAGAATATTTAAATATATATATATTTTGGCTCACTTTAAATGTCCAATTTGACTGATTTTCTTTGCTCAATATTAGAGACATAAATTATTACATCTTACGAAAGTGTTGACATTATTAGCTCACATGTGCTACTGTGAAAATCAGCATTTCATGACAGCAATCATTTTGAAAACACAGCCATCATCTTTTCCAAGACAAAAATATTTATAAAACTCTCACAGTGTAGTAATCATGCAGTATATAAAAACATGCTGCATTCACTATATGTCATGGCTGGTCCAGCCTCAGGCATGTGGAGGGCAAAGTGCTATAATATTGAATAATGTCGGCTGGATGACACTGTTTTAGTCATAGTATTTCATTATGTTCTGTTTAAATGTCACGTTTTGCTGTTACGCAACATATGGAAATACGCAACATGCACTGAAATATCATCACAATTGTGTCAAGTTTTCAGATTTAGAGGGCTGTTAAGTTTTTATACATTTCTGTCAACGTAGCATGTAACTAATCACTGACCCAATGAGTAACATCGGGAAACGGCGAACATTTGAAGCACTGAGCTGAGCCAGGCCTCTCCCAGCTGTCCGTTGGCCTTGTCTGCCCTCCACCTTCATCTCCTCTTTAATCCCCAAAGCCTCTCTCTCTCTCCCTCTCTATCTCTCTTCCTCCTTCACAGCCTGTGCCCCTTATCTACTCCACCCGCTCTATCAGTTTTTCACTCTTTCCATTCCTCTCCAGACTCGCATGCCTTCCCCATTGCGAGGGCGTCTCGACAGTGTCACTCACCATGGTGCCAGGGCTCGGGCCTCCCTCGTGCTCGTGCTCTCCTCTCACACAGTTTGTCCTTCTGGCCTGGTGTTTACAGAATTAGACAGTTGAGAGATGATGGCATGAAGGAATGACAGAAACAAAAAAAACAAAGAGAGGGGTGAAGTGGAATTAAGATGAGAACAGGTGAGGAAGTTGTAAGGGAAAATAATCGAATACCATATATTCAATATTAAATAGCCACAATCATGGATAATTTATAATTTTCTTACTTTTTAGCAAATTTGTCAAATTTTTGTTTAATTCTAACAGTAGGCTTTAATCTGCATTTCCTTCCCGCCCCTAAAATAGATATTCAAGGTCATTGGAGGCGTCCTCAGCCTCGTCAGGCTAAAGCAGGCCTGTATTTATAAATGTGTGGGTGTCTCTACTTACCAACCAAGCCAACAGCATGCAGCCAAACATGCTCATCATTGTCATACACATGATGAGCCTGGGCAGAGTTTGTTCACCAGGTCTCTGTTGGCTCAAAGAGCACTCAGGTTTAACGTGGATGCATGTTTCTTTGTGCGCCTTTAACATGTGTGGCCACACACTTGTTCTACTGACTGTCAAGGTCACCTGGTAAATCCCTCCTCACTTACTTTGCTTGGAGTCAAATCAGCCATTTCCTCCATCCCCCATCTTCCCTGTCCACGCCGATTCTCTCAATCCCTCTCTTCTGCCTCTATTTTTAACCAGCTTAGCAGCATTGAAGACATGAGAGGTTTATTCTCTGCCTTCTCCCTCACTCATTACCTGGCTGCCGATTCACAAAGTCTGTTAATCCTATAACACTGCTACTGCACAGATCACTGATAGTTTCCAGAAAAGTAACACAGCGAAGCTTGGGAACAGTTTCACTTCAATAATGTGTCCTTTTCTGTTCAATTCGACTCTTTTTGATTCGCAAACATGCTGTGAACTCACTTATTGAATCTAAATGTCTCCTCTTCGTCTATCTTTACATATGAATACTGAGAGTTCATTCCCACCAATGTAACACTCTTTTGATCAATATACAGAGAGCCATTAGAGGGAGCTACAACTCCTGCTTGATCTCCGGATCATATCTATTGATGCAGATGCTTATATATAGGCCCCTTAATATACATTGCAAAGTCTGCATAGTGTACTGCAGCGCAAATAAGAAAACAAATACATTAATGAGTATGTTCTTAAAGGCATCTATAACTGTAAGAGGAAGGGTGTAATTCAGAGTTTCCATATTGGAAGAATATTCTAGTTTTTAATGCTTCTGCAGTGTGCCGACCTTGGCGTCAAGTCTTGAATGGCCTTTGGTTTCAAAACTCATGATGCCAGCAGTAAACCCCCTATATCCAGTTATTCTTAGAATCCCCATCTACCTGTGTGATCAGAATACAAGCAGAGAAGAGACTGCAGAGTCATGGTGGGCTGCTAGTCAGGCCTCACCTTCATCTGCAGTACGAGAGACTAGTCTGCACCAGGCCTGGCTCATTAAAGACACTGCTGCACCCAATTGATTAGCTGGTTTCAACATGTGAATCAGTGGTATGTATGTAATCCTCATATTCTGGATCTAAGACTGTACATTTTGGCCCCTTTGGTGCTGGAAATGAATCACGCTGATCTAAAAATAGTCTTCTTTTTGTGCCAGGAGACTTTTTTCATGGACTGTGAGTACGGGATTGGAGGAAATGCAGCTTAAGATAGAAATAGATGAGTCAGACATGAGGGGAGGAAGCAGAGAACAAGTGCTTGCCTCTGCATCAGGTGTGGTACAGTAAAGCTTTCTGCAGTTTCAGCCTTTCAATTCTAGAGCCCTCACATGGAAAGATGGAGGTACTGCAGCTGCAGTCTTTAACTGCAATGTTGTGCTTGTACTTTCCCTTACAATGTATTGATAAATGTAGTGAAGTGGCAATACTCGATTAAATCTAAAGCACTCCTGTTTCTGCCAAATATTCTATATCAGATGTTACAGCGTGCTATTCATGGATGTGACTCTGCTGTGCTAAACCCTCCTATACTTTCAGCCCATACTGCAACCACATGGTGAAATGGGGGAATTACAACTGGGGTGAAAAAACATCTGCAGCTGCAACTGTAGTTAAATGATTTCACCAGGATCACAATTTAAATGTTTATTGAATCAACAGCCATCAAGATGAATTTCCAAACATAATTAATGAGGAGCAAAACAGATTAAAATCAACATAATTCAGAACAAGAAAAAATAGATCACGTTTCTCAAAAGGCTATTTGATTAAAACATTTTTTTTTTTTAAATGGTTGGCACGGCACCAACACACACAGAGACAGCTTTGGGTTTATGATGTAATAGAAGAAATTCACAATAAGTATTACTGACCAGTTTAACTTTTGGCCCTGATAATGGACGGACATATCAGTATACTAGCAGGCTCTGTGTCAACCCCTGTTTGAACCCCCTAAAGAACTATTTAATCCTCCACTAGAGAGATGAATTGCAACAGATTTCATGGACATAATCCAGATTTACCCTAATCCATCAAAGCATGCTGGTGGACAAAGTGAAAAATAAAAAAAAGGCACAAAAGTTTTCAAGTAACAGATACCCCCACAATATACAACACTGTTGCTACTCATTGTTTGAGCAAATGGAAAGCATGTACTATGGCTTTAAGAAAGGATGGACGCAAGATTAAAAAAAACAATAAAATGTTACAGCAAGAAGGCTGCTCGCCAATTACGTTCCATCAGTCACTCGCTCTAATGTTCTGTTCCCTTCCACCTACGTTTCTCTGAATTTTCACAAGAAAGGCAAAGGCCAGATGCAAATACATATACAAACTATTCCAGTAAAACATTAACACACTTAGTATTTCTGCTGCAGTTAACCCCCCTGACTGTTTACACCCTCATCATGGTCTGTGAGTCTCAGCGCTGCCCGATTAACTGCAGCTAATAGCTTCTCCACAGGGCGCCTGTTTTACACCGACTTCATGCCAGCTGGGTTTGTAAACCAAAAGCAGCAGCCAGATACGTCTAGACAGAAGCAACGTGTAACACCCACACATCGCTTCTGCTCACCAAGCCATGTACTGTATGTAACCATGTGTGGTATAACGCCACATTCAATAATGCAAGTGTTGAAACATGCTATTGCAATGCAACAGTGTAATTAAAGAGGGCTTAACTATGATCTGACATTTATATGCAGCATATGGTATTTAAAACAGCATTGTCTTTGATTTATCTGTTTAACAATAACCGTTTAGTTATATCCCTTGCTGTATGATTGTGCATAAAATACATGAGCAACATTGTGTGTCTTGCTGGCTCAAGCTGATCGTGGTTTAGAAATGGTCAAATTCTCAAAAGGAGCAACACACAACTGAACCTGATTATTTCATAGTACTGGTAACCTGACCACAGATAAATATTCTGAAACAAAATGGCAAAACTGAACTCTGTCTTTGTAGCACAGACTTGAAAATTCATATCTAAGTATACAATTCACATCCACAAGTCCTTACACTTTGCATTCACACAGTTCAATCCCTCTCTTTCCCATGTAAGATGTAGAAATGCTCACTTGCACAGTCATACACTCACACATGCACACATATTTACACACACACACACACACACACACACACACACACACCCCCCCCCCCTCCTTCGTGTTTTCTCACACAAACATGGCGGACGACACAAAGCTTTCCCCACGGTTGACATTGGGGCCCTGTTGATAGTCCTGGGGGTCGCTGTCTGTGCGCATGTAAGGAGGCGGGACCTCATTGTTCCCAGGATCATCCCAGCCAGAGGGGGCAGCAGCGTAATAATGCTCCCTCTCAACATCAACATTATCTTCTTCGTCATGGTAGGCATCCAGGTCCTGCCAGCAAAAAGAAAACGGTAAAGATGAGATGAAATCCCAATAGCTTCTGTTTCATCCGTTTCTGAGAACATGATACAACAGTTTAAGGTTAAGATGCATTTACGTCTGATGAATTCACTTTGGGCCAAAGATACAAAGTGATACCCAAAAAATTGTTTATTGACCCTTTTTGACTTGATGAAACCTAGAATTACTTTGTCACATTCTGGAAAAACCTAATAAGTGGACCACTGTTATCATGTCTTCCTCAAGCTGTGTCCGCAAGCTAATCAATGTATTTCCAACACAACTGCACACTCCACAATTCTCCTTTAATCATTCTAGGGGATGGAACATTAAAATTGTAAATAAAATACACACCTTAAATTATCCATGAATTCACAAATTGTCTACAGTTGAAATAAATTAAAGTTATTTTTTAAATGTTGATTTTTACGAACCCTTTCAAACCTAAACCCCAATGTTCAATTAAAGAAGCTGAATTACAATTGAGCACATTGTACAACAAAGAAAGTGTTAATTAAACACTGCATACTATTTGACTTTAGGGTTACTTTGGATGTGTGTTCCAGTACATTTGAAGATTTTCTCTCTCCCTGTAGGTTCTACAGTGGAGGACAACGTCTCCACTACTGCACAAGGTTTTGCTGCACAACATGTAATTCCATTAATGGATTGATGGATCCAACAGGGTTGAGAACGTTGTAATTAAAGAATAAAAACGTAAACAACCTCAGACACCCCCTTGATGTAAGGTAAAATAGCTGTTCCACAACATGCTCTGTGGGCGTTCTCAAAAGATATAAAAAAAAAAAAACATTGATAATATTAATTTGAGTGACAGTATTTGGAGTGTACGTCACCTCTGCATCGTTAACCAACATGTTCCCTTACCGTGACTGGCTCAGCACTCTGGGTATTGTAGTATTGGTCCTGCAGAGGTCTGGTCTCGGCCACCGGGGCATTATTTGTGTTCGGCTGCTGAGGACGTACACAGACAGAATATTTCAGGAGATATAATCAAACATGTTAACTTTACAATGTGTGGAACAGCCTGACACAATTGTCTGGTAAATAAAATTGTTCCCCTGACAAGTATTTGTCGATGTTGACTCACTCTGCTAGCGGAGCTGTTGGTCTTCTTGGGGGGAGGGGGCTTGTACTTGGGAGGACCACTGAAACACAAACAGCTGTCTGGTGAGTCACACTAATATGAGATGAGATGTGCAGCGTGGCATTTAATCTAACGGGCCAGTTTGCAAACACACGGAACAGACAGACAGACATTAAACAACAACAACAGTGAAGTGAACTGTAGTCATCCACACTCGGTCAAACAAATACTCACTCTCCGTTGAGCTTCTTGTTACTGTGTTTGCGGTACATTGCTATGGCTGTTCCTATGATGGCCAGGAGTAGAATGACTCCAATGATGGCTCCTATGATGCTGCCGGTCGTAGCACCCTTCTCTGGAAGACGGGTACCTTGAAACGTAAGAAAAGGAGAGGGGAGAAAATACCGTGAGACAAGATCAGAAGTGAACTGGGGCACTACATTAGCCCATTCCACATCACAGCCTTTCATTTCAGATATTATGCCATATATAGAGTTTACATAACATAACAATGGTTTACAACGTTTTGGCCTTGTGAACCCCAAAATAAAACCATGTCTACACTGAGCCTCTTATCACTTGCATGTATTCACAAATTCAGTTCCACCAGTGATTCAGATTGTTCCATATAAATTACTTTTCAAAACTGGAGGAACAAGAAAAAGCTAGAATTCAAGTAATATTTTGACATTTGTGGTAATGCACTGAGTAATGTCTCAGCCAAAGTAAGGAGGGATAAGGGGTCGGCACAATGCAGGATTATGTCTGTACGAGTTTGGTATGTTTGTATATATATGTGTACGTATTTATATAATGCAACATTTCTTAAATAACAAAAATGAAACTCAACCCTCATATTGAAGTAAAGTCTGAGAAAGTTAACTATTTTGTTAAGCCAAACTTAATTTCCTATTTTATTATTCATTTTATGAGCCCTTAGATTTATCTTCTGACTCCCCCCTCTTTATGAACCACTGATTAAACAAACACTCATCCGCTGCAACGCCTTCATCACCTCTCAACTGAACTACTCAACAGCATCCTGTACGGCACATCCACCCGAATCAACAAACTACAACACATCCAGAACTCGGCTCCCCGTCTGCTCTCCCACACCAGAGATCACATCCCCCAGTGCTTCAAAACCTCCACTGGCTCCCCATACAGCAAAGAATACAGTTCAAGATTCTCCTCATCATATATAAAGCCCTTCACAACCTCATATGCACCGACACCAACCTCCGCTGTCCAAGCATCGGACCTGGGGGGGCAGGACCTCCATCGCTGCCCCCTCCCTCTGGAACTCTCTCCTCAGCACCTCAGACATTCTCCGTCAATCACCACTTTTTAAACTGCACTTAAAACGGATCTATTTATATCTGCTTTTAACCTGCGATGCTAAATATGTATGTTTTTATTTCTTACGGTTATGTAATCTCTCTTGTATATATTGCTTTTACTGTTTCTGTTTATACCATGTAAAGTGCCTTTGAGTACCTTTTAAAGCGCTAAACAAACTAAACATATTATTATTGTTATTATATATTGCAAGACTGCAGGCAAGATAAGTGAAGTTACTCCACACTGTCAGACCCATGACTATGGGTGGCCACATAGAAAAGAGATTCAGCATCTCTGCGCGTGCGTGTGTCTCTATGTGCAACACTGTGCTGGTGAAGTACAGAAAGGGTCTTGATTAGAGCATTGAGTCACACGGGTGATTAAGATGAACCAGAGGAATCATACAGAGGTTCCACTAATGAACCATGACCACACTGAACATGAACCGAGAGAGAGCGAGACAGACAAACACAAACACACACACACACACAGTGTTTACTGAAGGTGCAACCCACCTCATTATACCCCCAAAGTCCCATGGGATTATGCTAATTAGGGGGCGTTAAAGGGCAGAGAGGATCTGAAGCTCATTTGATGAGAACAAACCCAGGTCCTAGTAATTGGAAGGGTCACGATTGAATGTTGTTAGTCCTCTAATTACAATTCTCCTCTAACAATAGATTACTTTGACTGTCCTAAAAATATTATTCATTCCTTCGCACATGCATAAATCTCCCAACGATCATCTCTTTCTTTATTGCTCATTACAACAGAGCACATCCTCTTTTACTGCTGACCCTCACTAACTTTTGTTTTCCTCTCGTGTATGCTTTTTATTGTGCCATGTAATTCCTGAAGCCTGTCTTTGGAGGTCCCTGTGAACTAACTACACAATACACATTATAAACATGAATTTAGAAGTGAAAACATAGCAATGGCAAAATAAAAGACATGGCATTTAAAAATAAATTAAAGTGGATTGAATTTTTGACATCAAAAGCCCAATGTGCACCTTGAGAGCAGAGTCACAACAATAATCACAAAGCCTTCCAATTCTTTAATGATGAAACGAAAGGGTTCCCTGGATATAACAAACAGAAAATCTTATTTTCATGGGGTGAACTGAGTTAATTGCGTTGTTTGGATTTATTCTGTGGGGTACAAATATGTTTCTCATTGTTTTTTCCCCCCAGCGCAAAACCAGCATGTGGTGCCCTCATTGCATCTAAAGTAGTTTTCTGGTTCTGGAGGGACACAAATGGAAAATCAGTTCAACTAAATGTTTTGAACTTAAATCACATATAATATACAATTAGCTTTATTTTGTGACTAGTTTACTTAATTACAAATGCTATGGTATACTTTTAGTATAACAAACTAAATGTATTAAAATACATTTTAAAAAGGTATCTCAGGATAGGGGATGGGATAGAGATTTTATCCGTACGAGACGAGATATTTTCTGAGCTATTGATTAGTGTAACATTACCAACATATTTGCCTCTGAAAGGTTGCATTAGAGTAAAGTGATACAATTATCTGTTCTAATAATCAACTTACATTACTAAATATTTTTACAAGGACCGCCTTGAAGGAGTGTGGCAAAGATGTTACTGCGTCATTTTCAAAGTGACGATGGTTCAAGTGTTTTCTGTTAGAAATTGAATGGGCACGCAGGGTCGACTTGCATGGAAAAAGCCAGAAGAATAAAAGACCAGGGTGTATTCACAAGACCACACGCAAGAGAGACAGACTGGATGTGAAGTACCGGAGTGGGATAATACATTTCCAACTGTTGCAACTCAAAGTTTACATTGATCACATCACATATTATCACATAAACTCAAATATATGTAATCTGCCACACGGTGGTGCTGTGTCGCTTTAAAACCAAAGTGCTGAACTGCTACAGGGCACATTCGTTCCAAATGCGATACCTGCCTGGTCTTTCGAGTGTTTTTGTGTTACAGCTTCCTCATTCCAATGCCGTGTCTGTTTATCATCACACCGCTCCCTACTCCATTTTAGCTCTCTGGATTTTTTTAAAACTCTATAGGAGGGCCCCCTTCCCCCCTCTTATCTCACAGGCGTCATTATCCAACCAAAGTCATTTTCACTCAGCAGGTTTCAGGTAGAAAGCTGGTCCTTTCTTGCCGATAACCTCTGATAGAGAAGAGAGCGCTGCAGGAAAAGAGGCCAATTTTAGGGATCGAGGTGTGTGAATGACTTGACTCGAGAGCGTGCCCTCTGTGTTGGCCCTGGACACCAGCCATGTTGTGCGCTTATGAAACATCTCAGACTGTGTGTGTGTGTGTGTGTGTGTGTGTGTGTGTGTGTGTGTGTGTGTGTGTGTGTGTGTGTGCGTGTGCGTGTGCGTGTGTGTGCGCTACTTCTGCTGGGCCTGTTTAAATCCCTGCAGCTCTTTGCCAAGGACATACACCACCCAGACAAGCACTTACCCACACATAGAGTACATTAAAGCCATAGACATTTGCAAACACAAAATGTTCACTCATATACACGCACCCCCGACATTGTATTAAGAAGCAGCTGGTATCCTCGGCTGTATCCTCATCACTCTGTCTGACATATTTACACAAACACACCGGCCTGCAGCGTGATCTTTGCCCTGCCGCCCCATCCTTTCCGGACAAACATCACATGCATACAGAAAGACATATTTACTTACATATTCAAATACAAGAATAGACATAACAAGAACACACAAAATAACACATTTATAGCAGGGAGCAGTTCTGTATCTCCCATCTGACCATGTGTTTCTCTACTGTGAATGAGCAGTTCAACAGTTCAAACTCAGTTAAAGGTCAGCTTCATTTCTGTAAGCCAATCGATGTGACCATCAAGTCAGATACACACCTATCTCTTCCTATATGTGAGCCTTCCATTGCTCACTACTGCCTGCATGGACAAGCCAGTCAACCATAGACCACCACTCTCCCACGGGGCACAGAGACTGGGGGAGGATGGAGTGGGAGTGAAGGAAGAGGAGATATGCCTGGATGGTTGGCTGAGACTGAAATTACCACAGACTCACTTAAGCAAGTTGGAAATACCACCAGCTTTAGGATGCATGACTGAATACAGCTGTGCAGTCAGTGGCAAACGTTTTTCTGATTTACCTTTGTTCTCTTCATTTCTGTCTTTAAATTAATTTAAGACGATGGCGGGACAAAGTCGAATTGGGAGACAAATCATGAGGAATCAAAAGAGAAAAAGAGGGTGAGGGAGCAGGGAGAGCCAAGCGAGATGGAGGCTGTGATTAAGACGCTGGCTTCAGATAAGTAGAGGGATTTCCCGGCTGCTGCCTGCAACTGGCTGATCACACACCGAGGAGATGAAGGAGAGAGCAGGAAGACAAAGATCTCATATCCCTCTCTTTTCCACTCAATCCCATGTTCTCTCTTCCTGTGTGTTTACGCCTCTCCCCGAGGGGATTAAGGTTAACATGCTGGCCTATCCTCAGCATCCCCACACAGGCCGGGCTTTTGCTCCATTTATCTCAGTCTCCTCCCCTCTCCTTCCACCCATCTCTCCTTCACTCCCATCATCCCCCTTTCCTGTCATCCCGCTCCATCGCCGGTGTAATTTGGGATTCGCTTGTTTGGCCCCGTAATACGACAGCACAAATCTGCAGCGTCTCCCTCTGCATCTCTTATCTCCTGTGCCTAACGAGTAGAGATAAGCCTGTTTTTATTACCCTCCCTGACCTCTTCCTCAAATCTGTGCACACACAGCCCTCACACACACACACACACAAAATCTGAAATTGTTCTTCTCTTCCAGGGTGATGTAGATCCATTGTAGAAAAGGTTGAGATACAGAGTGTATGTGGTTGGTCTTGGTTTAAGAGATTAGTAGACCCCTAGACTCGCTGGAAAAAACAATCCTACTGTAGCTGATGATCAAACTCATTCCTAATGGGTTAGCTTGACTTTTTAGGGACAGTTGACCAAAATATCCAAAGCCTTAGGCATCCTGTTGGCTCATTGGGCCGGAGCCTCGGCCATGTGGTGGAATTGCATCCCACTTGTGAATTTTCCTGCGTCTCCTCTTCTCTTTTTTGCCACACACACACACACACACACACACACACACACACACACACACACACACACCCCTTTTAAGTCCCTCTCCAGTATGCTTTTTAACAAAGTCAGACATGTCTATTTAATTATATACATCCACATCGTTTGATCACTCCACATTAACGTCTTTCAAGGAGCAAACATTTGATATTCCCTTTTTCTTTGTTGTTTTTAAAAGATGCCAGTGGGAACAGGCAAGTTCCAGCAAAGGTTTGCCCTTAATGCAAAGTTTGAACATAGCAAGACAAACTGGTTTCATCTAAAATACAAGCCTTTTGAACTCAGCGGAGACACAAGTTACAATGCTACCCAGGATAGAAAAACACTACCACGGTCACAGCAGAGTGCCCGGAGATGAGATTAGGACCGAACGAATTGATGGCCTCTGAAAGAGATTAAGATAAAGAACAGTACATGTAATCTCATTGCTCACTAAGAGAAAAGAGGAATCCTACCCTTTAGATTCTAAGGTTAACTTTGTAAAACAAACACCCTGTCCATCCATTGACTCATTCATTCAGGTTGAGCTGTGTCTCATGTATCTGGTAATACAGTAATCCAACCATCCACTGCACAGAATGGAGTGAGCAGAGGAAAAGAGGAGGGGAATAAATGGATGCAGAAAAAGAAACATAACTGAAACAAAAGTAAAAACAAAATAATGTGGCTAATCTGGTACATACATGAGCCACACACACACACACACACACACACACACACACACACACACACACACGAGTGCTTTAGCTACCTCTGACATAAATTGTATGGCAGTTGAAGACCTGCTACACCCACTACTACAATCACCATCATTTACCATTCAGCTGCACTCATGATGCCATTACAATTCATTTCAGCACAATACAAATTGATTGCGTTGGTTCGGACAACACGACCAGCTGAACGGATTCGAGAGGACAAACTCACTCTACCAAACTGACTGAATTTAGTGTGTGTGTGTGTGTGTGTGTGTGTGTGTGTGTGTGTGTGTGTGTGTGTGTGTGTGTGTGTGTGAGAGATGCTGTTGCCAGGGGTTTTGGTTTGGGCAGATCAGAGATGCTGGTCATTTCTAATCTACTGTGATTCCAGAGCTCAACCTCGTGCATTTCAACTGTCTGAGGATTAAATTCATGTCACTGACACTGCGTCTGGATGTACATACTGTGAGCGTGAGGGTGTATGTGCATTTTGACATTTCAAAAAGCTGTGTGGCGGTAATGTGAAAACTCCGTATGGTGTGTGTGTGTGTGCTGATGCTGCTGCTCTCCCTCTCTGGGGAGACAGTGTGTTCCCTGCCACAGTGCATCAAAGCACACTCAGTTGCCTTGGGAGAAGGCAGGAACTCCCTCTCCCTCTCTCTTCCCCCTCTCCAAGCCTCCATCATCCCCTCCCTTCCATCTCCCTTTCTTTTCTTCTCTCTCTGACAAGGTCGCCGTTCGCCTCTTGCTGTCTGCCTGTAAATATTTACAGTCCACTTTACACTGGCACTGAGGTGGTCGACTGCAGCCAGCGGAGAAAGCTGTGTTGCATTAGCCAAATGTAGCTGTCCACTCAGGACATGAACGATCTGTTGTACTACAAGCAGCACTCTGGTTCTGGTTCTCTCTCTCACACACGCACACGCACACACACACACACACACACACACACACACACACACACGCAGGTAGGCGGTAACAGGTAGAGCTGGAAACAGCGAGCAGATACTTTATAACAAGTGCTCAAAAAGCAGAGGTCAGATTGTCATCACATCCCCGGCAGCACATTTAATGTCTAAACCTATTTCAGCACTTTTAAATATCAAAGACATTAAGCTAATGATACATTACACCACCGTCTCAAAATTGAAATGGCAATATTAAAATACTACATGTTGTATATTTAACATATCGTTTCTTTTATGACTGATTACATATACATTCTGGTATAACTCAAGATAATTGTAACGATATTAACACAAATTCACTATTATATTTTCCAATTGTGACGCTTCGATATATATAATGAATACATTTAGATGGCACAATCTGCCATCTAAATATAAACCAAGGTCAACATTTATAAAAGGTCTGATGACATCAGGAATGTCTGTAAAACAGCAGTAAAATAGGTCTGTCCTTAAATTCAATCAGCTGACAAACATGAATTACAGTTTTTAATTCTCAATAATCACATATTGATAACGTAGCCCATAACATGATATGCAAAATGGAGATGACATTTTTAGACACTTCATGATCCATTTGTGTAAAAGGGATGAACGTGTAAAAAAGTAGAAGTCAGGCCTATTTTTAGGTTTGTAGAGCGGATCTCCGTGGCACATACGGATAAGTTACACTTTTAATGTAGCCTGGGCGTGTTAGATAGATGTGAGATAGATACCACTCGACTATGAAGCTCGAGTGGGGCTTAGCGAAAGACTGGAAGACTGTACAAAGGGACAAGACTAATGCTCAGTTATTAACATGAAGAATATCATTCGATTAAAGTGAAAATGGTATGTAAAAACAATAAGGAGTTTTATAGTAAGTTATGATGTACCAATTTCTTCATTCAGTGATATTTCTTGTCCTCCCAGCACCGCTGTGCGGTGTCCGGTGGCTTTGGGAAGTCCCTGTGCTCGGCCAGGTAACTCCCAGTAAAATAACATTTGTGTTTTACAACAGATTAAACAAACTAGATGTGACGTGGTAATTATTGAGCTTCAGATGGATGTTTTGAGGTTGGAGAGAGCCAGGCGTGCTGTCTCCCTTCTGCTTCTCTATGATAAGATAAGCTATTCACATCTTGGCTCTGTGGCTCCATACTTAGGGTACTGGGAATCTGTTTGATCTCCTCTTCTTCTAAGTCTCCGCAAGAAAGCGAATACGCATATTTCTCAAAATGTCAAACTGTTTCTGTTAGAGTAAAAGTAAGAAGTTCAAAGGGCTTTTCAAATAGCTACATTATCAAGAAGTGTAACGCACAAGAAAATGTGTTTGTATGTAAACCGGAAAATAATCATTATTATGGCAGACTCTTGGATGAAATTACAGATTATAATTAACTACCAGCTAACTTCCCCACCCAGGGGGACATACTGTAATTCACAGAGTGTGTTGCAATCTGAGAATATCCAGCCATATACCTCACAATGCCTTTAGGCTTCTCATCCATCATCTCTCCCTGCTTTTTCCGCTTTCCTCACCCTCCCTCCGCCCATCCGCTGACCCCCACCTCCCTCACAACACGCTCTCCTCTTCTACCAGTGTCACTGCGGCCTTGAGGCCAGGCAGTCAGGAGCAGCTGGTATGTTTACCTGCCCTCCTAACCACTGCTAACCTCTGGCTAAAAGGGACTCTCACCTCATTACCTCACCACTCAGCTACACATACAACCTAAAACTCCGCTAGCCTCTTAGATTTCTCCCCTACAGCCGGGATGCTACACTGTAATAGCCTCCGTGTACCGTAATATATTCAGCCGCCTGCTGTGCAGAGACGTTAGATATAATGAGTGGGGGAAAAAAGTGACGTCTAGGACTTGGCTACCGCTCCTTTCCTCCCCCTTTCTCTCGGAGCCAGTTCGTTCATTTCTATCTCCAACTCTCGCCGCCTCACATGAGAGTGCTCTTCATGTCGCCCTCCTACCAAGTTCCTCACACAGACTGCCAGAAAGGAAACAAGGCACAGAGGAAGAGACAGGGGTGGTGAAGAAGGGAAGATAGTGTAGAACATATAGGAAAGAACATAGAACTGAGAGAATAGAAGATTCAAGCTGGATGGTGGAGAGATGTAAGGAGAAATAGACGACGTGTAGGGGGGAAATAAATCAAAGAGAAAAAGTGTGGCAAAAAAAAAGCTCCACTCTTTCAGCTTGATAACTTAAAATGAATGATCCTCGTTCAGAATTTGTGTTTTTTGGGAGGGGGTTGGACTAATGATTTCCTTTCAAGGCTTGTTTACTATGTTTGTACCTGCTGTATTGTTGACCGCAAAGTAGGCTGCCTAAAAGAGTCTCGCATGGAGGGTCCTGAGAGCACCGTAGCCGTAATAGGCCCATCTCTCCGTCAAACTGCCTCTCATCAGCTACTGATTAATGACACACAGAGCAATAATGGCCCTGCATGCTCGCCACATTCATTCACTTTACTCTTCATCCCATGCCCCAGGAGAGAAACCACAACAATGCAGTCTGTCAAAACACCCAAGAACTACACTCTCGCTGCACTCAAATTCAAACCCTCATTAAGAAAGACGTTTCCTCCATTGCCATTCAGTTATGCATTGCCACTGGGAGCGGGCCGGGACAATAGAATACAGAAGAGACGGGAAGGTGGAGAAGACAGCATTCAGAGTTCAATTTATCTGTATGGGAATAAAGAATGGTTTCATCAGTGTTTAAATGTGGTTGATTGGCTGCTTGCCGTTGAGTGCTGGTGATTTATGCGTTGGTTAAAAGGATGCAACCTGTAGTCTGGCACACTATGCACACACACACACACACACACACACACACACACACACTTCAAATCAATCTGTGGCTCTGGATATAAATCTGTGGGAATCAAAACTAACTGTTGTTGGGATCCAGAAATGTGTGCCGAAGTTCATCATTGTGTCGGTTGCACAGCTCCGTCAACAACACACTATACTCACTGGCCAGTGTCTTGAAAATGCAAACACAAACACAAATGGGAGCATGCATGCTGGCAGGCACACACACGCGTCACGGCCAGGCAGAATAGCGCAAGTGCACACAGAGATCTACATCGAAACGGAGGCGCTTTTCTAATGCATGTGGACAGATGCAGATACTCCCATTTATGGACATGCTTCAGCTCTCGCAAGTCACGGATGAAAGATAGCGAATGGCCGAACATACATCAAACGACATTACAACAAGTAGCGGCCGCTTAAAAACCCTCTCGGCGTCAATAATGAACAGATCTACTTGCTCATTCTCCTCCGTGTATTGAATGCAATGGAGGCAGAGCCATCGATGTCATTGTTCCAAAGCAAAACTGGTTGCGAGCGCAGGTTACTTTATTGGAAAGGCTCTTATATGCACTACTCATGTAAATATTCAGATATTACCAAACTACTCAATCTCCTCCACCTCCCATTTTTGCCTGTTCAGATGCTCCTGCCCTCCTGTTTCTGCGGGGGCTTCTGTGCATCAGTGAGTGTGTTTGTTGTGCAGCAGCAGTATTTATGTTCAGTGTCAGAGAATGTGTTGGGTAATCAATAGTGTTTCAGTGAAGGACACTTAGGAGCAGATTGGAGCCCAAATCCAAGCCAGCATGAAAGACAACATGACACAAACACTTGCTGCTTGACCTGAAGGGGCTCAGTGTGACATCTACCCTGACTGTTGTCAAGACGGCACACACACACACACACGCCTGTGAACCCATAGGAGTATCTTCAAATACAGTTAAAAACATTTACACACTGCTACATCAAACTAATGAGTTATTGACCGCGCGCACACACACACACACACACACACACACACACCATCTATTGCAATGCATCCATTCCACCCATAACAAACGTGACCAGCGTCCTCGTCACTAGTGTGCTATAATGAGAAGTGTGTGTACGTGTGCATGCCTGCCTATTTGTGTGTGTGTCTGCATGCATGCGCTGGGCTCACTGTGTGTACACAAGTCATTATTAGAGGTTTAGTGTGTGCTCACCAGTCAGTCAGGCTCCAGTCAGAGGAGTCAGCTTAAGGGCTCATAGCAGCTCCCTGAGGAGACACTAAATACCATCAGCCGTTTAAATCCATCCATGACCATTTTAAATATGCAGCACACACTCACTCCATTTTTAATAAGGGCTCTGAGCAAGACAGAGGGAGAAAAAAAGGAGAAGAGACAGAGAGAGAAAAGTAGAGAGGGCAGACTGAGGGAGAGGGAGGAATGTGAGGGGAAAGGAGGAGAACAGAGTCTGTTGCATTGATTTCTTGGCAGTTTGGCACCGGCCCTGATTCGCCTGGAAAAGCCACAGATGTGTCAGAGCCAGTTAGGCATGCCAGAAGAGAGGGAGCACGAGCACACGCACACACACCTCAGTCACATGCTTGTACACACACAGCTCATGTGCAAACAACATATACACAGACAAAAATGCTCATAAATAGAGAGAATACACAGCGTGCACTTAAAGTGTCTGCGAGAGTGTGTGGATTACAAAAGCACCTGTGAGAAAGGAGCGAGTAAAAGTCTGTGATGATGCAAGAGGTGTTGATGCCTTTCTGAGGGAAAACCAGGCGTTTCTCTCTGAAGGCAGAGTCAAAAATAGATACTATTACACACACCTCAATGGGCAGTAAATGTATCCTTAATCCCTGGCTTAAATTAGCTCAAAAACCTGTCTGCTCTCCTCAGTTTACAGAGCACACCTGACTGTGTGCGGGTGCATGCACAGCCCAGCGGAACAGCAGGGAGCAGTCGGATGTACATTTTGATCTAAGGGCGGATGAGACGTTAGGATCAAAGTCGGGGACTGGAGAGAATCAACTGATCTTAGCACTGAATCCATGAGCAACATCCAGACAGACTACCTGATTAGATAGGCATTTGTGGCCGACATCCAGCACGAAAAGTGAAGGGAATATTGATGATAAAGCCTGGGGCAGAATTATATCTAGGTCCTCTTATAGCTCCAAATGGTACAAACTAATGTCAAGTTTAAGGGTTTGATTTCCTTCGGGGTCATCTGTGCTACTGCAATGAGATTCCATCAAATCTTTGTTCGATCTAGTAATACAAAAGCGAAATATTTGAATAAATAATAGATATTTATTTTATTGATAGCTATATTTCATATTATTCAGATACAAATGCAGCTGTAAAGGGATTAGAACAGATTGGTTACTTTTGATCCATTACTAAACAAGACGTGGAGTTTCACTGAAGCACATGTTACTGTCGTCAGTGAGTGTTTTCTAGCAGACAGATAGAAATCCATCCCCTATACAATATGCAACCTCTTACCGTTTGGATTTTTTTCTTAGATGGATATTTGTATTGCTGGTTATATTTACTATTTATTTATTTCTTTTATGGAGCCTCCCTGCAAAATCATTTATAACTGTGTGACTAAAATCCTTGAATCACAAATCTATTATTATGGAATAAAAGTGCCATGAATGTTATATGCGTCCCTCGTCTATGAACATTTATGAACTACTTGCTTTTTCACTGCCTATTGAGTTAATGAATGAAACAACAGGTGTATGCTGCACCTGAGTGCACAACACTTAACACCACTTCAGTAAATCCTATATGTCAACAGCATTCACTCAGCAGGAATGATGTCATCGTCAGTATAATAGAACAGTGGCTTGCCTAACACCATTTCCTGCCTCACCCACACACGCACACACGTTGCTCCAGGTGACAGGTGTGTCACAGCAGTATGGCTGCAACCTGGAGATCACACAACAGACTGAATGACCGGTTAGTCAGCTAGCCGGCTGACTCACTGACTGAGAGGACAGAATCTCACTCACCGTCACGCCGGCTGCACTGTGTAAACGTGGGTCTATTCTTACAAGAAAAGGGGGAATGTGTCCCTCTCATTTCAAACAGGTTTGTATGTGGAGATGCTCAGACTCATAAGAGATGGAGATTAGACACGGTGTGTTTATCACCCTCAGAGCCACAGACGAGACCGGTTCCGAGACCTCCGTTCTTTCGGCTGTCAGTAAACACACAATAGGACAGTCACACTTTTTTTTGACGCGCCACTCTGGAATGTTAATCACCACAGAAACCCATTATCTTCACATCCTCTCGTTCCCTCCCCCCCCCCCCCCCCTACCATTTGTCTCCCTCTCCTTTTAAAACCTGACAAACTCATTGCTCGTTACTAGAAAGTGCCATTGTTTCATTGAGCGCACATGTAGAGGCAGACAGAGACATGAGGCGGAGGAGACATGAGGCGGAGGAGATAAGAGGAGGCGCAGCAGAGAGGGGAGGCCTGCCTGACTGCTGACATAAATTGGGGATCATAAAAAGTGTCGTCCCAGAATTAATCTGCGAAGAATGAATAAAGTGAAGTACCGCGGGGAAGTGTGTGTGTGTGTGTGTGTGTGTGTGTGTGTGTGTGTGTGTGTGTGTGTGTGTAGCTCAGTCTTGAATCCATAATGAAGACGCAAGAATGGAAAGCAACATGAAACACATGACTTTCAAATCTATTCATGAAGCTTGATGATCTGGGTTCAAGAAGATGCATGTGGACATTTTTCTGTGTTAATTAATGCACCAGAGCTATTGTATATATACTCTTTGTGTATACGTGTGTGGATGTTGTGCGTTTCCGTGCCTCAGCTGTGGCATACTCCTTGCCCCCTCTCTCTGCTGCAGCGCCTACAGGAAGTGCCACATACATCATGAATTTTATGCATAAGGCTGAATGTCAACACTGATGCATAATTTTTGCGGGAAAATGCTAAATGTCACCAAACACCAGGCTATGTTTCGACTGACGGCGGGCCCTCGTGTCACCAGAGGAAGTGCTGGCAGCCAGAAGTCGCCACCACCAGCCGTCACAGCAGAAGTGAAGACTGTACGCAGCTGTGGCAGGAGTTGTGCAGTAGGCGACAGGGGAGATCGGGGACAAGGAGGGTAATGAAAGCAGATTTGAAGGAGAAGGGAGTGAGGCAAGTGCATTTCTTTTTACTCTCCCAACACAGATGGATTTGCAAAAGAAACATTATCACCCCCTGACACACTGAAACACGTTTGGCTGCACTGTGAGTTTTTCTATGACTGACCCACCTGTGGGACAACACGGTTCAACACAAAGTATTAAAAGCTCTGTTCACCCAAATTATGAAGAAACATTTTTCCTCTTACTTGTGGACTCCAGCCAAGAAGAAAGGTTTAGTTTTATTTCTGTTACATACAAAATTTGCATTTTTGCACTCTCCTATTGTTTGTTTATTTACACCTCACACACACTTGCACTTTAGCACTTCTGTTTAAGTTTAATTCCTAAATTAATACTCTGTTCTTTTTTCTTTCATCCCAGCTATTTTTATTTGTATAGATATATATTTTTGTCTGTAAATTGCTGCTACACGACACCAAATTTCCCCTTGGGGATTAATAAAGTATATATTCATTCATTCATGGAATTGTATCTGTGGTGCTCACAGCACTGAGGCAAGTTACCCCTGGTATTAACATGTGATCTGTATGTGGTACACTATCTGGATAATAAACTTAAACCCAGAAGCCTTTGCATTTACACCAGGTATTGAACATTCTCTGTATTAAGCCTGCATTGTGATTGGATCTCTACAAATTATTTGGAGGGGGAGTTGGACTTGTCAACAAACCATGCCATGGATGGGCATCATTCATTTTTAAAATCTCTTTTATTTATTTTTAGATAGTCTTTTTCCTAGATTGCTTAAGCTAACAGGAGCATGGACATATTAATGAAAACTGGTGGATAATGCTCTCAAGGATTGTGCTCCATTCATTCCTAAAGTGGCTCACTGGGTACAAAATACAAAAAAAAAAAAGTCTCTGCAGGCTTCTTCGTACATCCTTTTTTTGCACATTAATGGGATCAAATAATGTAATCATAAGGGGCTTCTAGTCTGGACATCTTATTCAATAGAAAGGAGTTACACTGAAATCCAAATAAAAATCTAATTATCTGCATGGCTGGATACCACAAAAGGTATGCATTGTTATTGGGGTGAATTGAACCTTTGCCATTGTTTAAGATGGCTTTTATTATAATTACTACTACTTTATACTCATTACACCCAAAGGGAAGAGAAAAATGCAAACACACCCATCCCCCCACATTACATTGACTTCCATTCATTTCCTGGAGACTTTACGTTATCGGGACGTGATTTTGTCCCCATAAGAAAGGAGAGCCCCCACAACGTGACTGTATAAACTGATATATTCCCCACAACACGGGTAAAGCGCAGCCACACACACACACACACACACACACACACACACACACAGGGAATGTGAGGACAGCAGGAAGAGGCAACAGAGAGAGAATAAGTAGCCAGTGATGCAGATATATGGCTTAAACTCTTCCTCCAAGGCAGAAGACCACCAGCTGAGCTCCCCAAATGAAAAGCTACACTATTAATATCTATGTGGAGAGCTGGCATCAAGTATTAACAACACATGCACTAAGACACACAGAAAGAGGGGAGTGTGCGTGAGCATACACAAAAACAGCACCAACAACAGGCAGCAACAGTTACACAAAGAAGTTTGATATTCTTGCATTTTAAAGTGCTAAGTTTGTGCTTCTGACCTTTAAGGTTGAAGGGGTGAGTAACGAGGAGGGCGACTCAACCAGGCCTGCCTGAGAGGCAGCTGAATGAAGGACAAGGACGGAGGGATGGGTGAGAGAACGAGATAGAGAAAGTAAGAAAGAAGAAATATGAAGGAACTGTCATCTCATTTTTCCTCCCCCCGGCTTCCCCAGCTGTTGTTCTCTCTCCCTCTCTCTTTCAATCACATCTAATTGTCACTCATCCCTCCATTTCCCCCGAACCACTTGTGCTGCCCTCCCCTCACTCGCTTGCTCTCTCCCTCCTCTTCTTTCCCTCCATCCACACAAATGACTCAGTGAAACAGGTCAAGTGTTACAAAATTCCCCCTGCAGCTCAACCTGCCTAATACAAGGTCTGGCTCATTGCACCAAGACAAGTAATACGCTGCCTACTCGCTGAGAAGGACACACACACACACACACACACACACACACACACACACACACACACACACACACACACACACACACACACACACACACACACACACACACACACACACACACACACACACACACACACACACACACACACACACACACACGAATTCAAGCCCATAAAATGCCTACACAATTAACAAATGTATCCATTATGCACAAGCATGCTAACTCACACCATTAAACACATCATCTAGATATAGCCATATGTAAAAGATTATTCTAAATCCAATTTGTTTTATTATAGTCAAAGATGTCAAAAACTATTGCTTGTGTTAAACAAAGTCTTTCTTAATCTGAATCTACATGGACACAAAAGCATCCCATTTGCATCCTTTGAGGATGAAAATAGCCAAGCTGAAAATATTAGTTGATAAAGAGAAAAATAATCAGCATCTAATTAATAACCGCAAAAATCCCAAAACATTTCCTAGTTCAACTTGTAAATTAAGGTTAATGTTACTTAACTGTGAGGATTTACATCTTTTCTTAGTCTCATGTGATAGCAAACAGAACATCTTGTAGTTTTAAACTGCTAAAAGAAAACAAGAAACGTCAAGGCATCACTTTGGGCTTTTGTAAGTTGTGAAATGCTTTGTTTCCAACATTCTATAGACCACATGATGAATTTAAAAAAAGCACTGCAGACAATTCAGTTATCAAAACAACTGTCAATCGCAGCCCAACATATCAAATTCTACAGAAAATAGTAGTAAAGCCAGTATAATAATTAGGAAGAAGACATAGTCAAACACACGCTGCCCCTACACCTCTCCCACCGATCCACTAATGAAAAGCAATTGGGTGACAGAGAGCCCTGGAGCAACTGAGTGAAAGTGTTATTAAGAAGAGGGCAGCAGAGTAAAGGGCCTTAAAACAGGATAAATGACCGGGAAGAACTAAAGCCAACACATACACACTTGCCCGTTAACACACACCATGATAAACCTGGTCCTAGAGAGTACAGCATTATGCAAGTGTGTTTGCTCAGCAGGCAGTGTTGTGATATAGAAATGTAACAGCTCCATATATCAGGAAGGTGGAGCCCTACAGAGGATAAACGACCTGCGAGCAGTACCTGGACAGTATGTGTAATACACAGATAAATAACTGGGAGCCATATGATGACACAGACTCCCAGAGAGAGCATGTAAACCACAGCACAAACAAGACGATAAAGAGACCAGTAACATTAAAGCGGCGCACACTCTTGTTTCTAAGAGTTTTGTTTGTCTGAATACTCGGGGAACGACAGTCGTTTGGGAGGGTAATGACTTAGGAAAACTGAAATGTACTGGAACATAAATTTATCAAAATCTGAGACCTGCATTCACGCACACTGGGAGTGCTCGGCACCATCTATTGTTGCTGTTCGTCCCCCGCTGTTGGCGCACAACAAAGAAGTTCCAGCTATTACACACAGTGAACAGAGCATAGTTCTGCATCGCTGAAGGCAGGCTGGTCAGGTGTCTGTGGCTGGGATGAACCAGTTATTACTGTCAAGGTGATAAAGAGCACGTCCACGTTTGTGAGGGCGATAATCGGACCCGTGTTTATAAACATTTCACGTAGAGCTCCTGTGATGCCAAACACCAAATTTCAATAACATTTAATTTCCTCCTCCAAGATAAGACCTTTTGTCCGTGCGAGACTATTTTATTCTATCGCTGCCCTAAGCCGACAGTTAAACGGACAGGGGATGGTGCAGCGTGGCTGTGCTTCGCATGGTAATGCCAGCTATTTTCTCAAACGCTGCCTTTCTCCCATTATACACTGAAGTGTGCTCTTCAACTGTGAATCAGACCCGTTACCCGTGATGACTCGGCTGTGGGGGATGAGTGATGGGTGACGTTGAAAATCATTGACGGCCCTTGAGGAGAGGAGGGATTAACAAGGGGCCAAAAACATACAGGAGACCCCCAGTAGGTGCGGCCCTGTGGTCACAGATCAACACAGTGGGTTTACATGAGGCACACAAACACCATGTAAACACACACAGAGAGAGACGCAAGTAAATGACAGCGTCTGAGAGCCAACACTGTCTGACTTAATAGCTCGGAGTGGTTTGATTTCGTGCATACAGACTTCTGTTTCTTGGGGCCATAATTAATGAGTCAAATCAATAATGTCATTCCCTTTTAAAATGATGCCTCTGGGTTCAATAGCAAGTGATTGGAGATGTGTTGCTAGTGAGAAAAGAGGAATGATTAGAGATGATTTTACACCTCGGGACAAGTTGGACAGCATTGGATTTATACAAACACACACACACACACACACACACACACACACACACACACACACAGACAGACTTGCAATGCTTTAACATTTAGTCTGCAGCAGTAGATACGAAGATAGGAACGTCAGAGAAGATGGGGGGCAGAAGAAGTGATTACAGGAAAAGAGATGTCGAGATAAGATGACAGACAGATGAATGGGGAGGCAGTTTGTGGGTATAAAGGAGGAGCTGAGACATGCACAAGAGCAGGCACACGCGCAAAAACACACAATTTTGTGAAGTACTGACAGTCCTCTCCTCACTACGGCTGTTATTTAATGTCAAGCAAAGAAATCAGAGAGGACTTAAACCGTACAGGGAACCAACCGATGCAGATATCTTCACTCGGCCATACACTGCTGTATGTCCCTGCAGACAAAGGAAATATATGAATTTAAATAGAGCCGCGTAAAGATTCAATGTTAGTGTATATCATTCAGTGGAATGTTAATAGTAATTTGAATAAGAGCTTGAATTTGAGTATGAATAACAAATGCAATATACATAGCATTATTTTAAGTGTTTTATGTGTGAACAGTAAACACTATACAATAATGTTACAATATGAAATATATCATATAAAAAGACAATAGACAGTTAATTCCATAAACAGTGATTTTTTTTAATCTCAAAGGAAAATATCTCTATTCAAATTATGATTTCAGCCATTTTGCCCTAAATACATACACAATGGACTTATGTTATTATAATAGCATGGGTCATGATATAATTCCGTTCTGATGCGGTTTTAAGATATTTTATGAGGGGGAAAAAAAAGTAAAGAGCAGCACAAACATTAGCAATCATTTGTGAACATTTGTGATAAACTCCCACACAGGCAGAAATATTTGCATGCACTTTCCGTACTGTCAGGCAGGCAAACATCTGCACAGCAGTTACACGCACAAATGAACGTGAACACAATCATCCGCGATTTACTTTGGACCTCGCAGTCCCCAGAAGACCATCTCCAGTCCCTAAGACCAAATATTTGCAGACATATTTAGTTTTTATCTCCATATTCATCTCCCATTCTGTATGTTTATATCTGAGGTTATGCAGACGTGCATGTGCCGGTGCGTGCACATACTTTGTAAGAGCTGCCTGTTGAGACGGTGAATTAAACAGCAAGTGCATTTGATCTGCAAAGCACCCCTGGGCAAATACGCACAAAATGAGACAAACACGCACACACGCACAGAGGCTTGCATAGAGCATCAAAATCATTTCCGTCACAGAATCTATTCTTAGGAGCCGAAACAAACCATTCTTTCCCTGATATAAATCTCTTTTATTCATACCCACACAGTCACGCTCATAAACATACACATGCACACTTAGCTCAAAGCTACACTCCCTGGTGGTCATAACGCATTCACATAATGTTCTTTGTTTTCTCTTTTCTAGAACAGGATTTGTTCCAGGTAAGTCACAGTAGGAAGACCTTTTGGGGGCTTATTTAACTTGCAAACACGCATGCAATCGCACTTCCATCTGGTGATGGTGGGCGTTTGTGCAGGTGTGTTGAGGTCAGCGGCGTTCAAAGCTTCTTTCCCCATCTCCCTCACACTCGCACAAACAATCTGATCTGTGAGAAGCTAAAACAACACAGCTGCAACAACTCAGCCCTCATGGTCCTCCTCCCTTCAGTCAGCCCTCTTGCACTCCATCTTTAATCAGGCGTCTCCTCCCTTTCTCTGTTCTGGTTTTTGCCCTTTTGCTCTCTGTCCACAGACTCCTCTCTTTGTTTTTTTTTTCTCCCTTTTATTCAATCTTGCATTAGTCACTGTTAAATGTATGTGCCGGCCAGCTCTCTGAAGCTACCAATACACAAGGCTTCAGATCTCAGCCCTCAACCACTTTCCCTCACCTCACACCATCACTCCCTCTATGCCCTCCCTCCCTCCCAACTACCTCCCTCGCTCAATACCGCTCTTCCTGCCCTTCTCTGCCCTCCCAGCAGTCGACCCGAGCACGTGAGGGAGAGGTGCCTCATCCGCCCAACAATGCACTGCAGCCAACCAGTTACTTCCAGCCCTGTCAGCATGGGACAGGAAGAGTAAACACCCAGGGGCCTCCAGGGGAAACAGGAGCATCCACTTCCGTCTGTCTGCCTGGGTGTGTATTTATATGAGTGTGTGTCTGTGTGTAGGAGACGCATATCTGAACAAAACCGACTGACCAGAAGCCAGAAGATCGGATGTTATCGTTTACCGCTTGAGGAAGAGGAATGATACGATTTCCAATTTCCTGTGATTATTTACAAATGTAACTTCCTCTGTACTTTGCTTTCACCTTGCTGAACATGATAACAATAATCTGTTCGACCGAAGAAATACATTTTCCAGTCTGGTACTTTTAAAGCTCCTTCTCATGTAAAAAAATGTGTTCATTCTTTCGACAGGAAGGTCCTTGTGACATTTTAGTTGAAATTGATTGCGTCAATCAAAGTCAAACAAGCTGTAGCTCTGGGGGGATGAGTGGTCGTCCCGCAACCACAAGGTAGCCGGTTCGATCCCCAGTCCCCCCATAGCTCACATGTCGAAGTGTCCCTGAGCAAGACACCTAACCCTTAACTGCTCCCCGGGCGCCTCACAGGGCTGCCCACTGCTCCCTATCCAGGGATGGGTCAAATGCAGAGAAGAATTTCCCCAAGGGGATTAATAAAGTGCATGTTTCTTTTGTTTCTTTTCTTTTCTTTACGACTTGTTATAGATAGACTATAATTTTTATCTGCATTGCATTTAACATCTAACAGTTAATGAGGTAATGTTTGTTTCCAGAGCCCATGGTGGGCCTTCCCGCCAATCACCCAAAACCAAACTTCTTAAAAAGAGAGAAGACAGCACATCAGAGAGGACATCATATCCCACAACAACAAAAAACTAACTTGCCAACAGCACTACAGCCTGTGCCACTGAAAAGTACCTCGCTTAACTTTCACAAACAACCATAGTCGGAAACTAAATTGGTCTTTTACTGACTCCCATATTGTCAACCAGACCACATTTTTAGCGAACTGGCTAAGACAGTGTCACATTAAAAACTCCACACACAGTTTCATAAAAAAGTACTAATTTAGATTCCATTTCAATATAACAAGAGTGTGAAAGTGAGCAATATCAACAATGAAAGCAATAAGTGGTTGTGTGGAATACTGCAGCCAAAGAGTATTCTGACTAGATACTGAAAATGATTAGAACAGTGACACAATGTTCATGTTGAGACTTTAATGACTATGAGGTTTAAGTACTGACATCTTTAATTTGAGTGCTCATCGCAACATCAGAAGAACTATGCCGGTAGTAATTCTTAGCCGGTCGGCCCACCACTTTGATCCAAACTGAAATCTCTCAACAAATACTGGATGAATTCCCTTGAATACATTCACGCTCCCCAGATGATGATTCCTTCAGTTTTCTTCTATGACGACCATGTTGTTCAGATTTGGTTTTGACAAAATGTTTTAACAAGGAAACAAGGCAATTGTAAATTAAGATTTCCAGTAACACTTTCTATGACGACGTAAATAATTTTGTATAAACATAGTAATAATGTGCTATAATTGTTTTATAACACTGTATAATCATAGTCATTTTATGATTACGCATAAGGTCAAGTATCATAATACTTTATAATTGCTGACTAGTACAGTAAAGTAGAAGTAAATTTTATGTTCATGCATAGATTTATTACTGTTTTTACTTTACTTAAAAGCAAGCAATAACCACTTAAGAGTAACTTATGACAGTATAATGTATTTTAACTGATTTTAATGCAGTATAAAAATTATAATGTATTAAAGCAATGGGAAATATAATACACCGTGATCCTTGTAAAAGTGAACGACCAGCAAATATTAAGATACTTGACCTTATAAGTCATTATACATTGCTTTTGAATTATGATATAAACCTTTATGAATATTTATTGTAATTATTATATATGTTATATTACAACTTATTATTCGTATGTTTCTAACGTATGTTAGACAGTTTTCATAGAAAGCTATGCCTTTTTGTCCTATAAAGAGTATTTTCTTCTTGCATGTTTGCCTTCTTCTCCAGTCGTAATAGCAGTGAGACAGGAAGCATGTGGAGAGAGAGAGGGATATGACAGGTAGGGATGCACAGATACTGATATAATATAAGATATTGGGTCAGGATCGGTGATAATAGGGCCGATCCAATTAATTCCGTTCTATGTTATATATACACACACTAAATATTTTAATTAAATGTTAAAGTTTTGACCAATTTGTTGTTCCATTAAAAAAGGTTTTAAACTTGAATTGTAATTTATGTTAATCTTGAAGATTTAATTCTGTGAATATACATTCATGTATTCATCTTGTTTTTTCAAATTGATCTAATTAAACATTTGTATCAGATCGGTACTTGGTATCGGCCGATAGCCAAATCCAGATCAGTGGATCTCTAAAGACATGCAACAAACAAAGGTCCTCTAGCCGGGATTCAAACAGTGGATGTCTTTTCATCCAGCACCATCATCAGATGGTGATAAATATTAGTTTGTTTTTTGGTCGTAAACCACACTCATGACATTACCATCAGACTCAGCTGTACTTTGTTTTTAGTGCACATTGGCAAATAAACTGACTTGAGAACATGGTAAACATACCTGCTAAACATCAGAATGTTAGCATCGTCACTATGAGCATTAGTATTTAGCTCCTCACAGAGCTGCTAGCATAGATGTGGACTCTTGTAATACAGAACATAGGGAAAGAAAGCATTGGACAAGTTAACTCAGACTTTGAAATAGTCGTCTACACCCACAGACAACAGACACGTGTTATCTCTCCTTGTGATGTACAGTCTACGAGGACCTACTTCAGTGTCCTCTTCAGTACATGAAACACATGCTTGAACTGAGGTCAGATGACTGACTTGGCCAGAGAAGGACATTCCACAGTTTGGCCATACAACTTAATTACCTTGTTTTCATGCTCAGGACTATTGCTCTAAAACTGGGAGGCGTATGTACAATACTAAGAGCTACGAGCCACATCCTACGTGCTGGAGTACAGAGACTAGATAAATGAGAAAGTATCACTATCAGTTTAAAGATTAGCCACTTAAAAGTTACAGTGCTTGATACAAATATTCCAGTAACAAGGCACACGCAGCTGGAGATTTGATAAATCACCACAGGCAAGAACAAGAAGAGCCAGTCGCGTTTAAAGCCAAGAAAAATATGCAGGAACCAACTTAAATAATTGAGGTCACAGGCATACACTTGCTTTAATCCCTGTGAAGGCCCAGTTCACCACAT
Source organism: Myoxocephalus aenaeus (assembly GCA_038501785.1). NCBI lineage: Eukaryota > Metazoa > Chordata > Actinopteri > Perciformes > Cottidae > Myoxocephalus > Myoxocephalus aenaeus. Next base: position 2,708,412 of record JBAMJR010000020.1, on the reverse strand, counting down.
CCATCACTCAGAAACCCATGCAACAGTCCAGGCCATTCATCACTCACTCTGGGATTTATTAGTTAGGTCTGGAGCCGGGAGGGTGAGAGGTTAAATGAGGAGCATTGTGTTTGCGGTTATCAGCAGAGAGAGCCCAAAGTGGATCTGTCTGCTAATCCACACACACACACACACACACACACACACACACACACACGTAGAAACATGCATGTGTGAAACAGTATACAGACACTCATCACATGAGCTTTCACACACACAGCAAACAATCTGATAACACTTAATCTCATAAACACTGTCCCACCAAACATCCTGTGGGAAAAGGAGCTGTCTGCAGACCAGCAAAACGCTCAACGGGTGCCTAAACACATGAACAACAGGAGCATACTTCTTAAGCACGCTATATGACCAAAGCACACACACTCACATGCTCATTCTTTGTCTAATACATGCCTACGTACACACACACACACACACACACACACACAAAAAACTTTGTATAAACAGGGCCACAGCTAGCTAGCCGGATTGCCCAGGGGCACCGCACCATGTCTCATCACTGTAAGCTAATGTTGAACACAGCGGTGGAGCTTGGCGTAGCTGCTGTCACTTTGGCTTCGGATCCAGGTTATGCGCTCTGAGCGCAAATAGGCCAGGTTCTGCGCTACGGGGTCACCGCTTTTACAAGAGGTGTACACTTTTTCCAGGGACAAAACGCAGACCAACATGTAAGTGTTTCACAGGCTTTTACTACTAACTGCAGCTTAAAAGCCTTTCTGCTGTGCTCAAGTCCTGTACATTCAGCTACAAAACCAAAGGAGTCAGAGTGTGTCTGTGTGTGGAGTGTGTGTAAGTGCTCTCTATCTCGCCAGCCTCAAATCCAAAGCAATTAGAGAGGCCAGATGGTGGGCTGGACTCACAGTAAATAGCTGTGTATCGACAGAAGACGCCTGCAACAAAAATGAACTGTGACAAGGAGCCAGGATGACACACAGATACATGACGGCATCAAAGCACCAGGCAAACATCGAGGATGCGCTGCCATGACTGCCATAAACCAACTGTCACAGTTGTGGAGATGTTAACAGCACAGCTTGATTGTATTGTTTGATGGCAACACAGAGGGGGTACTTGTATGTAAAACAAAATAAGGCAGATGCACATACACGCATGAAAGCACACATTCATTCCCATGCCAGAACATTCATACACAAACATACACACACACACACACACACACATCTACGTGCCCGTCTGTTAAAATTTGACCAAACCAGTTTGGTTTAGTCAGAGTTCAAACAATGCAGCCTTTGAGAGGCGCGCCATTCAGAGTTTCAGCTTGGCCTGCACATTCCCCAACTGAAAATACAAGCTGCCTCCCTCCAGGAAAACCACTGAAGCTACAGCACCACATTCCTTAACTATCCTTTTCTGTGTGCCTGAGAGGTGTTGGGGCTCCACTGAATATAATGGTTATATATAAAGTTCATGCATCTTGAAATAAGTGAGAGCATGTGCGCTTTGCATCACCCTTCATAATGCATATGCTCAGGTAAGAAATGTGTCCTTTAAACAACTACAGCAGTCTCCTACTTAGTGGTTACCAACGTAGCAAGTTAACTTCAGCCAACCAGGGAAACATAGGAATCAGAGAGGCCGAGAGGTGGAGCTTGAGCACAAGACAATTGTAATGCACTTAATGGCCTCTCCTATTCCTGTGCTCAGTTTCATAAGCTTGTTATCAAACCTCTGTTGACACATACACACACAGATTTATCAAAACTGAAATAAGACAAACAGCCAGACCAGGAAATGAGAGTGAAAAAAAACAAAAACACACAGGAAGGGGGAGGGGGGGTCTGGAGTGTGAAGGATGGGTGACAAGAAACAGAGCGGCCACTTCATATCCCAATCAATTAATCTATAAATCTAATCATTGAGAATCAATGATGGAATCTTCTATCCAATCTGCCATCTCAGTCATCCAAGAGAACCTCAAGTGTTTAAGAGAAACAGGGAAGAAAAGGAGAAACAGATATAACACAGGAACATTTCAAAAATCAAGAAATCTTTAATAGCAACCAAATACGAAAAAATATAGAAAGACACAACAAAATGGTGACAACAATTCTAATTGTTATTTTTTCCTTCAAAAGTCCCAAATAAATGGTAAATAAAAATACAAAAAGAAAAAACAACGTTTACACAGCAGTCGATAATAAAAAAAAAAAGCACATTTTGGGGTAAGACTGTTTTGTTGTGTGTACAGTACATTTGTATAGAAGAAGCACATTTGCCAGTTTTGGCAGCAATCACAGCGCAGCAGTCAAGAATAAAGCACTCAGAAAACATAAATTATAAAGCACTGCAAAACAACAGAAATGGGGGGGAAACTGTAATAGGGGAAAATAAATCCTTCATGCTTGCCGTCACTGAGAAATACACAAACGTGACACCATAAATTAGTAATATCTTTTTCTCTGCTACATATTTATATATTTATACTATGTACACAGGGAAGTTTTCCATTTTTTCTTCTTCTTTTATGCGAGTGAGATGTTAAGGCTTTGATTAGTCATCAAATGTTTGGAGCGGAAGAAATTGCAACACTATGTGGCTTTCTGGGGAGGGGGGGGGGATATTGTGTTTTTTGACTACCTAACCTTGTGCTAGACCCGGGCCAGGATCATGGATTTCTCTAAAAGCATTTTGTCTGACAAGTCTTACTTGGGTGCTCAGGTGGGTGGCAACGGTGTGCGTGTGTGTGTGCGTGTGTGCGTGTGTGCGCGTGTGTGCGTGTGTGCGTGTGTCTGAGGAGGCGGTCGTGGTGGCGGAGGTGGCTGAAGTTAGAGAAGTCGAAAACAACATTTTGGAGATGAGTAGGAAGTTGTGATACTCTAAAAGCATCCAAAGGGATCCGGGAGGGGGAGCAGGTCAACGCGGGTGGCATGTTTATGAAAGCTATAATCGTGGGGAACAAAAGTTGAACGGACAAACAGTTTCCTAAAAAGCCAGTTTCTCTGATACTGGGTGAAAGGTGTGCCCCTGAATGTGTCGTTGTCTCTGTTCTACATGGTCATTCAGGTGATTCTGGATCAGTTTGGACTATTTGGAGGAATAGAAAGCAGTGAAGCAGGGAGACACGTCATGCTGCGGTTCTTTCCACAGCAACAGGCCTCGGTTTATGTCCTGACAGAGCCACTGAGCACGAAGAGGAGGAGAAAGAAGTGTTTTTTGTGTGTGTGTGTTTGTGTGTGTGCAGCTATGCAAGTACATTTGTGTGGGCTTATGTCAGGAGATGGCAGACTTGTCAGGTATGAGGAGTCTTCTGCACAGTTTGGCTGTGGGAGTGAGCATAATGAGAGTGACTGAGGGGTGTTTGTGTGTGGGCGAACGTTTCTCTGCGTTCTGCGTATATGTAATGAATGAGTGAGTCTTCAAATTGCACAGTAATGTCTTCAGTTTACCAGTTTTCCATGGTGGCAAAGGATGGCGACTCAGGTTACTAATACACGCACACAGAGCTGACTCAACACAGACCATTGCCTGGGTGGTTACGATCCACCTGATAAATTATGAGCATTGTGGGTATTTTTGCTTTGTGCAGGGTGTCTGTTGTGACGAGGAGAGGAGAAGCCAATTGTGCAAAAAAAAAACACTGTGTGCTTATTATGTGGAAATGCAGGCAATGCTAACAAAAACATTATACAAGCATATATAATTTTTTTTTTTCCACCAATACAAATCAACTCTTTAGGTAAACGCAGCTCAGTCGGTCCAACATCCAAACCACCGAGGTATTCATTAGATTAAAAATTACATTCTGAATGCCATCTGAGACATTTGAACTTTAGGCTTAGCCGACCCACAACACCTTCCTCTGTACTTTCACAACACTGGCAACACTGGCTCCATCGATCTGATATTTACATTGTCATAAATATCCACATTTTCACAAGAAAAATAAAGATGCTTACATATATAGTACACAGATACCTCACACCAAAATGTACATACAACAGTTTTGTCGCTATTTTGACCCCAAATACCAAGGATTTCTCATATTTCTCTTCGTTGCGGTGACACACACAAGTGCAAAAATAAGTAAAAGCTTTTTTTTTGTGGTTGTGACAAATCAGCTGTGTTCATTAAAATTACTGTACCCCAGGTTGACAGGAGTTGAATTTCTGTATAAGCTAAGGCCATTAGACGATAATCCTATTGAACACGCTGGCTTACAATATTTTAGACGGTGCTCAAACACTGAAAGCCGTCTGTTTCTGTCATCTGCCTCTATCTCTTGCTCTCTCTCTGCCTCTCTAAAAGGTTAAAAGCCATCACAATGGTAAACTAGCACTGCCTCGCCTTATACAGATACTTGTTCTGTATGCGAGTGTTTCTCACCTCTATAGCTCAAGGTTAAAAACAGCTATGAGAGGAAATGCAGGCAAGCGCAATCACCCTTGCTCTTGGCAATGGGTCTCCCTGCATTTGACCTAATGACCTGCAGCGAACTGCAACCCAGATCTTTGCTGGGTCTTACAAGAGGGCAGTACAGTCATCGAGAGCTTCACTCATCCGATGCACAGTCTGTTAGGGAGGGGGGGGGGGGGGGGGGGGGGGGGGGGGGGGGGGGGGGGGGGGGGGTGATTAGAAGCCTGGAAACATACGATTAGAGGAGCTACAGTAGGACTTCTCACAGATTGTCCATCACAGTCATCCAGTGCCTACATAGATACAGTGACACATACAAATGCAGGCAGTAACCACGCATTTTATATTTGACTGAGCAGGCCTCCGGTGGCTCGTTAGAAGGATAAATGAACAGTCAGGAAACAATCACCCTTAAAGCTGCATCATAAAGGGCCATTTCACTGCTTGTTGCCCGTTCGTCAATATGACTCCTGGAGCTTCGCTTTGGACGCAACCTTTTAAGTCTCCCGATCAATTCACTGCATTTAACACCATCGGATAACGGAAAGAAATATTACATGCATCTCATAGAAAATCTATCTAACCTAACCACTTAGGGGGCGGGGTTATGTTACATCCAGCCATTTACTGAAGTGCGGGAGGAGACGGTAGCGTCCCTGTGGTGTGGTGAACATGATCACTCCAGGTGGATTCGTCAGGCCCAGCATGTCAGAGCAGGCATGGCTGGAATAGAGTAAGTAGGGCGTTTGACAAATTAGGAGCAGTAAAATATCCCACTGCTCTCTGTGGCCCTGACCTCGACACTACCGGATACATCATAAACTCCCCATAAACACTGGAAGAGAGGGATGAAGAGAGAGAGCGAGAAGGAGAGAAGGAGGAATGATGGAGAGATAGAGGTGGGAGGGGGAGCAATCGCCACGTCATAAACGATAAGTGGTGGCAATCTGTTGGTCCCAGCTAAGCGAGCGACTTCACGGCTCATTACCAATCAAGCTCCTCCTGTCAGGAGTGCTCTGAAGAGACCGGGATGAGGAGGAAGAGAAAAGAACAGACATGCTCCTCTCTAGCCCTCCTGCATCCCTCTCTCTCTCGACCCTGTCAGATTGACTCCACCTCACTCCCTCATCTCTTGCTTACCATCTCTTACCTCCAGGCAAAGGACAAAAGTTTGCATGTGAATACCTTTGTTGTGCAAAGCAAACTTACTTTGTTGAATTCAGATGCTCTGGTAGTTGTGCAGCACATAAGGACCTGGCGTTCTTTTTAAATGTTGTTAAATCAAGCGCGTCTACTGTTGCTGATAGTTTGCAGAGAAGTTTGAGAGAAAGGCGGAAAGAGTGGAAATGAAAGCTCACCAGTAGACTGGAGCAAATACTTTGTTCTCTTCTCTAAATCACCTGCGGGCTACAGTCAATACCTTTAAAACCTTCCTCCCCATCTCCACCCATCACTAGCTACTAACTACCCACCAGCTGTCACAGCCCATTGCATTACCAAAACAAAAAGGTTTCCCACAGGAGATAGCTGGGAAGACGCAACTGCTTGACAACCCCTTCCACTTCTACAGTTTTGGTGAAGATAAGAGTGAATATGCAAGTGCGGTGCCGCCTTTATAGCCAAGCTTGTATCATGATTCCATTATTCTACTCCCACACTACACAGTTTCTCCATTTAGTCTGTCTGTCAAGAGTCCTTGTCAAGGTCCCAGTGATAGCGATAGCATGAGCAGAAGCCGTGTGAGACAAGTTGTTTCTTTTCTCCGTTTGATTTCCAGTTCTTTGGGGCCAGATAACAGCAATGCTCTTTTCAGAATATCCCTCCACACCCTCCTGTCCATTCAGTCCATTCTGGGGCTGCACTGTGATTAATAGTAGGCTATGATTCAAATACATTTTCAAAAATAAGAGTGGTATTATTTTCTCTTCTCCATCAGACAGGGACGAGACCCTGGAGCCACAAAATCCTTGGGAGGAATCCTCCATCCCTCCTTTTTCCTCTCCTCCTCCTTTCCGCCTCTCCTCTATACATAAACAGCAGTCCGTGAGATGACGGAGCCATCCCGCTGGGACTCCATGTCATCATCCATGTAATCTCCAATCATATCGTCCTGGTCATGCGGTGGGCGAAGCTGAAGGATGGGGGCCCCTCCTCCAGTGAAGTGGTCATACCTCTCATCCTCCTCCAGCTCATCAAACTTCCTCCTTTCCACGTCATCTAATTCATTGCTCAGCAGGATATCTTGGGCGGTGGGTGTAGTGGCAACAACTTCAGGCCGGCCCCCAATGGTGAGCGGCTGGTGGTGGTTGTTTTTCTCTCCGAGGCCCTGGTGGGGTGAGCTCTCGTTGTAAACGTATATGGGGCCGTTGTTGTTGCCGCCTCCGACGCCACCGCCTGCGCCTCCACCCGTGCCGTTCTTGCTGGCCTTCTTGCCGCCGCCAAATATGCGCGTCTTCATGTCACTGCCGCCATTGGCGCGGTAACCCTGCTGTTGCCTGCGGCTACGGGTGACAAGCACGGCGATGAGAGCGGCGACCAAAAGGAGGGCCAGCAGGGAGCCAATCACAGCGCCTGCCACCACGCCGGCATTGGATGGGTTCACTGAGGGCTCTGTAGGAGGGAGGGAGAGGCAGGGAGGGAGAAAAAGGAAGAAAGGAATATGGGTGAGAAAAGCGAAAAAAAGAGAACAGTGTGAAACATGGAGCGAGGGCAGGGGGGAAATAGAGACAGCATAAAGACGAAAAAGGAAGAAAGGGTAATTTCGAGGAAAAACGAGAAAGGTAGGAGTTGGAGGATGTCAGTTGTGCTGGTCTGAATTGCATTCAGTGAAGTGTGTAAGAGTGCTGAGGTGTCAGTACAGTCAAAAGTGTGTGGGGTGTGTGTATGTGTGTGTGTGTGCACTGAGCCTCTTCCTACACTGACATTTCCTCCTCGCCCTCAGAGCTGCTCCTGTCCCAATTCCCACAGCCACGTCACGACAACGACGCAGCCGCGTCTCCCCGTGTTGCCCTTCAACGGCCAGGGTCCATCCAAGGCTCACCACAAATCACAAGGCAAGTCAAGGCAAGGGGGAGGGCGGGCGCAAGCCACATACACATACACTTTCTGAAGGAGCGGGGAATGGCACGTGCAGGGGCAAAACAGGTGGAGGCCATGCAGCGGAGGAGGATAATGATGGATTGAGGAGTGGATGTTGGAAATTAGAAGAGGAGGTGGCAGAGTGAGTAAGTGACAAATGACTCTGTGGAATGACAACTGTTCCTGGAAGCCATGAGCATTGAGCAGAGGGAAACTTTGGCAAACCCTCTCTGCAAAAGGCGCTGCGCCAGTTAGCTCTATTAGTTTAGTCACGACTACCATGGTACACATGGCATACACAAGAAAAGAAGCCATTTTAAGTTCATTTTTAATCAAACAAAGGCTTTCGCAGGTGGAAGACTGGATGAGGAGCGTACAAGTAAAACTAGGCTCCACAGTATTTCTGTATTTCGTGTATCAAAACTTCAGAGAAAAGTACAGTAGTCGTAATCAGGGTTGTGAAGACATCCTATATGACTTGTCAGCCATATTGTGCTCCTACTCTGAACTCCCACTTCCTCGACTTCCCTCTGCAGTGATATTAGTTCAATATTTCATTTATATCATTCCTTACTTTGAGGAATGTTTTTCTAAAATCAAAATCAGCCTATTTAAATGCAATAGTTATGTTCGCAGACAAAGCCTAAAAATATATATTAAATTGTGTAAAATCAACAAAGTTATGATTCCTTATTCAATCAGGAAGTATTGGCTCACAATTACGCAAACCAGCTTTCAGTACTTGCCATGGACACATTTTAATCATTACTCAAAGTATTGAGGTTTGATGCCAGGCTAGTTAAGACATGCCGAGAGAGTAAAGCCTTGAGCAGAACCATGACAGCGTTACTGCTTTGCACAGGCTTTTTGGGGCCATGAGTTCAGGGCTCTAAGTGCTTTCTGGGACTATGACAACTCCCCGCAGACCCTGTGACCGTTTCCCCCATGTGGTCATCATCTATAACTCAGTGGGCAGGGAGTATGGCACTAACACTGCCGGAGTTAAGGGTCAGCTCCACTCATGCTGTACTGTGAAGCACTTTGAACCAACATGTTCTCCAAATCACAGACAAGGAAATATGTACAAGTAATAACTTGTATAGTGAGGAGAAGCACTTCAGTATGATGGATATACAGCTCAGACTTTATTCCAAAAGCTGTTTTTGCAACAACGTGCCTCCCTTCATAGCTTTAAAAGCTAATTCTCATACAAGGGAATATTGATGCCTGAATGTATATTATTCCTACTTGTCCAAGGTTCAAAGCATTCAAGTTTAGAGCTAGGGATGTTTTTTTTTGCACGAATACTTGTATTTTATCATTTTTATTTATTGTTCTCGTTTATTCCATTTGGACCATTTTCAACATCCCAGATGCAATAAGCAAAATTATTTCATTTTACTACACATTGATGGAAAAATATTATTCTCATGGAATAAAGTATTTTTAATCATCCATAATTTTTAAGTGTTCCTGCTTCCTTCAGGTTTGAGCACATGAGCTACACAATAAAATCAAGAACCCTTGGCTAAGCTGAACATCCTGTCTGTTTCTCTGGCTTTCCTTTCCACTCAGTGCACTTTCACCAGCCGCTGCAGAGGATTAAACAGCGGACGCTGCAGTTGAAATCCCTGCCTGAATTTGAAAAGAATCAGCCCGATTCTGATTGTCATTCCCATTTAAAATCCATCAGAAGCTGGCCCCTTGTGTTAAGTGTACAGAGAGTTGACATAATTACTCTTGTAACACCGATTCTTGTCAAAAGAAGAAGTGGTAGTCTACACCTGTGCCCCGCTCTACTCATCCTCTTTATTTCTGCCTCTCATCTCCTCCACTAACCCTTTCTCCATCTCTGCTCCACTCCACTAGCTGTCTCCTGCATACTCTTTTCGTGTCCCCGAAATTCAATTCTCCCTGCCAACTTATGTTTGTATTTCACATGCTACTTTTCTCCTCTGCGCTTTAATTTAAATTTATGCCTCGAGGGAGGGGGGGGGGGGGGGGGGGGTATATTTTCTCTCTTTCTTTAAATTTTTCCCAGCCGTCTCCCCAAGCAGGCGTCTCCTATTTTCCCGTGAGCAGTGCTAAACATTCCTGTTCACACACATGAGAGTGAGAGCTAGCCCTCAGTGTCCACTTTTAACAGGAACACAAGAAATGCATTATCACCTAGGGCTCCGCGGCGCTCTGGCACAGGCAACAATCTCTGTGCAAACTTGGAGCTGGATGCTGCCACACATTGCAGTCTCATCAAAGGGAATTACGCTGAAAATGAAATGCAAATGCCCCCTAAATTCCTCTCATCCAATTATTTTTAACTGTGTCAATCAAGTCAGTTCTTAAGTGTCTCTGTCTATGCTGGTGATTTTAAATCCTTTTGTGGGTGATAATTCATGTTTTATTCTCCCCTTCTAAAGACCATGCTTAAAAGATTCAAGAGATAGATGTAAAAGAAGCCACCCCAGGCTCCCAGTACAGGCCCACTACAGACCCAGACACATCCCAACAAAGCACCAGAGGAATTTATTTCAGTGGGTGAGGAGAGGACATCTTCTAAACACATGCTGCTGGATGAGCCAGCAGAAAAACCTGCAATATGCATGCTGTGTGGATAACAAGGGGCGGGGGAAATAGAAAACAAACATGCAGAACTACAGTACCCCACCCATTCCTTCCACACACACACACACACACAAATGCTCCTTATGTAGTCATGTCCAGCACGACCGTAAGCTCCAAGTGACCGCAAGTAATGAAAGAGATGGAGCGGAAGTAACGTCTGCAGCCTCCCAAAAACATGCATGGAGAGACACACACGACTGGGCTGCACCTAGAGCATAGCTTAGTAGTATTCTCCATCAGCATGTTAACTTATTGAAGAGAGCTGTGAGTGTGTGCTAATGAGGGGTGGGCAGGGGGCCAGTAGCAGGCTGCAGGGAGACTTGGCTCCATCAGACCTGTTCCCTAGCCGTTTTTCGCATGGCCGGAGACACACACTGACAGACACAGACAGATACAGGCAGACACACACCCAAACCCAGTGGAGGAAATTGTCCAAGCCCTTTGCTCTTGAACTGCCTTCTGAGATGAGTCTGAAAATGGGAGAGAATGCACCGAATTGAGAGGAAATCTCTTTCCTGTTGAACCGACGAGCCACTGGATTGGGGACATTTCACTTTTTGAGGTTCAGCTGATGCACTCCTGTACAGAACGATGTAGGTGGGGGGGGCTGGGTTAGCCACACAAGAACCCAGGTGGGAGGAGACTGGAATTCTGGGATGGATGAAGAGATGGGGACTACTAAACTGTGATTAAGGAAGAGCTACTGGTTTTAAAGAGTTAAGCTTAGAAAGGGGGGAGATAGCACAGGCATGAGCAGGAGAGAGAGAGCGAGAGAGAATGCTGGGGGCAGGAGTCTCTCCTCTGAGCGGGGAGATCAGCGGCAGACTTGCGGAGGCTGAAAGACAACCTGTGAGAGATAAGGAGGATGAGGAGAGAGCATACGCTAACTGTGAGGATGAGAGATGCAATGAAAAGAGCAAACTGCAGCAAAAGATAGCGAGGGAGAGATAAATCGAAAGAAAGCGGAGGGGAGAACAGGGGTAGAATACTTCTGTGTGTGAGTAAGCAGCATGGATCGAAGATGAGGTGGTGAGGAGATGACATCCATCCCTCTCTGTCTCCGAGGGCACAGGACAAGGCTGACGGCAGAGGATTTGGGCAAACACCCACACACACAAGTGTGTAGATGTATGCGTGTCAGCAGCTGTGGGGTAGAGAGGAGTGGGGGACCTGCTATGTAGCAGGTGCTGGCCATTTCACGCCTGTCGGCCCCTCTTAGCCCTGTTTGTCTACACACATTCACATTAGCCTCCACAGGTCTGCATTGCTATCCCATCTGGAGTCATTCCGCATCTTTCTCTTGCTCCGTTTCGACAATCATCCACTCCAACCAACACAAACTCAATCTCTTTCTTTCTGAACACTTCTTGCCATCTCTCTGCCTTCAACAAAACCTTCTTAACTCTGACATTTGCCGGTTGCCTCAGTCACCTCTTAACTGCCGGCAAATTTAGCTCACATCTAATCCTCCTCCTCCGCCAGTGAGTAAGAGAGGAGTGGGAAGGAGGGAGGAGGTGGTCGGCCAAGAGAGCGCAAGAGGAGATGGAGGTGGGAGATGATAGGACAAGGAAACTGTGGAAAGTTCAACACTGGAAGAGACAAGAGAAATGAAAAGGAGAGAGGAAGCGAAAGAAAAGGAGAAAGTGGGATGAAGAATGAGTGAAAATGTAGGATAAAACACAGGAAGAAGGGAACGGATGGTGGAATGACGAGAGAAGCAGCCAGGAGCTGAAGCAGCAAAGGGTGACTGATCCGCTCTGAGAGGCTTGGAGACAGACAGACACACACGCTATGCTGAAAGATAGTGGAGGCCAATAGCAGTGGAGATGGGATGCAGTGGCACAAGATTCCCATGGGAGTTTTAAATGCTGTCAGCATCTGCTCTCTCCCTCAATGCGAGGCGAGCATGCTGGCACCGATTTATCCTGGTGCACGTTCTCTGGCTTTTTAGTTGAAAAGCAGCCGCCTCCATCTTCCTCCCTCTGCTCCCTCGATCGTTGTATCTTCCGTGCTTGTTGCTTGTAATACACAGCAGGAGATGGTGACATCCTTTGTGCTACAGAAGCCAGTTACACTACTGTGCAGCAGTACAGAATGGCCCCAGAGGAGTGGTGATGCATGCTGTGGCACCATACGGAGTCAAGGGACTTGAAGAAAGATGGGGGGTGAGAGAGAAAGACAGGAGAAAAAAAAAGAATGAAATAAGCAGAGACTGAGCAAGAGGACTAGAAAAAGGAGGAAAGAAAAAAATGAGGGCATGAAGTAACTGGGTTTCTCTAAACTGGAACTACCCGAGAAACACACTTCCCCCCCATTATGGGCACGATTTACCCCCATGTCAGCAGAAAATAACTTCCGGTTAAGTGCAGGGGATGTATTTTATATGAAGGGAAATGCAGGAGTGAACCTTGTTGAGGGGTACAACTAAACATATTGCGGAACAGAGGGGGTTGGATGTATGGACTTTTTTAAAATAGAAACTGGCACCATTCTGGATGGTACAACAAGCTACACAGCACACAAACAGATGCACACACCTAAATACACACACAACACATGGCAAATAAGAACCAGCAAACACACATAGACCGACGGTGTATCAGCGCTCATCTCAGCTTAACCCAAGGCAACACTGAAATCCACTTCATTTCAAAGTCAACAGTGTCACCGAGAGTCAAATACATCACTTTTAGAGTCGCTGACACTAATGAACGCAATCATCAGCTTCACTTTAGTCTCTCCTGTCATTAGTGACGGCCATAGATACTGCTGAGAAGCTATTCAGTAGCTATTGTGATCATGACTTTTGGGGGCCGACTGCTCTCTCATTTCAGAAAGATAAAAGGAAAAGCGGAAATATCATCTCTATGTGCACCGCTCACAATGTGATCTATCACTAAAAACCTCTTGAAAAACCGCTTTGCAATGTGCCATGTGATGTACAAAGCCGAAAGACAGAATTATCAAAGTTTCTCTGCCTCAAGTTCTGTTTTATTGAGCGCATGCAAAGAAACGGAAATGTGACATGCATTCTTAATAGCACACAGAGGAAGAGGTATTAAAAGTTTAAAAGGGAGAACTAAAAAGCATGCAAATACATATTCTAAAACACTCACACACACACACACACACACACACACACACACACACACACACACAGCAGCTGGACCCTCTATCCCTACACTACACACCCAAGACAGTCCTCAGCACAGAATGTGTGTGTGTTCATGTGACATGTGAGGCAGGATAAGGTGTGTATCCCTGAGGAAAACATTCGAGCATCGCACATCAGGAAATGTGTAGCATGTGTGATGAAAGTGCACTTGGTTCCAGTCGATCAGTTGAGATGATATAAATGTTTTCATATTCAAGCCAGGGGAAGGTTTAGATGATAAACGAGACCCATGTGAGCCACAAATGTGTTTTTCATTTCTCTCCTGAAATGTTAACTGCTTTACTGAAACACTGACTGTGTCTAATTCATCTGTGTGGCAGGACATTTGCGACTTACACAAATGGGTGGATTTGTGATCTCGGGAGTGATTTTAATGGTCAGTCATCAAATCAAACAGAAGTGCACAAAAAGAACACTTGTATTACTCGTGTCAAGCACACATTGTTGTACTCGAAGCAGGTTTAAGTGCATTTCTAGATGTTATCTGACCTAAATCTTGAGGATTGTTTTTGCACATGCTATGTATTTATATACTTGCATGTTCAGGTGTGTGTGCCTGTTTGAGTCCTCAAACTCACCTCTAACAATGACCGTGACCTGGTCCTTGCCGGTCCCGATGCGGTTCCTGACCTCGCAGACAAAAGTGGTGTTGACAGCATCGTCCACCTTCAGGACCTTCAGCACGTTGTCTGTGATCTGCACCGTGTCTGGCTTCTCTCCCGACATCCTGCAGGGACATGAGCATACAGGCATGAGAAAAAAGAAAAGGGAGAAGGCCAGAAAAAGGAAAAGTGAATAGGATTGTGGCGTGTTCAACTTTGGGCACAATGAGAGCATTGAGACATATGTGCATTTACAGAAATGTGCTGTATTGTGCCACGTCATCAAATTCCACTAATCTTGATCGGCAGTGCAAAACCAATCCTTCCTCTAAAGGCAATCCATTACCACACAGTAAAGGAAAATACGATGGGGACATCAAAACTGTTGGATCTGGGCCCAAAAACTTATCTCTCCCATTCTTAAATAACAGACTTTCCATTTGTGTTGCTTTTTTTCTAATTTCGTCGGTTACGTTAATAGCTGATAATACGAAGAAAAAAAAAGAAGAAAAAAAAAGGAGGGGAAGAGGGAGTCATATTGTGCTTTTCATTATGCTAGGGTTAAATCTCGAGTCGCAGAGTCCATTATGATAAATTATACGGCTATCTCCATAATCAGAGCACAGGGCTGTAGTGGCAATAATAAAAAGCGCTGATTACAGCTCTGTGGACCTGGGAATGAAGGGTACGGAAGATTGAGAGGAAAAGAGATAAGAGAAAGGAAGAAACTATAGGAAACAGAAGGAGCAAGACATAACAAAAGATGATGATGGCTGTGCGGATACTCACGTCTTCCACTGGGTGGTCAATGGAGCAGGGTTTCCGTTAGCCTGGCAGGTGAGCACCACATTTGTACGACCCACATACCAATTATTGTCATAACCCACTATTGTCACCTTAGGGATGTCTGAGGGAAGGACAGATGAATGGCAGAAGGGAGGAGAAGAAAAAAAAACAGCAATGAACTCAATTAGTCACGCCAAGTTTCATGTTAATGTGTGAACAGCAAAGTAATTTTTTTTTCGCATTTCATTGACGCTTTTTATCCAAAGCGACTTACATGTTTGCTCTATACACCGTAGACACAGCAACGGGGCGCAATTAGGGGTTAAGTGTCTTGCTCAAGGACACAACGACATGGACTAGCGCCGCCGGGGTTCGAACCACAGACCCTCTGAAAGACGGGCATGCTAATCACTGAGCCACAGTCGCCACAGTGATTCATGGAATAGACATGGGGTGGGCAATTCATTTTCCAAAGGGGCAACATGAGAAATTGGGACCGTTGTGGAGGGCCGAACTTAATTCAATTAACTCAATATTAATGTTAAACTGTAAATCATATGGTTTTGAGCTGCTACTGGTAAGAATACATGTTACAATAAGGCTATGAAAATATGTGTGTGTGTGGTGTCTTACACTGAACTGCTAGCTTCAATGGGAAGCTCTCTGGTTTGACCTGTGTCCTGTGCGCCACCACACAGCTGAGGTCTTTCCCATTGTCTGCTGCTGTGGGAAGCATGCGGTACTCGCTGCTGATGGTCACGGTGTTGTCGGCCCCCAGCTTGGACACCGTTGTCGCATTGCCGTTGGCTGTGGTCACCCAGGAGATCTCGGCAGCGGGGCGGCCATCAGCAGACTCACAGCGTGCCACAACGACCGGCTTAGCGCCTGCTAGCACTGTGACGATGGAGGCCGAGTTCTGAGGCTTAGCTGATGGATGGATGGATTGATGCAAGGGCGAAGAGAGAGAGAGCGAGAGAGAGAGAGAGAGACAGTGGCAGAGAAGATTAAAGGATGTAGAAATAGATCAAATAGAAATAAGACAGCTGAGGGAAAGATAATGTACACCATTATTGATAAACAATTTGAGTCGCCAGCCTGGAAAAAGAAAATCCAAAAACTCTTTTGTCCCTCCACTGACCCTCTTTCTTCTGTTTATTTTCTGTCCCGAGCCCACATTGATAAACACTTATAAGAACCAGTCCAAACACATCCAAACCTGAATCTTCTTTCCATCGCTCCCTACATTTCTTTAATCTATTCCCCTTTCTATCCCTATCACCCGACACTGTTGACAAATTATTTCCATGACCGGTCCAGTGCATTTCCATACACAAATTCTAAATCACTCCATGATCGGTCATCCCCCATCCTGTCTACTTTACCTCCTTCCTCATCCCTCAATTTCCCTCCATGATACGAGTGTGGGATCAGAGGAGAGGAGGCAGGACAAGAGCTGACAGCAGGCATGACAAGCAGCCAGATCGATATAGTGCCTTAGGGGAGGCAGGGAGGCATGATGCGTTGGAGTGAAGAGAGCGTAGCGGAGGCACTGGTGGCCAAGGTTAGACCAATGGTTCTATTGCATTAACAAGAACACAATTGATCTGACAATACCACTTATAATAGCAATTAAGCCGTGCTGGACATGCTTTTAACCTGCATGCTACCTTTGGGGGAGGGAGATAGCTAGAGAGAGGGAGGCAGAGACTACTTTGCATGTTACACATTACATATAAAATAAATAGCACACCGTAACAGCTTCAATGTACCTTGATTCAGGAAGTCTAACTCTAGAGAGACAAGCACCATGAGACACTAGATTTTCGTTGGGAAAAGCAATCGAACAGTTCTCTTGTTTTAAATTACTTTGACTAATCAATCTATTCGTGGTATGAAAGTCTGACAAAAAGTCTTTGACAAACTAAAGATCTTTCAGAACACCGTGTGGTGTTGGGTTTGATTCCTTTGTACTTGACAAAGAGACAATTGTGGTACTTTTTCATTCTATGGATTATGTTTGTGACCTACCCAGCATGACCAGCTGCGTGATGCCTTGATCGTTGCCTCTGGGGTAGGTGGCATACTCGCAGATGTACTTCCCCTCATCGGTCATCCTAACATCGCTTATCGCAATGGAGGGATTGGCGAGGTTTGGAGGACTGGGCGTGAAGCCGACTCTGCCCTTCACGGGCGAGTCAGGGTAGCTGGCCTCAAAGTTGGGGTGAAACACAGCAATGTTGATCCTTTCTCCGTCCTTTGGCTCGTAGATCCAAGTGACCTGTGGTGGAGGGGGCACGGGGTCAGTGGTTAGGATATGTACAGTGACTCAACAGCAGGCCTCATTTATCATGACATTGATAAGCAACACTGCAGAGCATTTTAAGAAAGCATCAATTTTTCTGTAAACTCCACAGGGCATCACAATCAAGGAATTGGAGTAGGTATGAATATGGATGCAACTCTTTCAGGAGCAGCACTTGCTCTCTCTCAGCTGCTCTTAGCGGAACCAAACAGAGTTGTGTACTTCCCACTTCATTGAGATGCGACTAAGAAGTCTTTCTATTACCATATTCAATCCCCTAAAGCAAAATGAAAGTTAGTATGGTTTGTTCGGAGTCATAAAATCTGATAAAAAAATAAAAAAATAAAACTATTACCAGCCTTGGGATCATTTATGTGGGTTATGATTTGCTAGATTAAGGTTTAATGTAATAGGTAAACAAGGCACATGGACCTGTATTATCCTTTTATGTTTATTGTGATTGCAATTGCTCTTATCCATCTGTGGGACTACGTTTTACACACACCTGCAGAATCAGGTTGATACATAATTGACAAATACTTTATTCTACAGCAAAATAGGCACATGTTTAGTCGAATATTACATTGTGTATTCACTTAATGGTCAATGGGTTCGCTTCAATTGTGAAAACAAATTCTATTCCAAGCAATTTCAACAAATTGTACTGTGTCAAGTCAGCACAATGAGCTGCAATTTCGGGATGAAACAGACACTTATTAGAATTTCATCCCACAAACCAAGTTTAGAGCCGATATGAGTGCAGTTGTGTAAAGAAGTAATCAAATCCTGACTGAAAAAAAAGAAAAAGAAATTCTATCAAGACCGTATCTGACCATTGTGAGCTGAATCCCAGCGGCATCAGTGAAGGCGCAGCGGAGGTTGACAGTTTGGCCAGGATACGACAACACTTCTGGCTCCACCTTAACCTGCTGACCGGACACTCCTAGGAGAAATAGAGAAAGAGAGGGAGAAACATTAATGTCAGTCTTTCCTTTTTCCCCAAATTGGCAGAGGAGACAAGGAAAGGGAGCAGAGGAATCGTGTTGCTACAAAGCCTGCTGATAAATGAGGACAGTGTGGCAGTGTCTGGTACAACAGAGGACAGCATTAGTGAACCCAGGCAAGTAGGCCAAGAGTCTGGTATCTCTCCATGGCTGTGCGTGCGTAGTGGCTGAAAAAAAACAGGGGATATGTGGTTTTAAAAAAAAGAAGAAAAAAAAAAAAAAAAAAAGAGGAAATCCAGTTCTCTTTTGCACATAGGTCATAAATCATCCGGATGGTTTATGCTTTTCTGTAGCCTGCCATTTGCTGTGCCGACACATTCCTATGTTACAGCAAAGAATCAAAATAAATATGCTTTTCTTAGTGCGTCGTGTCAGTGGGAGTGTGAGAAACAGAACGAGAGAAGGAGCTTTAAAACGACAATCTGTCCACGTTTACGTGAGTGAGTGTGAGTGTGAGTGTGTGTGTGTCTGTAATCCAGGTCTCTGAAAATGTAATTACTTGTATGAGTAAATGCGCATTAGTGTATGTCAGCAAGATGGCACCTGTTTTAAGTGAGAGTGGATTACCTGCGGATACACAACTTCAAATGTCTGCAGCCAGGGTCTGTGTGTTTGAGCGAATGCTAGTGTGCTTACAATGAGTCTACAGCAAGCTACAACAGCACCAAGGAAATTATTTCCCCTTAAGACAAACAAACAATTACTTGCGGAACTAGTTCCACCAGTTTGTGCTGAGCCAAAGCAGTTGTGAGACTAATATGATCTGCAGGGCTGATGGAGCACACAAACAGAAACTCCCACACACATTAAACCCATAGGCTAGGAGATAAGAAGAAAGGCCAGTGCTGTCTTTCTCTTTTGACGAGAAATAAACACCACACCTTCTATACTCAAGGGAGATCTGAGTTATCAATACAGCAGGAAAGAAAAAGGAGCAAAAGACTGAGGGAAAGTGGAGGAAAACAAGCCTTTCCTAGAATAACACCAGCTCTCCCAGGACCAGCCCAATTTACAACCACAAAACAACCCCCTTGTAGCCCACAGAGGAACCTCTGGACAACCACTAAGCAGCCCGTGGGAGCAGCACAGAGCCATTGGGTTTGGAGAGAGGAACAGCTTGCTCTTTTCTCCCCCTCTTGGACACATACACAAGCATATCTGTGCAAGTATACACACAAAAGCATGTACACACACACACACCTCATGACAGCTTTATTGTCGATCTCCTGGCGTGATCTTTAAAAAATGTTGAGCATTTACAGAAGACTAAGCTTCAACCCTCGGCCTATCTACCTGAACTAGTCTGACTAACTACAGATTAGTTTTGGGTATGGAAGCTGCACTCTGGTTACCACACGATGTAGCAGAGCAAAAGAAAAGGGGATGAAGGGTGATTGAAACCCTTGATTACTAGTCTTGCTTCAGTGTATGGAACAATGTCAGAGGTCATTACGCAATGTGGGACTGGATATTAGTTCCTCTGCCTCAGGTCTCACTTGTCTGCACATGTGCAAATTCACACACACAACCGCATTCACAGCTGTTGTGTCCACACATAATGTGGGGGCAGAGCCGAGCTGGGCCTGTTGTCCGTCATTCTGAGGCAATAAGAGGGAAGCCAACACAGGTCGGCTCCTGCCAGAGCTCAGATGAGAGACAGGCTGGCCTTAGGAGACCCTATACAGCCCCAGGGAAATGAATATTACACACAAGACATACAAAGACTTGCACGTCTTCATCCTCCATGATAGTCCCCAAATCCCAGCCCTGAAGTCTCAGAGACTCTGCGTCATTAGAACAGCAGACACAGAAGAAAGTCATCATGTGCACGCGTGTGCGTCTCTACCAACATAACAGGCTTTTGCAGATGTTTGAAATAGTAATCGTCAGGATAAATATTTAGAGAGCATTGGTCATATTAAAAAGGAGAGCGAGAGAGAGAGCGAGAGAGCGAGAAGGCAGCGGGAGACAGGAACTAAGGGAATTAGAGAATAAAAGACGGTTCAAGGGTAAGACGAGAGGAGGAGCGACAGAGGAGGGAGACGGAGGGAAAGAAAGAGAGGGTTGGAGGGGAGGAGAGTGGTAGCAGAAGCATCGTGTCATCGCTGCTCTACTTTACAGTAGCTCGGCTGCCTGAAGGTGACATACACAGAACGCCACCAAACACACATGAACAAACAAATTCATGCGCACGCAAACTGCCCTCTTCAGCATCCTCAAGTAGTCAGATGTGGCCATCCAAAGTACTGTCACCTATCATTATGTCTTTAACATCCACATGATGTGCATGCACACAGACACATTATGCTGCGACACTCTTGACATTAACACAGTCCTCTCTGATCCCCTCTCCGGTCACATTGACATTTCCATATTTCCCACCATTTGTCTGTGAAGAGGAAATTAATCAGGAAGGAAAAAGGAGAGGAAGAGGAAGTGTGCGAGGAGGAAAAAAGGATGAAAGGAGGAGACCAGGGACAGCCTGGGAATGCCAAAGTGATGGAGGATGAGAGTGGAATGGGAGGCGCGGGGGGTGAGGTGTAAGGAAAGTGGGGATGAAAGTGTTTGAAGAGAACACGGTGCCAGGAATAGAAAATGAAAGAGGGAGCGCAAAGAGAAAGTCCTGAGAGAAGAGGAGAGGAGGATCTTGAAGGGGAGACGATGTGGGCTATAAACAAGGTTAATAGGAGACAGCTGAGAGACAAAAGACAGACATTTAGAAGAGAGATATGAAAGTCAGAGAGGAAGTAGGTGACAAAAAGAGACCAAGGGGGAAACTAAAAATGGAGAAGCGGGGGGCTGGTACAGAGTGCGGAGAGGAGGAGAAGAGACGGGAGGGGTGTGGCGCAGAATAGACTCCACACCTGACCTTGTGAGAAACACTGGCTGTGAATAGGGAAAGAAAAAAGCTGCGACGCAGACTGAATGAGCCAGAGGAAGTGAGAGAGTGAATGAAAAAAAAAAAAAAAGAAATACTCAAAATCCTAATTTTCTCTGCAGCCCATTTGAGCCAGCCGTGGCTTATGAAACGAACATACGCTTATCGGCCTGTGTCCGCCTGCCTGGCTGGCTAACTCCAACGCCTAACGGCATTCATGTCCTCTGCCTGATCCCCGCTATAGTGGAGAAAAGCACCGCGTCAGGGGGACAGGGAGTGCAGGCCATCACCTAAAATATCTAATGGCCTTCAGAGCTCACTGACTCTCTGCCATTTCATCAAGCTAGTGGCAATGCACTGTCAGGTGGGCTAGAATGAAGCCTTCCCATTCTCCGTGTTTTTGAAGATTGCTTCCCGGCACATTGTGAGTTTGTGTGTCTGAAAGAGCACAAGAGAGACAAGGAAAATGTGGGTGTGTTTCCTTTTGTCTTTAGTGCATTGTGGTCTCAATAAGCATTTGGGGCTTTCATTATTCTCCCAGGTCTGTGTGAATTTCTCCATTACCATTATTATTGTTGTGCTCGCCGTCTCGACTCCTGAAGAACAATAGCTCTGATACAGGCGCTATGGTGTTGTCCTGATAGAATCGGTCTCTGCCCGCTCTTTCCCTCTCGCACTTTTATTCCTCAAATTACTTTGACATGCTGAGTTTTGGACCTGAGTGTGACACTTGTGATGTTGCGATGATACCGCAAGCCCCACTTTGGTCCGACTTCACAATACAAAAAATGTCTCGTGGCTTTAATAAATGCCTATGGAAAAAGAAAAACAGTACACAACTCCAAGACACGGCTCCAATTATCTTTGGGTACACAGGTATAAATTATACCACTATTTAGGACGTCCCATCTTTTCCTCATAATAATAAATTCATGATGTGTCCATGCCATTACATATTCACCACTACATTTAACGTGAACCAGAAGACACTGAGGTTAAGGCATCCTTGAACTTCCACTCAACCCAACTGCGTGTTGGAAAACGGTAAAAGAATGATCCATCAGAACTGTTCCTCCATTGTACAATGCTCCAGGTTTTATTCTCAGTGTGCGTGTTTGTGCACCGGCCTTGGATACAAGTTGTTTCTAAATGAAAGCGCTGCCAAATACCAGCTTTGTGAGGCTCCCGATGTGCAATTTTGTTTGTTTTTTGAGACACTGGCCCCGTGATTATTACTGGGGTTGTTGTTTTGTACAGTGCAGCTTGTAAGTATTGGGACAGTGACACATGTTTCTGTTGATTTGGCTCTGTACTCCAGCAAATGGAATTGAAAGGAAGCAATCACTGAGATTAAAGTGCTGACTTTCAGCTTTAAGGGTGTTTACTTCCATTCTGTTCACCTCCTTTGAAGATTTCTGAACAGTGCAGCAGGATAATGACAGGGCAACAATTCCTGCGTTCTTAACACTCCACAATTAAAACTGCAGTCAGGAATTTACTCTCATAATAACAGTTTCATTTAAAATCCATTGTGCTGGTTCACAGAGCTGTAAATGTAAAAATGTTTAACTGACCTGTAAGTAGAGAAACAGCTTGAGACTGTTGTTCTTCCTCAATAAATCTTCAAAAATACTGGTCCCTTTGTCACTCTAGATACTGCAATATTGCAGTAGTCATGACTGATGCACCTGTAATTTGGGTGCAGACTGTTCATCTTTTGAACTCTTAGCTCCTTTGTGCAGCTTCCTTTTATGTGTAAACATACATGGCAATAAATGGTTCAGATTTTTTTTTTAAAGCAGAAATGGCCAAAAGGTGTGACACATGTTAAACCGATATTGTAGTTAAACTAGCCTGCCTGTGTAGCTGCTATATAGCTGTCATTTCTGTGTGATGCTGTGTCCTCCACAACAAAACTGTGACACTGCTGTGGCTGCGTGTCAGGTCCAAACTGCTGCTGGTATGTACTAATAGCCGTTATCAGCTGAAGTCTGGAACAGCACCAACCTGCTCCTGCTGCTGCTACCCGACACTGTTGCAGCGCTGGTTTCTCTGACCTTCACACACACGCGTGCGCAAACGTGCCGCCCATACGGCCACACAAACCTACAATGCACGTGCACACACGCGCACACACACACACACACACACTTTGGTATGCAGGGAGCAGAGTGGGAATGCAGCTTAGCTTTGACAGGCAAGGCAGTTTGACAAGCCAAGAATAAAACAAGGAAATGAAGACTTGAGATGTGTCTCGGCTTCTCATTGACCTTTCCACTGGGATCTCTATAAGGGGCCAATCGATATCACATGAGAAAGCTACATTTAGAAGTAGCCACTGCTTATTATGGACCTCTCCAATGACATCCTATTATAATCCATTCATGCTGTAAGATTTACTAGTGGGGGAAATCGAGTCGAAGCACCTTGGTTTGATAAAGGAGCACACTTTAAAAACCAAGGCTATCGTGGGGGATATGCACTCAAAACATCACTACAGCTGTTCAATCAGCTTGGAAATGCAACACAGAAACACACTTGTAAAAAGAGTTTGGTGTTACAGCAAGGTTGCATGCAGACAGCAAGTACAACATTAAAAAAAAAAGAGCCCTGTGATGCAACAGGAGCAGAGGAGTAAAAAAAGGTGCAAGAAGAAAGGAGAGCTACATTTCACTTTGTTCACAGTGACATGATGAAATATTTGATAACTGACTGAGCACAGAGTGGAAAAAGAAGGGAAATCAGAGGGAGAAATGAGGAAGGGAGGCAGAAATGCATGAAATGTAACAGAAGGGGAGCGAAGGAGAAATAGGGGTTTGGAGGGAGGGACACGGAGAGATATGAACAGGCTTCAAAGTGCCAAGGAGAAATGAACAGCTGGAGGAGAAATCTGCAAAGGGAGGTGTGAATGTGTGTGTGTGTCCATATACCCACGTACATCTGTATACTGATGCATATCCCTATTTAGCTGCCTGTTTATAACAAACATTCCTTAGGACTCAAGCGAATATCATTTGCAAAAATAAGCATTTGCCAATTCAATTAAGTGCATCATCTTAATGAAAAAAGACACAGCAGGGAAGTTTAGAAAGCCTTAAAAAACAGTTTTGCACTCTTGAAACTGTGAATACTTCAGCTTCAAATGCCAAACCCTCATGCCTCCAAAGCTGGCCTAGGACCCCTGTCTTGCTGCGAGACGATACGTCCAGACAGTATGCATGAGTTTGAGAGTAAGTGGAAACTGACAAAGTAGAGGAATTTACATTAGGATTTCCCAGTAATTTACTGCAGGGCCCTGACATGCAATTACATACACAACAGCCCATGCATACATCGGTCTGTGGACCCCTCTTACTCGCTCATTCATCCTTTATCCTCCATTCTCAGTTATGGACGTACCACAAACAGAATATTTTAGGACTAGCGTGCTCTGGTGATCAAACAGGTCGGAGACAAGAATCCTGTTGGTTTTAATGAAATTGGAGAAAACGGGAGTGATCCGTAAACTTTACATGCTTTCTTTTTGTTTTACCGAAGCATAACACAGCTCGCAACAGATGAACCTTACAACCAACAACACACACAACACACTTAATCATTTAGCATCTGCCGAGCTAAGGGAAAACCATGCATACAGTAACAAAAAAAATGATGTGTGTATATATATGCGTGTGGTCGTCCTGAAACAAAACACATTTCCGCACGTACAACTGCGAGGTAAAGTATAACCACATTTAGACAGGCAGACACACACACACACGCACACACACACACACACACACACACACACACGAGGCCCTCTTCTCCACTGGGTGAATAATTCATCCCCTGCTAAGAACGAGAGCAGTGTGCCCTCCTCCTCCTCTCATCATTATTGATAAACACCAACATCTACACTGTACCTGACCCAGGAGCGAGAGAGAGAGAGAAAGAGAGAAAGAGAAAGAGAAAGAGGAAAGGAGCGAGATTATTAAAACAGAAAAGGCTGTGATAAAGAATGACGTTGGGACGTGAAGGAATGCAGCGACTATGTAAAGTAGAGGTGTGTAAAAAGCACCAAACAGAAAAACAAAACAAAAAACAAGGCCATAAGACGTGAGCGCGGACTTATGGATGCAGGTTGTCATCTGGTGCTGGGCCCGTTTAGGGTCAGTAAAGTCTCGCTTGGAACAGGCAGTTTTACTGAGGACAGAAAGGACACAGCTCTCCTGAGCCAAACAAATAACTGCTGCTTCTATACTGCCGTGCTACTGCTATTGCTCCAACCCACTGAATAAGTGACTGAATAACTTACTGGCTGGATGGCTGACAGACACCCAGCTCCCCTGCGGCTCCTGGCTCTGCTTTGTCTGCACGGGCCCTGCACATCATTCTACCTCCACCGCACTCGCCATCTCTCTCTCGGCATCGCTCACTTCTCTCCGCCTCCCCTCCCCTCCCCTATGCCACAGCCCTGTCCTGTCTTTTCATTTTGGTATAAATCCTTTTCATCCCTCTGGCTCATTCTGCTCTTCCTTGACTACTTTTTTTTTTTTTACTCAGTTAGTTCCTTTTGTGTCTGACTTCATTCTAGCCCTGTGTGCCACCACTCCTCATGGTAATTGTACCGGGCATGTTATTTTAGCCCTACATGTCATTTTGGGGTTTTACTGCCGGGTGACCGCAGTGACAGATCTGCAGTCCGTGCGAAAGCATAAAATATAAATCTGAGGCTTTGGGAAAACAATTTTCAGACACGGTCAGTGTGTGGGAAACATCTTGATCCATTTCAAATTATGCAGGCTGATGCCTTGCACCTCTCCATCAGCGAAGGCAGAAAGCTTGCCAAAACGTCCTTCAGACCTCACTCTCTGAATGACTTTGTGTGTGTGCTCGTGCATCCAGAGTCTGGCAGCATCTCACTTTGGATATCGCCATGAATTAAAGGATCAGCCTCAGTCAAAAGTGCACATCTGGAAAAACGTGCCAAATACTTCTACAAATGTCCAAGGCGGGTCTTGTGTCTTTATCTTTTCATCCATCATTTCCTGTACGTGCGTGCGTGCATACATCCGTCCCTCGGTATGTCAGTTGTTAACATAATGTGATTGCGAGTCCTATTTTCGCATCCCTAACAACACTTTGCCGTGAGAGTCTACCGAGGTGTCAGAGAGGATATTTCAGGCTGGGTGCGATCCTTTCCCCAAATTAAAAACAGAGCCGCCTGTTAAAGTGAAAGGAATTCCATGACAACCCCGCCGACGGGCCCAAACACAGCTGTGTTCCCAGGTTGTTCGTCACCAACGTTCACCTTAACTTCACCTTGGGGTGGGCCTTCCTTTCCCAGCTTCTCTTCCCAGTGTGAGGGCCGTCACTCAGACCTCTATACTAACGAACCCAATGGTCAACAACGCTGTCAACGCACAGCTCATTCATAGCTGAGGGGGTGAGAGACCAATCCAATTTACACTGCACATTAAAAGGATTAAAATGCAGTACAGTGATATGAGGGAGACGGCTATTAGCACAGTCAATCTGTCAGGAGCATCACACAGCGTGTTAGCAAATCAATGACGGCCATATGGAAGACAGAAGGTCAGGCACCACAAGCAAACAAGGAGGTGCGTACTAATATTATGATAAACGGATGAATGTGTCCGTCACAACAACCAGCTGGATTGAATTACTGACAGCAACTCTGTGTAGGAGCACGGAAAAGAGGTTCGCAGGGAAAGATTTGAGAGGAGAGCAGAGTTATGTTCCAAAATGACACCCACCACTGTCAATAAGTAGAGTGTTTATACTCTTGCAAAAGTATTGCAAACATAAGATCAAATGTTATGATTTATTATGACTCATATTAGTAGAACACTGCAGCGTATGTATTGCTCAAATGTCAGATATGTGGATAGCTGATCAGTCCACCTGCATTTTGAAAATACAAGGACATGATAGTTTTAAAATTACACCTGTTTTTCTTCTTTTTTTTTTTTACAAAAAGAGCTCAGCAACACTGAGGTGGGAAGATGGCAGCAATTAGTAAACATCAGGCAGGTAGGATGTGAGGAAACAGAACAAAAAGATAGGAGTGGGGGACAATAGATCACTGAAGCAATTAAAAGCAGAAAGAATCCACGCCTTGTGTGTTACAACAGCTTCAGAGTTTCCTTCCCGCAGGCCTGCAGTGAGCTGCGAGGGCGGAGGTGAACGGCCTATTGTCTTCAAGTCTCAATAGGAGGTTGGTAAGATGAAACTTTTCACTTCAACACATACCTCCCATCAGTTCTCCTATAAAGGAGGAGGGGAAAGGTGATACCGAGGAGGGAGGGGAAGACACAGGGAGAGGGAGGAAAAGAGAGGTGGTTTGGACTGCAGTTTCTATACGATACAATGGAACAGTAACAGCAGGGACGTAGGAGGCTGTTCTCTGACCCTCCCTCCATCTGAACGTTAGGATCAACTTTGAGTCGTCTCTGAAGGAACTGAAGTCACTATGACAACTTGCCTTGGGAACATGGTGCATTGTTTTGATGCTGGCGGATGGATGGATGGATGGATGGATGAGTGAAGAACTAACAGACAGACCGCTCAAGGAGACAGATCAAAAGAGGGAGCGGCGCATAACCTGATATTTCCGCTCTTTTCTGTTCAGTAAGCCTTTTTTTTTTAAATGACACTGAAAATATGAAATATGTGGCTGGCTGCATGGTCAGACTCAAGGTAAAAAAAGAAAAAAAGAGAAGAAAACTACTTAAAATAATTGAATTAGATTGTCCTCGAAATGCTCCAGTGCATGACTACTAAAATAACGTACTTACATTAAACAACCCAGAAAGTTAAAAGCTTTACAATAAATAAACAAGAATTGTATCCCATTAAAAGGACAGAAGAGATAAACGAAGGCAGTCTTTGCTCGCAACATTTAAATCAGTGTTTAAATATTTTACTTCTTTAACGTGAAATTACTGTTGTGCGTTTTATAAATTACGTTGATTTTTTTTATGATATTTAGTTTGATCAATAGTGAAAATAAAAGCCCTCTAGCTTATAACAACACTGCTCCAATGGACCACAAAGAGCCATGGTTCCGTTCTGTTCCCTGAGAATGAGACTACCATACCGTAGTGACTAAAGAAATCACCAGGTCATTACTTGTGAAGTCAGTGTACATTAAGACATGTCAACTAGTCCAAAGCCATCCAACAGAAACATCTGCCGTCTGTTGAAAATAAATATTCTCGATAATTCTATCGAGAATAAACTGCCCGCTGTCCTGAACACCTTTACCTGTCTGAGAGGCAAACAGCAATGGATGGAATTTCACCCTAATAACAGTATGAACCCTGGTTTGTAATTGCTCGGCAGCCACAATGATGCTACAGTTGATCTGACTGCGATTGAAGCCCAACAACAAACGCACGCACACGAGAAAACACACAAGTTGCTGGAGCCGTCCCCTGTCAGGTCGTCATTACATTGGGTTGGAGCCGCCTTTGTTTACCATCTTCACCCTTAAGCCAGAGTGACAGATAGAGGATTGGGAAGAGAGGGATAGATGGATGGGGGCATGAACAGACAAGAACTGGCCCCGCCATGCTCCAGTGGCCAGCTTCAAGGACAGACGGGCCTTCAATATCACAGCTTCTGTGTAATTAGACAGTGCTCTGTCACGCATCAAAGAATTCCTCCTATTTGTGTCATTAAACGCAGCATGGATATCCCCTACCGTGCTTTGCCATCGAGACCTAATGCAAAAGGGGAGCAAAGGGGGATTTGTACAAATTTAATTACATTCATAATTTGCACATCTTCAGCTGTAATCACTCAGGGTTAAGTTAAGTAAATCCACTTCTAAGCTAGCCACCCACGCCCTGTGTTGCTTTACAAGCAGTGCAACGTCTGTTTTTTTAGGGGAATTTCATTGACGGACCGAAACTCTCAAAGCGAAAGTGATGAGAGTTCCTGGTATGCATTAGTGGAATATTAACAGCTGTACTCTTTCTACCGAAGTGTTTTTGGTTTTGAGCACTGCAGCTCGTGCGTGTGTGTGTGTGTGTGTGTGTGTGTCTCTGAGGCCCCCTGCAGTGTCTCCGAAAGGCACGGGAAAATCTGCCGCTTTGTGCATCTTTGTGTGTCTGTTTTTCTGTGTTGGGTGCCCCTTGCAGCCAAATGGTGGCCCAGCCATGCAGGCAGCCTAGTCGACAGAGAGGGAGACGAGTGAAGCAGATCAAACACAAGCCAACTAATCACAGACGCCGACTAATTAGCGCAGTCCTCAAAGGGGAACCAGGAATGAGTGATGAATTCCCCTTCTGAATTTCCCAATGACGCTGTGCCGTATGCCAACATGAGCACTCACCGGTCACACAGAGGAGAGACCGGAGAGGGTAAAGTCCAAAAGAGAGCCACCCGGGATCTGGCCTTGTTGTAATCTTATCATCAGAGAGCACAAAGAGCAAAGCGGAGCTCGATATTGCTTATCGGTGTTTCAGTCACGTGTACAAAACACACATCGCCGTCACAACCTTACACACACTTACACACACACACACACACACTTTATCTCAACATCCTCAAATTAGACTGCATGTAACGTTTTCCATTAAGGGATTTTTGGTGCGATTAAATCCCAAGTGCGGTGATATTCCAGCCTCCAGAGCGAAGCACAGGTTGACGTTCCTGTTCTCGGGCTCCGGGTGCTGATTAGCAAGCGGATCTGCCACGCTGATCCCAGATTTCCACAAGATCAGAGGCCGAGCTGTGCGGACGGCAGCAGCGGCTGCAGCAGCCAATTACAGATGTGACACGCACACTCATGCTTATGCACACACGCACTCTGCCACACAGACGCAGCCACACGCCTGTCCAGAAACAGATTCCTCCGGGCTGAAGTCATCAAAGTGACATGAACCACCCACCCCCCCTCCTCTTCCAAATCCTCTCCCTCTTCGCTTCTAATCTCAGACAAGAGGGCACCTGTCAGAGGATGCTCAGTTCACCAGCCAGCCAATCCTGGCAGAGACAGCGGCAGAGAGACCTAAAGAAATGAACAGAGAGAGCCAATAAAGAGTCTAATCAAACTACGAAGAAGCGCAGCGCACTGATGAGAGTAAGACTAAATAAAACTCGCACCTCATCATTCTTCAAGTGTCCAAGTCCCATTTTGTCTCTATAAATCTTGACATCAAGCTAAACATAGATATTCTAATTCCAGCATTGGGCCTGGCTTTGAACCACATTGTGTCATTGCCCGAAAGAACAACAACAACGCAAACAGTCATCATTCTGCATTTCTCTCATTTAGCAAGATTTATGTTGGAACAATATCCTCCCTCTGCAGTGCTGCCATCAATGGCCGGCATTTGTTTCACATGATTACACTGTGACAGTAGGCATTCATGTGGCAGACAAACACAGAGATTCCAGACTTATTGTTATGACAAAAATCCTAATGTGCTTTGAACGTTAACAGCTGCATCGGAGAGGCTGGAGAGTGAAACAAATTGGTGAGGCTGGTCAGAGAAGACAAACAGATCTAGGGATTAAAATATAAAATGAAGCTCTGCAATTTACAGTTGAGTAACAGCGTAGCAGGGAACAAAAAGACGATGTAGATAAATAAGAACATAAGAGACAATAGAGGGGAGGCAGAGAGAGAGAGAGAGAGAGAGAGAGAGAGAGAGAGCGAGAGAGCGAGAGCGAGAGAGCGAGAGCGAGAGCGATATGGGGGGGTGCGGGGTGAGACTGCAGAGCAACAGCTGCTGAGCATCACATCTGCTCCAAGTGGAGTCATCAGCGAACAGACAGACTGGAACCGACCCACTAAGGCAAGCCCCAGGGAGAGCGAGGGATGGACAGAGGAAGAGTGGAAGGGCGGGGGGGTGAGGCGAGGCAATGAGGGGATGAGATGAGAAGGATACAATTAAAGAGGAGGGTGGAAAAAAAAAGATGAAGGGAATGGCTGAGCACAAAAGCAGAGAGAACTTTAGCAACCTGTTACACTCTGCACACTATCTCCCTCCCTACCCCCAAAATGGAGGTGACAGAGTAGGGTGGGGCAGGTAGATGATTTAGCAGGGAACAGGAAACCCAAATCACTTGTCCTTTTCTTTCTCCCCCTTTATCCGCCCCTTCTCAGACATCCTTCCTCCATCTCTCTCCCCTTCTTTCTCTTCAGTGAGACTGACAGAACAAGAGAAGCCTGTGAGAGTAAAGATGAAAGGACTGTGAGGGAAGAGAGAGAGTGTGTGTGTGTGTGTGTGTGTGTGTGTGTGTGTGTGTGTGTGTGTGTGTGTGTGTGTGTGTGTGTGTGTGTGTGTGTGTGTGTGATGAATGACCCCTCTTATCCCTCATCCCCCTGGAGCCGTTCTGCCCTAACACAATAGCCAAACAAAATATTAATACAACACAACAGGGGCAGCCGTGGAGGTCACGCTGTGGCATGCGTGTTTGACGTGTACGTGTTGTTGCCGTGTTTATTCTCACTCGTATCATGTTCCCACAGTAGAAAATGAGACACATCAAACATGTCTCTAACAAGGCTGCCTCAGCATGAATGCCATCTTATGCGTAGCTTTGTTTCCTGTAGTGTACACCTTCGGCCTGTGGAGAAGCACCCCGAGGAGCGGTAGGGACTCTGAGAAGTACACATTGTTCATTCATGATAGCAGCCGCTGGCAGCGAGGGCAACCCCGTCGCAGAGTAAGCAATGTCATTTGGCAGCAAATGAAGGAGAAAGTGCAAAGCAGTTTATTCTAGCGTCTCTGCGAGGTCGCACAGCTAGGTTAAGTTAGCCTGGGCACAGGACAAAGCTCAGTTTGTGTTCACGTCTCTGCATGGTGGAATAAACATAGCTGCTGCTTCACAGTTTCCTCTAGCTCGCCGTCTCCTCCCTCTCATCTCTCCCTCCTCTGTTGTCACCCCCGCTGCTTAAAAGAACAATCTACCAACGCAGCATGCCCTTCCAAAATATTTACTCACTCCGTATTGGCTGAATACTACAAAGGCCATTCTCTTGCAGTCTCTGATGTCTACCATTCAAACAAACCATGCACCCACTTGCACTTGCTGACTGCACCTGCTCTGTAACGCCCACCCACACACACACACACACACACACACACACACACGCACTTGTTTGCTCTGGTGATTCCTCCCTTCCCAAACCTTCCATCTGGTCCCTGCATTTGACTGATCCGGGAGTTGATGAAAAAAAAACAACACAAGTATAGCAGCGAGTATACCCCCACCCGAGCCTGCGGCAGGGAGTGCTCTGCTCACATCCTCGCACACACCAGTCTGATTCAATACCCCTGACACTGTCTTAACACCTTTTCCTGAGCAGCTTGTGCCCTTCTTTCCTCTTTTGCCTCTCTGCTCCTCTCTCTCCCACTATCTCAATCTGTCACCTTACATTCTCCCCTCGGTCCTCCTTAATCTTTTTCTCATTGCACCCTTTCTGCTAACCAATTTTCGAGCAGCTTTTCTTCCTAATCCAACATTTTCTGTTTTTAGCCAGCGAACCCAAATATAAATTTATTAACAATCAAGTGCTGAAATCAGTTGCAGTGTTGCAAAGCTCTGGCTTTTCCTCATTCATTAGCATATGTTTGAAAACCAAGTCTAAATGAGATGATCAGAGATGATGAACTACAAACAAAGACCCATAATTATGTATATGATGTGGCTGCGCGTCATGCTTGTTTTTAATGTGTTGCACTTGTGATTTTTTAACTAGGCGCTCAAAATAGATGCAAACGAATGGAGAGTTAGATAAAGCCTGTGCGCCCAGAGTAATGACACGTCCCCGGGGTGCTGACTGTTTTCGGGTTGATTGTTTTGAGAACTCCTACGGGGGTGCGCATACTTATGAGTAATAATGTTCCATCAAAGTGAAATGTTGCATCGAGTCTCCTGTCTTGTAGCGCTACAGTATTTCTGACTTTCCTGCCTTCCCATCCTCCTCTCTGATAAGGGATGTGGTTCCACGGGCTGCACCTGTGTCTCATTACCGGCGCTGATGGTTCAGTAACAGGCTTCTCTCTCCTCTCGCCATTGTGCTCTTACTCTTTCCCTCCCTTTAGCTACTGCCAACATACATTTACCTCCAACAGCATGGCCTACTCTCGCCTCTCCCCTTGCTCATCCCACTGCACACCATTCACAAGATCTCTGCAAGATCTTGTTTCTCCCGTCGCTTCTTCCATCACAGACTCAGCACAAGTGGGCTTTGTCAACTGGCAGGTGATCTAATGATTTGGTGCTAGACTGGGCCATGCCTCCCAATTTGTCAGGAAGAGCTCCAAGAAGCCTTTCACATAAAATCACATCTCTACTTTTTAGCACTTGTGCCACTGTTATATTGTGTACTCCTGGTATTCTAAAGTCACTCTCATAGTTACATTATCATAACAATTGTATTTCTAACAGTTTGTTTCATCAATTTATCTGCTGATTATTTGATGCTGAAAATTTCAGAATAGTGGAAAATGTGCTAGTTTCTTAAACCCAAAGAGATGTCTTCAAATTGCTGGTTGTGTCCAAAACCACAAGACATTCAGTGTACAATCACATAAGACACAAAAGCAGAAAATCCTCATGACTGAAAAAAAGATGTCTGGCATTTTTGCATGAAATCTCACTTCAGCTCTAGATGTGCCCGACACACTGTATATACTGATGCACAGCTCAGTGCATGGCTGCTCTTCCTGCCTCCCCCAATGAGTCTTTGCCAAAACTAGAGTGAGAAAGACATGCGTCTTGCCACTGTCTTTGTAAATATTTTCAGTTTATTGGCTCAAGTTCAGATAACCATGCATGAAAAAATGCAGAAGTAGAGTCAAATAGCACTCGAATAGCACTGTCCACAACATCGCGACAACACTTTCTGAAATTGGTCTTGTGTTGAACAAAAACAGGCGACAATTTAATCATATCAGGCAATTCCTCATTGACAATTTACGTCCACTAAAAGTGATCGTTTAGCATACGGCAGGCTCAGACTGTTATGGAATGTGTCTGACGACACCATGGCATGGATCTTACAGAAAAATTAAATATTTTTCTTTACCTCTTGCTTGATCTGTTTGCCGTTTCAGTCGAACCTCGTTCTGAAATCTTGCATTGCATTTTGCCAAAATCAGCAAAATATTCAGCAAGGACATTGAAAATCTTTTAGATAACAATAAGCTACGCTTTCTGAAATCTTTTAGATAACAATAAACTACGCTTTCTGGTACTTCTCTCTAACGTTACCACTGAATTCTGGCAGCAAGTCACATGACAATAACAAACGGACCAGATAGAGCAAAAGGTAAAAGGGATTTTTTTTTTATTTCTCTTTATGGTCCTTTCCATAATGTCAGAATATACATCTAAAATGTCAGATTTAGCTGTCCCATTAGTCACATAACATGGGAAAATAGGGTCCAGGTTCAAAAATATACTGTTACCCTTTAGCCCACTTCTTCTGGCAGTTCATCATCTGAGCCAGAGAACTGCTTTAATATTTCAAGCTGCACGTTCTGTAACATCTCATGCTACAGACTTCACTGCGCTGACCTGTACTCGGTGTTATGATATACGGCACAGGCAGCTGCACTGCTGCACTCCAATTTTTTTTGGGGGGGGGGGGGGGGGGGGGGGGGGGGGGGGTTAAACAGGAAAACGAGGAGGAGGGGGAGAGAGGAAGGAAGTAAACTCACAATGGGCTGAGGTGATGAAGGGAGAAATAGTCATCTGGAAGGAATGAGGGGGAGAGATACATTGATAGAGAGGAAGGGAACTGGCTGGCATAGGGATGACAGCCAAATGAGCAGCCACAAGAGGGGGAGTCATGTAAAAGAATGTAGAGATGGGCAGCACGGAGGGACACGTCTATGGAAGACATCAATAATCTATGCCAGATAAAGCAATTCTGTGTTAAAAGTAAAGAGCAAAATGCAGAGTGAGACATCAGGGGGGAAAGCGAGACAAACAAATGAACAAGGAAAAGTTGGAGCCTCAGGGACTTCTATTTAAAACCAGAACACTTGTGTTAGTTTACACAAGCAGAGGATCCACACCCCCAACCAAGATCTTCCCGAGGCTGTGTCTATTTAAATGTGTGTTTAAACGCCGAGTGCTACTTCTCTAATCAGGGCTGGCGTCACAGCACATCCCCTCTCCATCTCCCTCTTTTACACCAACCTCCCCCCTCAAACCCCCCAGCATGCAGCCCTTTTCTGTCGCTCAGACCCTGTGCACACTCCACACACACACACACCGTGCCAGAGATAAATTCATGAATCACTGGTGCACGAATCAGCCGCAAGCTTGTTGCGAGAAGAGGAAAGTGAGGGAAAGGACAGAAGTAAGCGGTGAAAGTGTTTCCTTTAAAAGCTTTTTAAAAAAAAGGTGGCAAGTTCAGGAGATGGCTCCCAGCAAAGCTGAGGGAGCGAGGAGCCGCCCAGCGGGCCTCAGTGACAAGTACTAGTCAGCAGAGAAGATACTGCGTCTCCTGCTCGCTCCGACTCTTCCCCTCTCATCCCCTCCCTCCCGCTCTTCCTAAAGAGGCCAAGATAGAAAGCCAAAACAGCAAGCAGCCAAATAACGAGCAAGTGTATGATACATGCACAGCGTAAACATGCACATAGGAACTGGCAAATATTTGGACTTTCTGCACACAAACGCCCTTTGGAGGAGCATATCAAGGACTTGCACACCAAGAAAACCTTTTTGAAGAATCCACACAAGAGAAAAAGGCCCTCCATCAGCCTGCGTTTCAAGAGAAACTACCCAATCATCTCTTGTTACAAAGCCACTTTCCCTCTAGGGCCACTACTCAAAGGCAGCTCTGTCCATTGATACAGGTGTGGTGCAGAGGGAGGAAAGGGAAGGGGGAGGTGGACAATAGACACCCTTTTCAATGGTCTCGCTCTGCTTACCTGGATTAGAGGGGGGGTGTCTCTAAATTTGGACTGAAAACAATAGTGTCTCTGTTTTCAGTAACACTAAAGTGCATCATTCGGTCTGGCAGCAGGAGCTGACTGCCTGGACTAAAACTCAAGGTTGCTGCCTGTTCAATGCAGAATTCTTCTTGTGCAAATATAAGCAAAATATTTCACTATCAATTTTTAAACGTTAATTATCAATAAGATCCGATTTATGGTGCCCTTGGTGACTTCGTCAAATTGCTTCTTCCTCAAAACTCAGTTTTACATATCTGTCGATTCAATTAACTAATCGTTTTGTCTCCAAAATCACGCAAGTGTTATTCGACTAAGAATTTCTTTGGTCAATGACAGCCCTCATAGTTTCCCATTCATTTTATGTTGAACAACAAATGGATTAAACCATTTCATTATTTAATCTAATGGTTTAAACTACATTTGATTTTAGGCTGCAATATAGAGGAACAACTTTTAAATTGGTTGAAGTATATTTTTTAAACAAAGTTAAATCTGAAATCTGTATTGACATTTCCATCAAGACGGTTATGGACACCGATAGTTTCCACATATCTGGGCGTGCGTTTATAATTGTTTGTACATACTGTATTTGTTATAAAAGCTCCAAATATATATATATATATATATATATATATATATATATATATATATATATATATATATATATATATATATATATATATATATATATTTTAAAGCAGCATCACTTGGTTCCTCACAGTTAAGTGATTAAGAACAAAGATGGGTCAGATAACCAAATGTAGATTCATAGTGATACTCTGCATATACCAATATCAAAAAAAAATTATCTCGCTGACACAATTGCACTAAAAAAATAAATAAAATGGGACTTAAATCACAAAGCTAGTTCTCTGTTGTAGTATTAGATTGTATTACATTGTACAGTGGGAATTAACTCCTCAAATGTAAGCCCCTTTAAACTTCTGTGTGAGACTCTTGTTAGATGAGTCAAGCCATATTACTGGCCTAGTAACCGCCTGCGGAGGAGAGGAGTGTGTGACAGCATGGAGCAGCGGGGGGAGTGGACATCGTCAGCTTGATCCGGCACTGCACGACAGGTTAACTCTACTGAAATTAAATTAAATCCTGCATCTGTTTCCATTCCCCGTTTTACCTCTCATATGCTTAGCTCACCCATTTACTTGACTTTGTTCTGTCACTTCCCCTTTCCTGTCCTCTGTACAGTAATCAAGTGATTCAACCATCAAATCAGCCCAGAGAATTGTGTGCATGTGTCCACTATGTACTGTGTACTCTGCGTCTGCGGTCACGTGTAAGGAGGTGGTGGTGCCGAGTGTCGTTCCGCAGCCTGGGCGAAGGAGACGGGAGGGAGAGGAGGGTGAGACAATTGGAGGAGGGGTGAGGTGGGGTGAAACACTGTAAAAGTGTCACAGCAACTTAACCTTCAAAAAATGCCCAGCAGGGTTGAGTGGGAGGAGTTCTTGGCCATTAGAAGAGAAAGAAAGAGAGGGGGGGAAAGTGTATGGGAGAGAGAGAGATTGATGTGAGGAAGAAAAAAGAAACAGAAGACCTCGTTAGGGGCGGTAGGAAGGTACAGATGCCTGCAATACAAATGTCTGTAAGGATGGTGGGGGCTGTTGGGGAGGTATGAGAGAGAGGGAGCAAATGAGAGGAGGAGAGAGAAGGTAGCATAGACAGTTTGGATAAGCTTAAAGAGAAACTCTGGAGCTGACATAGGTGGAGGAGACAAATGGGGAATTGGACGGTGGGACAGGAGACGAGCTGCAGAAGAGGAGAAGAGAGGAACAGAGATTAAGGGAAAAGAGAGAGTAAGAGGATAGAGGAAAGCAACAGACATTCCAATTACAGAAGCAGAAACGAGGGATTGATGACTAAGAACGAAGGGAAGGAGAGCAAAGAACAGGACGAGAGGAGGAAAAGAGATACAGTAAGAGACAGCAGTTTACTGAGCAGATGGAGCAATTATGCAGACCAAATTACAGTGAGAAGGAAGTTTGGAGCATTAGGAGACGTAAACTGAGCAAGACCGAGGGCAGAGGAAGAATGAATCAAGATGGAGGAGTGGAAGTAAAAGGCACAAATGTGACAGGGGGAGAGTGACCGAGGGGAGCAAGAGGCCGACTAGAGAGCAGGCAATCAGTTAAACACATGAATGTGACAAATGGCTTTAACGAAGGAGAACCTACTCTCCCGAAGGAGCCACACCAAACAAACCCTAGCACACCCTGTTGACAAAACACAGGCTTGATAACTGAATAAACCTGCTGCCGCCATTTGACCTTAATGTGCCGTTTGCTTCAGGGGAGGATTTGAATGCTCCTGCCAATTGCATGGGTCTGGGGGACCAATGACGACTGTGCTGCTAGTTTATCAGCATGGCGGCACATTTTTAAACCAACAAGTGAAGCAAGGGATAGCACTGATATCAGTGGCAAAATAGAGTGGAAGGATCGCAACACAGTTTTTCTCCTGAAACACAAGAACACTCGCCACTGTCTTTCATGAGAAATAAACCTGTTGCGCATTATCTCGGCCTGTTCCGTTTTCTTAACTCCTATTTCTGAGATTACATCTATAAGAATACCACATTTTCTTTTTATTACAGTGTGCAATTTTACCCTGTTTCTCAGATAAGACTGCTGGGATCACAGGAAAAGCGGACAGAATTGAAAGCAGTTGGTGTGCATAAGGTTTTTGGGGAGCATGACTCTACATCCAGCTCCCAGAGCCCTGACAAGACCCTGTCACACCAAATTCAATTTTCTTCCTGTAGCCAGGCTGTCCACCACCTCTGATAAGTGAGAATTTGACATGACCTTGTCAAAGTCAGATGTGACGAAGATGCAGCACGTCTCGGTGTGTGTATTAATCGAGGAGCAAAGGCGTGCAGATGGGGAACAAAAACGGCTGCAATGTTGCTGGTAACACATGATTATAAAAAGAAACAAAAGGCTAAATGTCTGGAAATAAGAGAGATGGTTTAAAAAACTGGATCGACGTTTCACAAACTGGGGGCAGGGAGGACACAGGGAGGGATTACCAGAGGAGGAGGGGAGAGAGATGTTTCATGGTGCTGTCATGCCGACCGAGCGAGCCCTAAATGTTTTCAATATCACATAAGGGCACTGCATCATCCACCATTCAATACCGGATCAATAATGCAAACCACCTTCCACCTCGCTAACGAGCTGCCGTGTGCGCATATATACACACACACACACACATATATATATATACACATATATATATATATATATACACATATATATATATATATATATATATATATATATATATATATATATATATATATATATATATATATATATATATATATATATATATATATATATATATATATATATATATATATATATATACACATACATACATACACACACATACACACACACACACACGGAGGACACAGTCAAGGGCCTCAGTGCTTAGTTGCAGAGATCTGCTGAGTCCACAGAGAGGATTTCTGAAATAAAAGAATGTGACAAAGACAGAAGAAAAGGGAGGAAAGATGACAGGGAGAGGGTACGGGTCAGGTAACTGTAATAAAAAGAGAAAGGTTAGCACACACAGTCCTTTTCTGTCCACAATGGAGGGCTCTTTGGCTGTTAAATATGTGTCTTGTGCTTTAAGAGGAGGAGAAGAAGAAGAAGAGGGTAGGGAGGTGCGACTGAATTACAAATGAGCTGATAATTCTTGGCCTCCCTAGTTCACTCCCTCACCCCGTTTTTGTGAAATCCTCCTTCATCCCCTCTGCCAAGATGCTGCGGTGTGGAATTTGAAAATGTCGACATCCTCAACCCCCCAACCCCCCCTTCCCACCCCTGCTCCTCTTTCGCGGCTCCTCCTCTGTGATTTTACTACAGCGAGGTCACAGAGACGCCAATCTCCCACGTCTGGTTAATTAAGGGGATTTTATTTTAAACAGTTTGGCTGCCTTTCAGTGGATCTTCAATTGGAATTACCGCTCATTCTCCACATCGGCTGAGCTGGAATGAGTTTGACCTGCATCCCCTTAAATTCCATTTGGGGTTTGTTAGACATAAATAAATGCAGAATTGGCAGAAGGTATCTTGACTAATGGCGTGGAAATGTGTGTGTGACTGAAAAATAAAGTAAGCCACATTCCTTATGGCATTTTCATACAAGATAAGCTGCTGGCATGCTACCACTGCAAATAGTACTGAAAACTCTCCATTATCTATAAACATGTGGGTGGTTTGAGTCGGCTACATTATGGAATGGTCTCTCGCAGTGAACTCCTGTCAGCATGTGAGCTAATGCACACAGTTTCGATGTATATAGAAGTTTAATCCAACACCTCTGCGAACTAAATCCTCGACCCCAGCACAGTTGTGCTTTTTGGAAACCCCTCAGCTGCCCCCATTCATATTAATGACATTTGGCATTCCTTGGAAAGACGAGGATTTCTGCTCATTTATCTTTGGATCAAATTGGAGCGACTCCAGCCGTCTGGCAACCCTGGGAGCCAAACACAAACATCCCCGTGGGGGGCTCTCAGTGTGACCTCAACATAGCCTGCTGTTTATCCAGCATGTACATGTAGGCGAAGGGGAAAGGGGGCTTCTAACATGGAGATATATGCCAGGAAAAGCGACTATCATTACTTACAAGTCGGAGGAAAAGCGTCCTTATCAAAAGTCAGTTAAATGAGCAGCGAGCGATAAAAAAAAAAGGATGTCCTCAGATCTGATGTCTGTGGAAGATAACAGGGTTGCAGATGAGGCTGATACACATCCTGAAAGAATACACTAATGCACGCGCACACACACTTCCTGAAAGAATACACTAATGCACACGCGCGCACACACACACACACACACACACACACACACACACACACACACACACAGCAATGTGACAGCCCCTCCCTATTATTGGAATGTCATCTGACTTACAGCGGAGCCTCCAGTTACGTCCCTTTTTCGTCACCAGCTGTATGTGTGCGTGTACTCAGTTGTGTTTGTGGTCCAATGCCGCGTCCTAGAATGCAACAAGATGCAGTGACTTGTGCTCATCGACCTCCCTCTCTTCTGATCCATCCATCCAGTCTAATAATATTTGCCAAGTCAACAATAAACCTGATGGATCCTTTGTGTTTCTGGTCATTGGGAATGAAAAGCCTACAGAGCAAAGCAATTTCACTGAAACTAATTTAGAAAAAAATATCTGTATCTAAAACCCTGCAAGATGTTGAGGATCAACATTTTAAATCTATATAGCTTCATCTTAAAAAAAAGGTTTTGAAAAATTCAAATTGCCTGCTGCTAAAATGTTTTCATTACGTCTATTTAAAAGCTTTCCATGCATCTTTAGTTTAATGTCGGTAAGAGGTACTCCATTTCGAAGAAGGCCATTAAATATCGCCACTAAGCTGAAATCAATTTGGACCTGGTAAAATAACAGGTAATAATGAAAAGTTGTCTCAGTCATTAGGCTCATTTGGTGAAATGACAAATATTAGCTTCAGCCTATCTACAATTTAGTTACTTAAAATTAATGGGGCCGCATTTGCCACACTTGTTTGGTATTGCTCTCATTCTCTATTAAGATGGAAATCCAAGCACACTTTTATGTCTGAATCAACGCACTCTTAAAAGGTGAAAAGGTGATTATAAGGCAGAGGAGGAGGTTATTGATGTGTCATTTAGACAGGAAGGCCTGTTAGTAAGAGAGGGGTGTGTGTGTGTGTGTGTGTGTGTGTGTGTGTGTGTGCACACACACACAAGTGAACGCCAGGGCCAGAGCAAGACTTTCTTACACACAAACACCTGACCTTTTCAAAATCCTTCCGACATTTACAGGAACAATTCAAAGGAGCGAGGACAAGACATTTACATAATGATAGGACCGAACTGAGCCAGCCATTAACACAAAAACCAAACCAAGACCTAAGTCCCTTGTTCCACTGGAACTAATGAGAAAGGAATTTTCCTTCTTTTACTTGGGTGGAAAAAAAACTAACTCTTCTCATTATCCATCAATCAAATTCCTCTTAATAGATTACATGTAATGCTTTCTCTCTATCGCTCCATCTCTCTCTGTTGTAATGATGAATAATCTCTGGCTTGGCAGAACTACACTGTTCAAAGAATCTGTCCGTGTTCAGGGAAATAGTTAGAGTGAATAGTTTGAGCTATTGCACAAGTAGAATTGCCAAAAGAAACATCACCTCAGTGTGTCCGATCGCATATGCGTTTGTGGGAGGGCAGGGTGTTGTGAACATGTTGGGATGTAATTTATTGGTATGAAAAAGAGTTTTCAGAAAGGTTGATATCGCTCTGGCTGACAAGAAATCTTACAGCCATGGTGACAGACCAGGGTGAGCTCACATGTTTACTCATATGTCATTTGTCATAAACAGCATGGCCTTCAGTCAGAAGAGAGGCTGGGAGACTGGTGAGGGGGGGCATTTGAATAAACCAATGACTACCATACCTCAAACAAAAGCACAGGACAGAAAATAATGAAAGATAGATGTAGATAAAAGAGCCAGACGAGAACAAGGCCCTTGTATGTACTCAACGGCAGGGGTGGGGGAGGGAAAGGAGAATGGCGGGAGAGAGGGAGTTTTCAAGTGGCGGGTGGGAAAGAGGGGAGGTGGGGCGTCGCCTGTCTTAATCAGACGCTGCCCGTTGAGTTGTCCAGCCAATCCTGAAACTCAGCTGCAACCCTGCGCACTGCAGCCGGCTGCCAAAAAGCCACCTGTTTCCTCCAAACTAAGGAGAGCAATCTAGAGTAGCTTTGCATCTGAATTAGCTTTGCTGGAGGACTTCAGGTATACAAGGACAAACATTGTTATGCGAGCAGAGAAGGAAGCAGCCACCTCCTCCCCCGGCCCTGACCCTGCATGCCCACCAGTTTCTCAGGCAGCCAGCCAGCCAGCCAGCCAGCCAGCCACCCCCTGCACACACGCAGCTTACTCAGCCATAAAGACAATGCTGCCATAGCCCCCCCCCCCCCCCCCACACACACACACACACACACAAACATATAAGCCCACCCCTCTTCAAATAAAAACATCTCCATGGTAATGGGCCAAGCGTTTGACCCCCATCCATGGTCTCTCACAACCTTGACTGGGGGTGGGGGTGGTATTATGGTGTAATTTCTGAGCTTAAACTGGACCCCCACCAGCCGGCTTCTATTAAGTTCTGTACATATATGTGTAACTACAGAGGCTTCCCTTAATTAAAAAAACCATCAACCTCAATAAGGATTTTTATTTTTTTACATTAAAGCTAGTCCATATTAAAGTGGAAACTTTGCAGGGAATTAAATCAACTTCTCAGACGCAGGATGGGAGGTGGATAGAAGTGGTTGCTGTCACAGCTTGAGAGGAAGTGGGAAACACAAAATGCAAAGTAGACAAGGGAAAAGTTCCGGCTTCACAGTTGCAGCTCAAGTTGCATATCTTCACTATTTCCCCAAAGGGGGTCAGAGGTTCACTCTGAAAAGATGACTTAAATGAAATCTAAAAGCTTGTACTGGTTATGCCTTGCATTTTTTTCCCCCACTCGCTCATAAATATGTAAAACCTTTTGTTTTGTCCCCCCCCCCCCCGACACACACACACACACACACACACACACACACACACACACATTTCTCCCTCCCCTAAGAGCACTTCATGTTCAGTAAAATGAAATTGGACAAAAAAGGTCCACTGCATGAATAAGTCAAGAGTGACTATGCTTATGAGTCGTGATTAAAGCAAACCCACAATCAACTACATTACTGTACA
The DNA here is from genome assembly GCA_038501785.1 of Myoxocephalus aenaeus. NCBI lineage: Eukaryota > Metazoa > Chordata > Actinopteri > Perciformes > Cottidae > Myoxocephalus > Myoxocephalus aenaeus. The sequence continues at coordinate 2,664,821 of JBAMJR010000020.1, read as the reverse complement.
CTACTGCAAATGTATACTGTGGCAGAGCGTTAGATCTAGTCCTACATTCTTGCCCCAATTACTGCACAAAACAAATAGCTGGCCCAGCAAGGAAGCGGGGAAAATGTTGAACTGGTTTCATACCACACGCATTCATATGTTAATAGGGAACTGCTGCATGCCAGAGATATTTTCTCTTGTGTGTGGGCCTACTACTCACTGTGGCAGTATAGTACCTGTAGGCTACACCCAATGTAGGCTCGAGTGGAAAAGACTTGAATTATTTACCGGTTTTAAAAACAGGTTGTCAGGGACGCACGGTGGACTTTTAACCTCGTTAGACGTAAACACCACCTAATTTACAATAAAAGGCCTCCACTGGGGGTAAAAAAAAAAAAAAGAGAGACAGAGCGTAGGATAAACACGATATCAGTGCAAATGATTGAGTTCCAAGTCCGTTACTCTCTGTGTACATTAAGAGCTGTTTCCAGCCTCATCTTTCTCCACTGAAGTGTAAATAATAGAAGACTATGTGCGGACAGAGGGGAGAAGATGAGCAGAAGGGTGGCTTTAGAGGAAAGAGTACCAAGGACAGACTGGAACAGTGACTCAGTTAAAGCGAGGACGCAACTCTATTACAGAGGCCGGCGGGCACCTGGGAAAAACACCTTGCTGCTCCACAGAGCCACACCTTAGGAAACCAAACATGGCGGTGAGTCACCGACCGAAACTCGGGTCAAAGATCGATACACAGGGTTCATGACTGAAGAATGAGGAAAAGAAAGCAGTAGTTGTTCTAAACTCTCATGTCAGGTGACTAGAGTCAAAATTATTGAGACATTTTAGGTGTTGAAATGCTGGAAAACTCGCCAGTACAGCGAGTGAGGAAATCACCTGGCGAATGTGCTGCTCCTGTCACCGCCCTGACAGGTAATTAGTCAGGTTTAAATATAATGTAAAAGTATCTCCTCTTGAATTGTTAAAGCTCTGAGAAGAAACGGAGGGCAGTACACCGCTCACAAGCAGCTGGACACTATATTAAGTTGTTTTTTGTTATACATGTATATATAAGTGCTCATTTCTTACCGTGTTCAATAAGTATCGACGCGACCAAGAGCAGTCCGATCATTTTGGAGCAGCCGTGCCAATTTCGGGCGTCACGTCTCGCCATGGTCGATTACGGTCTCCTTAATGAAACCAGGCACGCAGTTTCTCTGGAAGAATTGTAAAAAAAAATTTAAAAAAAATCGAAACCTTCAGATGCGGGTCAGATTTTGTGAAAAAAAAGGCAAAAAATAAAATAAAGGACAGATCAGGAGTCCGACAGAGACTCTTGTTTCAAATGCCCCTCGCTGCGCCTTTAAGACGGAGTCTGCTAAAATTAATGAAAATCCTTGTGTGTGTGTCTGTCTTCCAGCGCACAGGTGAATATTTCCCGCAGCTGGTGCTCTGGACGTAATGAAGTGCTGCCGAGCTCTCTCGACTCCAACAACTAGTTCCTCCGAGCGCGCGACTGTCCGACTGACTGGGTGATGTCATCAGGCGGAGAGGCGTCACAGATCTCTGCAGCCCGAAAACCAATTAGGACCAGCGACTCTGGGAACAACTTGTTGAAATCGCCAAAAGCAGTTTTCCTGTGAAAACAAAACTTGCTTACTTAGATAGCATCTAAAGTCCGCAGCGGATTGTGCTTTGAGTTCTGCCATGCAGGGACATGATCCCCAAAACGTGATTTATATCCAGGAATATTCCTATATGGCCATGTTTTTTTCAAGCTTCCAACATCTGAGAAATATCACCTCCGTTCGCACTCAAAGTAATCTTGATCGATTGCTCTGAACGCATACAATTAATTAATTAATTAATTAATCAGCTATTAATGCAAATATTATCTACAGAAGAGCGTTTTACAGCATCTTTGTAAAGTTACTACACAATGTAATAGAGTCAGACCGTTTCGATGTAGTAGTGAGGTAGGCCGACGAGGAAACAGATGATTCTTACGCCCTCTGCTGTATGTTTCTGCACAAATACAATTGAGATGAGCTCATATAAACTCCAGCACAGCAGATGCCAAAATCAATAAACATTCATTAATGAACGCCAAAATACAAATCCAGTGGCAGTCAGCAAAATCAAATCAAGAGGAAACAGCTTCTCGTGTATCTATTTACAGACTGTTGATGAGATTTTTCCCCCCTTCAACAGAATAACTTCCAATTCATTTTTGCCCTATTTTCCTCTGAGGCAGGGTGCATACTAGCATATCGAAGGCATTATCTGGTTTAGGTCTAATCCCTATACCCAAGTGTTTTACAGCCAATGTAATTACATCTCCATAAGTCCCACAGTTTAAATCGTGCTGCTTGGTTCCTTCTGTTCCGTTTCATTTCCAGATTCCCCTCTAGTGTCACCCTCTTATTTTTCAGCCTGTATTTCCAAAGATGCTGATAATGATCAATGTTCTGCACACCAGGAAAGAAAAACAAATTAACAGTTGAGATATGTTCATCTTTTGGAGATTTATGTCTTCAAAGAGACAGGAGGGGTTTGATTTTCTTTTGCACGCCTTGCCCACTGTAAATCCACAGAACTGTGAAAGCATCTGCCTTGCAAAGAAAGCAGCTGTGGGTTTTAAATGCCAACGGTACTTTGCATAGCCATATTTTAATTTTGCAGCCATCTTTTGGCCCTGTTGCTGAAAGTTTAAGCACCAGCTCAGTCAGAGAAAGTGTGCTGGTACCACCCGTACGACTGTTGCTGCATGACACTATATCATATGCATTCATGGTAGAATAAGGAGCTTTATGGAAAACGGCCACCAAATGGAGGATTTCATTCCTTTTCCATCCCATACTCATCCATTTTTTATACCCATACCAAATCGACCTTCACACCTTTCCAGCTACCACCTACTTTACTTATACAGTGCATCACTTTTTTTTTCTCTCTCGCCATCTTCCCTTCGTTTACACTTCACTTTCCTCTCCTTCCTCATCATTCCTCCTCGCTTTCTCGCCCTCCCTCTCTCCCTCTGTCCGTGTCATTCGATTTCCTTTGTCCACTCGTCCTTCACTCCTTGGTACTATTCATCCTGCCCTCCATCCTTGTGCTCTCCGGGGGTCTGTGGCAGTGATAATGAAGCGCATAGTTAACAGATATTAGCTCATTGGCAGTGGATTCATTAGACGGAGCCAAGGCTTATGGTGATTATTTACCCACAGAGGAGGGGCCACAGGATCAGTGTGCTCTGTGTCAGCAGCCACAGGCTTCTTTGAAGTCACACAGTCTCTGTTCCCTTGCAACACACTGCTCTTCTCCCTGGGTTTTCTCATTCTGTCTGAGCACCTCTCTCTCTCTCTCTCTCTCTCTCTCTCTCTCTCTCTCTTTCTCTCCACATGTCTCCCCACTAGCTGCACTCCCATTTTTTTTCTCTTTCCTTGTCATTAGACACCCACAATACATATCTGCGCTCTCTCCATTTCCCTCTCTTTCACTATCTCTCTTCACCGCCCCCATTCACCCAATGGTAATTATGGAAAAATCTGTAATAGTGCTCAGAGGAGCTGATAATACCTTTAGCTTAATTAAAGACATTTATGGGATGTAAAGACATGTAGCCTAGAGGTTGCTGTGCACCCACACTAACCCAAACTCTTTATTTCTCGCTTTTTCATCTCCCTCAATCCCTCGCTTTCTGCTATTCTTATCGTTTTTTTCTGTTTCACACACTCATTGTGATACACACCAGTACAAGCTCGTTCATTTTGTCAAACTGGATGTTGAGGTCAGAAGTTCTGTAACTAATTCCTCAGACGTTCAGCTCTGAAGTGTTGTAAAACATTGTAGGCCTATATTGTGGTGTACATTGTGGTGTGGGTTCATGCTAATAGTACATGTGGTTTATCAGCCTCAAACACACACACACATACAATGGCAAAAATGACAGTCTTTTCCTGTTGATTGTCCCAGTGTTGGCCACATCCTGTTGGGCTGAGAGATGCGCAGCCAATGTGTTAACATGTCAATCAGGGACACCATGTAACAGCGCAGTAAAGTGAACAATTCTTGAAGCATACTTAGAAAGGTCACAGTGTTGAAGAGGCAGCCAGTACAGTGAGAGCGTTTTTTTCCTTATCTTTCAATGTGTGATGGAGTCTGGTTTTCTCACCATTATTCTTGTTTCTACCTTTGAGGTATATTCGTCTCACTCTGGCATCACAGGTATGTAATAATTAAATATGATTAGAAATGATTGATCTGGGAAGGGAGTCTACATTTCCCAGCTCATGTTGCTTTTCAAGTGCAAACATGAATGGAAGGGTTTCCACCATATTTATTGGCCTTAATTTGACTATCTTTAAAGAATAGTTTAACATTTTGTCTGAAAACGACACTCACTCAATCACACACACACACACACACACACACACATGTTGAAAGAGTTAATCGTTGTAAATGTTCCTCCTGCCCACTGGCTGCAAAGAGATATCTTTACTAAAAGGATTTCACTGACAAAATCCGCAGTACTGTTACAACAATGTTTACATGAAATGCATTTGAAGCGAATATAGATGTGTCAGATAAAGTTAGTCAGTTTGATCGAGTGGTAATTTTCCAAAGTTAGTCATTTTATGTACAAAGTTCTCTCTTTTTGTTTCGATCCTTCTGCTGCATCTCTGCAAAGAAAAGCTGCAGGGAAACAAAAAAAGGTGAAATTTGGTCATAAAAAGACTAACTTTGGAAGATACTCACTAGACCTGCACTCTGACTGCTAAAGCCTCATATTAGCTTCAGCAAAACGCATATCCCACTTCACTTATATTGAAACGGCTTGAAGAGTCTTTGCGGACAGTTTCGACAGAAGGAATAATTAAAAGGGTCAATAACTCTTTACAGAAGGCAAGACATTCTGCAGGTTTACTGTTCGTGAAAGTGCAGAATTTGAGGGCCTTCCTAAAAACTTGTCTGAAAAATTCCCCTGTAATAATGCTTGACTTTTTGTCTTGACTCCCTCAGACTGGGAAGATGTTATGGTGGTGAGAGAGGGCATGCCTACCACTTTGGTCTGCACTGATACAACAGTGAGGGGTGCCGTTGCCATTAACTGGAAGGTGAAGTCACTGGATGAATGGAAACTGGTTCTCTCAGCCAGCGAAAGTAACGAGTTCTATGGCGGTGCCTCAACGGCATCCATGCGATTGACTGACCCTAACTTTCAAGACACCGGGGTTTTCTCCTTGTTCCTTGTTCCCAGAATGGAGGACAGCGGTCTCTACTCATGCTTGATAAAGCAACAAGAGAGGAAATTGAGGGAGAAGATTATCCTCTTAGCCATTCTTACAGGTAAATCACCAGGTTACAAGTGAGATTTTCAACACCACCTGCTGGGAATGTATGTGTTTTAGTTTGTACAGCAAACAAGTGAAGAATAATATCCTCTCTGCTGTCCACAAATTTATTTACATTCGTTTGATGTTGTTTTATATTTTACTGATGTAAATTAAAAAAATTTGCTTTGAAATGTTACATAAGTCCTTATTTGGTTGATTGCCAAGTTAAGGAGAACCTATAAAAAAAAATACCTTTGCAATACTCAATGTACATTTTGTAAAGTGCAGCAGTAGTACAATTTTGAGGTTTTTAGTATTTATATTTTATGCTGTTTACTTTTACTCTACTAGATTTCAGAGGATAATATTGTACTTTTCATTACGGCTTAATTACTCTGCAGATTGATACTTTTCAACCAAATTTCATGAAGAGATGCAGCAATAAAATGCTGTCACGGTGTTTTTTCATTACTGATAACAATCCACTAATTATTCCCCCCCTGATTTCTTTTGTCCTCCCTGATCTTCAGTCACTGTTGTCCCCGCTGCACCCATCCCTCAGCTAAGCACCGTGCGGCTGGCTGCCAGTGTTAATCCTGGCTATGCCGTCACCAAGATAACCTGGGCAGCACCTGGTGGCATTTACATGAAGAGCAAGAAAACAAATACAGACACAGTGGCCAAACTGCCACAGGTCCAGAACAGGGACGGTGGGGCCTATGTTTGTATGGTGCACCCGTCGGGTAACAGCAGCAACACTCTTTTCCCGTTCAATGTGAACGTGACTGTTGATGGTGAGACCGATTTTACAGTGAGAAAAGCAAAAGCATTGAGGAATTGAATACTTTTATTGTTGCTTTTGTTGACGTATGAGTGGGCATCAGTGCTAGAAATTCCAGCAGCAGCATTATTTATTTAAGTATCCTGTAGCTATACAGTTCTTCAAAATATTTACTTTAGACCAGTTTCAAGTTTCAAAAGTCTACTGTAGATCTTGACTAAAATTCAGCCAGTCCTCCTGTGAATATTATAGTTGCTACATTTATGTATTATTCATTATATGCTTTTTGCCCATCCCTTCTCGCTTCTCTTCTCTCCACAGCTGACAATGTGGCCTCATTCACCAATATAACATATGGTGAGTGACTTTGTAACACAAGCAGTCTGAAAGTCCTGTGTCAGCAGCTTGATAAGCAGGCAGAGCAGAATGCAAAACCAACTGAAGAAGTAACTCTCAGCATATAATCCCTATTGTTGTAGGATTTTTTCCCTTATCTCCATTTCCCTACTCTCTTACTATTCTGTTTACTCTCTCTGTCTTTATCTATCTTCTTTTTATCCTCAATTCTCTTTCTATATGTTTTCATGCGCTCTTGTGTCTTCATATTCATCTATACTCCGTCTTCCTCACCGTCTCATCTGTTTCATCACTATGGTTTCTCTTGTGTTTCCACTTCCCTCCTTGCCTGCAGAGAGAGAGATCTCCACGGCCACTCAGGCTCAGACACAGTTTCCCCTGACCTGTCCTGGTGTCCCGGGGGACTACGTCCGGCTGCACTGGCGACCTCCAGTCAGCAGGAGGCACCGTGATATAAAACCGCTGTACCAAAACGACAGCTGGGGGGGTTCCACCTTTTTCACTAATCACAGCAAGAGACTCCAGCTCGCGGGCCCTCCCTACAACGCAGAGGCCGGAAGCTTCTCCTTTATACTCACCCCCGAGTTAAAAGATGGCGGCCTCTACATCTGTGAAGTATTCCTCAATGGCATCATCTTCAGCCGCAGGACCATACTCAGCGTGCTGACAGGTACAGAGCGGGGTCAGAAGGGGGAGAAAGACATGGAGGAGGTGGTGTAGGAGGAATAAAACAAGGGGCAGGGATGGATTTATGAGACAAGTGGTGTCACTTTTATAATAACCTTGTGTATTTGTCCTGTTTAAAATGCCATTTGTGGAGGCTGTTATGCAAAGTCGCTGTCACAAAAGAGACAAGTAAACTGATGAATGACAAATTACTATCAGGAGATCCCAAGTTTTTTTAAACTCTGCTGGGGTATTGAACCTTATTCTTACAAAAGATATTTCGTCATTTGGTGTTTACATGATGAAATATTCCATAGGTGTTCAATTCAGCCATAACATATTACTCACATTTATCATACTCATCAAATCACTCAGTGACTCCTCACTGCCTCCACATTTATTATGTTTCTCCAACCACTTATTGCCCCCCAACAATCTTGTTATTTATCTGTAGTTTATCTAAAGGAGTCACAGCATGAAGCACAACTCTGAAGCACAACTCAGAGTTGTGCATGAAGCACAACTCTGTGCAGGTACAAAAGACAAGCTAACAAATGGCACTGGGCTGGTATAAATAGTGAGAGACTAATGGGGAAGTAGGAACAGGTGAGCAGGAGGTCTAAGTGCAGGACTAATAAGGGACAGGTGAAACTAATTAGGGCAGGCCAGACAATCATAACAGGCAGGAAGTGAACATGGCGTAAACATGAAATTTAACCTTTGCATTTAACTAGGGTGACCAGACGTCCTCTTTTTCCCGGACATGTCCTCTTTTCGAGACCTAAAAAAAGCGTCCGGCAGGGATTCCAAAAACGTCCGGGATTTTGCTACGTCGGGGAAAATAGTTATTACCCCCTTACAAGTTTTGGAAATGGTATCTCCCTCACGTTCCACCTTCTTGCGCAAGCTCTGACCAACCTCTGACTGTAGAGAGAACTGTCATTGGTCGACCGATCTCAACGTAAATGTAATTCCCCGGCATGCTATACACTACTGCTACCCCCCCCCCCCCCCCCCCCCCCTCCCCCGCGACGATGTGTCCTCTTTTTCACAAACTCAAATCTGGTCACCCTAATTTAACCCATCCTAAGCATTAGGGGCAGTGTTGTGTAGCGCCCGGGGAGCAACTTGGGGTTCAGTGACTTGCTCAAGGACACTTCGACATGCAGAGAGGAGGAGCAGGGCATCAAACTTCTAATGAATAAAATAGATTATGGGGCTGGTGATTATTTTCAGGCAGTCTCTTCTGAAAGGCATTCACAGTGTTGAACTCTGTTGTTCACATGAAAAGTGAAAGAAAGATATAGTTGTGCCAAAAAAAAAGTCATAGAGAGCAAAGTTCATGCCCTGGCACCTCTCTCAGCTCAACACAGCAAGCTAATCACAAAATTGTCGGTGTCTTGTACCCTGCATCTCCGCTGGTTGCCTGGCAACCTCACTGTGACAACAAGACTCTGGGACGTCACTGTCTCCTCCTATCACAAATAACTGCACTTAGCCACAACTTGTCTTTTTACATTGTTGTTTGTGTATGGATTAAACAAATGAGGCATAATTGATTAGTGAGCATTAGACATTGGGCCGTGCCAGGCGAGCTGTTTCCAGTCTTTATCGCCTTCTGGTTCCAGCTCCATACTTAGTGCACATGTAGACAAGAGAGTCAAATAACTCCTTAAATCTGAACAGCTTACAATAAAATAATTGCCAGAGGATAATATAGATATAGTCAAAGGACCAATGTTTCTAGAAGCCGAAGCCCTGCTGATGTGTCCTTAAGAAAGATTCAGAATTCTCACCAGCTCCCAGTGTATTGTGCTGTGGAAGGAGTGCAAAGAAAATGTCCCATAGTCATGGATATAATGTCACATCATTAAATGAACACATTTACAATATTGCTCATGAAAAGTTATATTTGCCCGATTCATTCATTTAAAAATAATAAATTGAGCAGAACACCTGTTGATTTTCATGAGAGCGACTGAAGGAGGTTTCTTTCACCCTTTTCAAAAACATGCAGGATACATTTGCACCCACATATGCAAAACCCAACACACACACACACACGAGCACACGCACACATACACATCCAAAGGCCTGTCATGGCGGCCTTGGAAGACTTTACTAATCACAGTCTCACTGGCATCCATCACAGCCGCCCAGACGTGACCAGCCGATCCGTCACTGTCATTGTCACACTGCTTCACACATCTGCATCCCTCATATACACATACACATCCACCCACGCACCAATCATGTGATGCATATATTTTTACCCCACCTCATTATAAGTATCATTATGTATGATTATACCTGCAGCCCTCCCACCAAGGCTGTATGTGGCCCACACTGATCACACTAATCAAGGTTGAAATGTGTGTTTTTATGTGTGTGTATGGGGGTCTGTGAAGCTTGATTACACCCAGATGGATCCTCATTTCAGTTTGACGAGACACTAAGCATCAGTCACAGTCAACCAATGCATTAGCAGCAAATCACATTAATGAATATATATTATTTTGACCCCTCTCTGAATTGTTCTTTGTTTTTCATATCACTTTCCCTTTACCCCATTACTCTCTTTCTGTCCATGGCCTTTTCTATATTCACACACTACCCTTTAACTCACTTTCTCATCCTGCCTCGCTCCCTTCTCTTCCCTCCTTTAATTACTCATCCTTTCTTCGATTTATTTTCATTTCTTTCGTGCCTCTGTAACGTTCACCCCCTTATCCTCCTACACTCCTCTCCCCTCCCCCTCGCCACAGTTAAAACCCGTCGTTCCTCCTCAAAACTGGAATTGGAGTGCCTGTATACAGAGCGGTCCCAGGTCCACAGAGCCGGTTGGAAATATCAGAATGAGAGTCGTCGGCTGGAGTCGTCGAGCAACACCCCTGGCAAGATCACCACCACTTTGGCCCTACCCATCACCTCAGACACAGCCGGGGACTACACCTGCACCCTACAGCTGGATAATGGGCAGACTGTCTGGGCAACGCAAGCTGTCACACTGCCCCATGAACGTGGGAGGGATGGTATGGTATAACAAAGAATGGTCTGTTTTCAGATTTTCTTCATCAACACTATATTATTTTACTAGCACAGGAGTCTTGGCAGACTTCCTGTCAACTCAGTGGAGATAATGAACCATGAACGTGTAAGATTCTCGGATATGTGCTCCGTGAAGCGTTCTGCGGCGCATTCAAGCCAACTTCAGGTCAATCCATCTGCCAGAGAGCCCACGGTTTATGGAGGAAAAAGCTCCTGACGGATACCATATGTTACGCTTTCTTAATGTGGTTAAAAAGGTCACAGGTCAAAACTTCTGTGACATTGTGATTTGCAGATAATATCCAGCAGGAATAACTTTACGTACCCATTTTTCATAAAAATCCACCATCATTTTAATACTTTGCTCAGCCCCGAACATAAAACTTAAAGTATATCGTTTTTTCTCATCACACTCACCAGTTTATATGCGACTATAAGAAGACAGGACCCGAGGACATCTCTCTCCACAAAAACTAAATTATTCAGACTTATTGTATTGGTGGCTGTGGGGGAGCACAGGAGGATGTGACAGTTGAATAGATCCCTTAGCAGAGATGAATTCACTCCCCGTTACCCCAATACATCACTTTGGGTTGAGGGGCCCAGAGCTCATCATGATGCACGCTGATGGTACGGCTATAAGAGTAATGGCAATGGAGGAAAGAGAGAGAAGGTGATGACGTCGGAGAGAGAAAAGAGACAGCATGATTTTACATAATATATATTTATATAATGTGGAATTTGTCCGGTGTAACGAGGAATTCCACCTGAGAAAAGTGACGAGTTCAAATCAGAGTAATGTTGGATGACCTACATATCCACAGTTGAAAAGTGACAGACTGCAATAGTGCCAGATAGCTGTAGTTCTTGGTTAATAATGAAGAGTATGACAATAAGCAGTGCCAGTTAAAAGTTTCTAAATAGTTGTTTTGGTTAGCAAGAAGGCCTCCAGAAAGTTGTGCATATTGTTGGCTCTTACAACAAAATGAAACAACGTTAAGGTTTACTGGAAAAAAATAAAATAATAATAATAATAATCAACACTGACTGAGATGTATATAATTTGGGGATATCTTATGTGCGTAAGCCACATCTAAAAGGTTGGTGACGGTTGTAGGAAATAAAAATGTGTTTCACTGGTGGCACAGTTCAGAAAATGCAAAATTGAAGCAATCACTGTGCTCTGAAGCACATAAAACACTTCAAATGTCAGACATGTTCTGCAATCATTTGCTATCCTGAGTTGGCCCATCATTTGCAAAGCATTCAAGCAGTTCTTTGGTCTGCCTTCTATCAGCCACCCTCCTCTACAATCGCACTAATATAATTCGTCGCGCTACTTCATTTGAGATGAAATAGACGAGGAAGGGCCAATAGAGGAAAGGAAAAGGTGAGATAGAGGAAGTTAGAAAAAGAAAAGTGTAGAGACGGACAGGAAGAGCGAAAGGAGAGATGTGCTAGTGAGAAAATGGGAGCGTTAATGCCACACTTCACTGCACTCAATTACCATAATTCATACGTTAAAGCTGGCATGGAGAACAGAGCAGGTCAGTCTTGGGGTCAGCGCTCACTGGAGTATTCCATTAGCAACCTCTACACACACTCACCAATCAATTACACCTCACACAGCACATAAAGATTGATGCCGGCTAAAAGCTGTGACACCGGGACCAAGGTGAAGCCTGTGGGCCAATCCTTTAACAAACAAAATATGATGAGATGTCTGAGAGGACTTTACTTCTGCCAGGTTTCTGTCCATCAGATAACCACAAATGCCGCAGACAAACACTCTATGACTGGTTTAGAAAAGGATGACGATTCTCTAAAAAGTTTTGGGTATTCTGCTGTAACTGCCCTGTCCATTAGGCTTCTCTTTTGTCATCCAGAGATGTGTTACAGATCAGGGAGCAGACCAACACATACCCTAAATTACAGCGGTCTGTGGAAACGAGTGCCTCGCTCTTGCTTCTCATGTCGCCCTGTGGCTTAATTTTCCAACACTGATGTCATCCTCATCATGTGAACAAATCTGACAAGTTAGATGGCAAGCGTGAGCTCTTTCAACAGAATTGGACTGGTACTTATGTAATGTTTGTGATAATCACGCCTACGCCTATGCCTTCTATTCAGCTGAAAGACTGTTTATATTATTTGTCAGTATGCTTGGAGGCAGTTTGTTGCTAGGATCAAGTGTCAAGAGTTTGCACAGACAAACCTCTCCTGGCTTTACCTATACTACATAAATGACTACATACATGTTGAGATAATGAGATAGGAAATAGACTTGCAAAATATGTCAAATCAAACTACTCTGATGGAAGTGGCAGCATCTTGTCTCTTTGATACTGGTGCTTCTTCTACAAGTTTCTGTGACTGACAGCCGCATGATGCAAATGCATGTAACATGTTTGAGAAATCTCAACCACAACATGTCTTTAAATCCATAGCTTGAAGTGGTCACGTAAAGGAAAAGTTTGCCCACTATTGACTTGGAACAAAAGAGAAAACTGGAGAACAAACAGCAATAACTTCTCTCGCTGTCATTTAACCACGCACACTCTTAGCTCGACAAGTTTTATATTACTGTTCTTGGAAGCATTCATGGCTCTCACTTTTCTCCTCTCTTTTAGTCGAGGGTGTCAGTGTGACCACCCCCTCCCTGCTCCCTTCTCTCTCTGCTTTATTACTCCTGGTGCCCCTGGTTGCTGCAGCTGTCTGTGTGTTGCTATGGAGACAGAAACACACTTCTGATCGCGGTGAGTCTTCCGGCGCTTTCTTTTCTTGACAGCTTTCTGTGTTCCGTCCATCTTTGGCCCCTGTCGGCTGCCACTGAGTGATGTGGGCCGTGACATCCTCTGGGGTTGTTGTAATGAATCTGCCCCCTGTGTGTGTGTGTGTGTGTGTGTGTGTGTGTGTGTGTGTGTGTGTGTGTGTGTGTGTGTGTGTGTGTGCGTGTGCGTGCTATATTTGTAACTATCTCTCTGTACTCAGGTGTTGAGCAGTCTCTGTCTGTCCACTCGGGTGAAGCAGAGAACGTCTACGAGAACATTGAGGATATCAGACAGGTGATGCATTCAGACATTTTCAATAACTAAATGATGAATTTCCCTCCTCATCTTCCCCTCTCCCACTCCTCCCCTCTGGTATTAAACGCTCTTTCTCTTCTCTTTTTTTTGGTTTCTCTCACCCTCCCCTCCTCTTTCCTGTCTTGTTTCTGTTGTGCACTTTTTAATTTTTTGCTTTCCTACTCAGTCTCGTTTTTTCCTCTGATTTTCATTATCCCTCCCTCTGTCACTTGTTGTTCATTAAACCTGTTTTCTTCACTCTCCTCCCTTCCCAACAGGCTTCTCCCCAGGGCTCAGTCTACATGGTGAGTTATTGTGTCGTCTCTTGCGCGCACACACAAAGGCGCGGTGTGAGGAGTGTTTGTGAGGAGTTGTGGCACACACATCTACCAATGCATCCAGACTCTCACTCTCTCTATTGCTTCTTCCCTAAGCTGTCAGCAGATATGTCTTCCCTCACAGTTGCAGTCCTCTCCTCCGATCTGTCAGCCCTCTCTCAGATAAAATCATTGTCTATCAACTGTCACTTTTACATTAGTAGTATTAACAAATCAATCTCATTACACAGGGCACAGAGGGACATAAATCTGGCCCCAGAACCATGAGCCTCTGTCTCTCTTTCTCCTCCACTTCACTCACACATTCCCTGCCTCCCTTCCCCCTTTTCTTCTTTATGCCAGGATTTGAAGCCAAGAGGAGAGGATGATGTCTATAAGGAACTGGAGCGGTAAGCAAAAAGCCTTGCATCACCTGTGTGTGTGTGTGTGTGTGTGTGTGTGTGTGTGTGTGTGTGTGTGTGTGTGTGTGTGTGTGTTGTCACTCATCTGCCCCTCACATTCCTCTCGCACTCTCCAATCACGCTGGCCTGAACATTACTCTGACACTGTGGCATAATATCACGCCAAGCGCTGACAGGCAGCTCCTTTGCCCCTGTGTGTTGTTGTTGCGTGGGCTGTCTGTGTTTGTGTTTAAGGAAGAATAAAAGAGACTGGGGGACGAGAGATTGTTGCGCAAAATTGTCTTTGTGCTCTGTTTTCAGATACTAACAGTGTCAGAGCTGATCACCTACCCACATCTCATCCTCATCTAGCTGTCACATCCGCTCAGTTCCCGGTTGCAGCAGAAGGCTTTTATAAACAAAAGTAACAACTGAGTGTCAGAGTTGGGATTTGAAGAAAAACTTCAGTGCTTCAGGGAAATGCAACTCAATTCCTTGGATTTGTTTTCTTGTACTTTAAAGTATTGCTCTTTATCAGTATTTTATTATTACTGATTTGCTTTGATGGCTAGCTGCACATGGAGAAAAATGGGGAAATATTTAAATTGTGTCCCAAATGTGTGGAAGTTCATGTTATATTATTTCTTATTTGAGCATTTGTTATTGAACCAGTTGTCTTGTATTTCTATTCATATCTGTATTTAAGTATAGGCATTAATAAATAAACATCTCTGTATTGTTGCTTGTCTCCAATTTTTTTTTCCCCAACAAATTACTAAGCGCTTTCGCCTTTGAGGTTGTGGTCAATGCGGGCTTCCGTAGCACTCGTAGTGGAAGAATGGCCGGCTGGATGTGGCTCCGCTGTATTTTAGGGCCTCATCTGCAACGAATTCACCGTTCACCGGACCAGTCTCGACCTGAGGGCAGGGCTGGGAGGAGGGTAGGAGCACATGTCATATTATGCGTTTGTTTTAGAACAGCCGACTGCGCAAACTGAGCAGTATTTCCATCTCTTAGCATTGCTGTAGCTCCGGCTGCGTCCCGGAAGTGTCAAGTGTTTGTTATTGAAACCCTGCTGTCACTGAACGGCGCAGCCGGGGTGACAGTTTGTAAATGAATGAAATGACAGGCGCACATCAACACACTTGTCTTTGCATGTTAAATTCATTCTGCTTCACCGGGACATTGACGCCCGTCTACCTGAAGCTTCACACTGTTTTCCTCTGTGACGGTTAAGCTAACGCTAAGTGGGGAGCAGGGGAGAGGAAACTTTGACCAACACGGGAGGAGAAAATGTATAGAAGCTGAACAGAAAACGAATAACAAGAGTCGGCATACATGTTTACTTTAGCAGAGCCCCTGTAAAGACGTAATATCCATCTCCACATCCGAATGCATACTAGCTGCCAGCTAACGGCTGTCCGACAGACAGACGTTAACACGGTGCTCATTGTATGAACATGTTGTCTCACAGCAGGGATGGAGCTACCAACCCAGAAGTCTGGAGAAGCACACTGACAGCATCCTCGGTTGGGTCAGTAGTGTTGTATATTGGATAATACTGCGGGGAAAAAGAAGATGAAGTTATTTCAAGTGAAGTTTGTGTTGTCTTCCTCCAGGCCTCAGCACTGTGGTCTCTGTCCTACTATAGCTCTCCTCTTCTCCTTTGCTATCTGTACAGGAAAGGTAGGTTGAAGACAATATGTTTGGTCGGACTTATTTCTTCTCCACTATGAATACAGTTATGACGAGCTGGAGTGATTGGAAATGTATTTAGATTGGTTGAGCAACAATGTTGATGAGTCTCTTCAACATCATCAAACAAGCTTGTCTAATGAAAGGATTTTCTACTTTTCTTTAATTTATAGTTTAGTTTTAGTTTAGTTTTGGCCTGTTGGTTGGACAAAAAAAGACATTTGAAAATATCAGCTTGGGCTCTGACAAACTGTGATGGACATTTTAACGGTTTTTTTTTCTTCCCAATGCTTAATTGTAACATTAAATGTGAATTATAATTAAAATAGCTGTTACAAAGAGGGACAGAAATGGTTGTACAAGAGAAGACAATTTTGACTAGGACTGTGTGATAATTCAGTATTATGATTTATTACATTTCAGCAAAATACCATGGGATGTTATGTTATCTCACGACAGAATTCTATAGTCAAAGATTCTGAGAAAGGTGTAGTTAGAACATTTTTCTTTGATAGATGTTATACATGTCATTAACATCAGCTGTGCTTTATGTGTAGATTAGTTGTGCATACATTTAGCATATTATATGTGTGTGTGTAGTTCATAGTTCATGAGATATATATATATATATATATATATATACACGCACACGCACGCATACTGTATATAAGAAAATATCCAGATTAGTGTCAGGATAATAATGTGTACCTTTATCGCCCAGTCCGACTTATATTATATTTGGAGTTTATATTAAGATGTGAACTGTTTCAGTAGAAGTCATTCTCAGTCATAAGGTTTGGCAATTGTAAATGTCAAAATATGCATTTTTTTTTCTGGATGACATTTCTCCTTCCATTAAAGCAGAAAAACTGCCACTGGGGCGATGTTCTCTGTTCTCCTGCAAGTGAGATTAATATAAAGTTAATCAACTGAATCACCAGGAAGACTGTGCCGCAATAGAAATTAATTGCTCGAGGTTCTGTGCTACTCCGTAGTGTATAATTGAGCTTCTGATATTGATTTATGCATATGGTTCTAGGATGGTTGTCAGACTGTGAATCTTTGTATCAGTGATTGTTAATGAGGCTGAGGTCTAGAAGGGAAAGAGGTGGGGGTTATGTGGATGTCTGTGTCACTGCTGCTTTGTGTATTTTTAGGTTACATCTGCAGCAGTAAGCTGGTTCCAGTGAGTCAGTATTTGGGAACAGTGCTGGTGTGTCTTCTAGGAGTGGCCTGTCTTCGAGGTAAGGCTACAGATTTAAATTTACTGGAAGGCGATGACTTATTCAGTACATTCATCTTATAGATATCGCATCATATGTTGGACATGCCGCATGCAAATAAGATTTCATGAATATTGAGATACAAAGCATGCTAAATGCATTCCTTCAGGCTTTGCAACAAAATATTTGTGTTCCATGCATACTCAGCCTGTATCGCTCTCTGTTTCTGCTTTCTTCACGCCTCCCTTCCCTCCCTTGTTTTCTCACCCAGGGTGGGGGAGATGGAAAAACTCTGAGTATCTTCAGTTTCTCTCCATTCTCGAAGAAACCAAAAAGAATCACACGCCAACGAATAAGGTGCTTTAATGACAACCTGAAGTACTCATCAGGATTTATAATAATTACCCCTGTCTTTGTAATCAAAAGAAGTCCATTATGATACATCAGAACGTAACTCAAGTGACTGCTTATTATTTTGTTTCTGCTTTCATTGTAGAAAAACCTGAAGTGCTATGACTTTGACTTCTCGTTCTGGCCTTCGGATTTCAGCTGGACAGAAGTCAGCAATCCGTACGTTTTTGCTCTTCTATTTTATTGCCATTTGAAACAGCATGTGTTTGAAATGTGTTTGCTGCAATTCTATTACCACCAGGGTCAGTTCATTATGAATACATGCACTCAAAGCACTTTGAAGTACATTGGATGAATGCATCCACCGACTGTCGAATGCTTTTGGCTCATCTGTTTCATTGTAAGCCTTTGACACTGTGTTAAACAGAAAACTATCCAAGGCTGGTGTTTCTCTGCTCAAGCCAGAGCCCAGATTAAGAGGAGCAGCAGACAGTGTCCTCCACACTGTGCGAACTCTACCATGCCACATCATCAGGTAAATACAGCATAATCCCAAAATGAAGGCTCTGCATGACTCCAGGACGACACTGCAGATGTGTTACTAGTATCCCAGTGAGGGCATTGATGCGGTCTGCTTTATAGTTTTTTTTTTTTTTTCACGACAATGGAAAGTGTTGCGACTGTGTCATCATGTCTATTTTCTTCCTCTTCAGTTTTCTTATTGCCCACTCATTTGGGAGGAGGATGCTGTACCCTGGCTCTGTAGGTTTACTGCAGAAAGCGATGCGGCCCATGCTCTTGCAAGGCCAGGCTAGGTTAATAGAAGAGGTAAATGGGAAAAAACACACACTCAACCTCTAACTGTCTATATTCATTTAAAATCTCATTTAAATTTAATATCGCCACCTTTCCCAGTTTGACGGCCAAAGGAACAAGCTTGTGGCCTGCGACGGCAATGAGATCGACACAATGTTTGTGGATCGAAGGAGGGACGGGGGACAGACAGGCCAGACCCTGGTTAGTGTCTGCAATGATTTGTTGTTTCTGTGCCTTGGGCTTGTTCCACTGAAACTCGTGTCACATCAGTCGCATAACGGGTGACTCTTGAAATGTATGAATTCTGCCACAGGTCATCTGCTGTGAGGGGAACGCAGGCTTCTACGAGGTGGGCTGCATGAACACGCCACTGGAGGGTGAGGAATCCACTCCATTATCAGAGTCACGATAGTTTATTCTGCAAAAGCACAGAATTTCTCTTTTTGAGAAATTGTTGTATTTCAATTATACTTCGCTAAATCTTGTCTTGATGTGCACTGTAGGTGGCTACTCTGTCCTGGGCTGGAACCACCCTGGCTTCGCAGGCAGTACGGTAAGCAGTGTTTTCAGATTTGGTTCTACATCCTTGAACTAGCATTTGCTTACAACTTCACATAGTTAGACAAACAACACAGTGGAAAAAATAACGGCATGTTTCAATTCTGGTTTCAATTTGATAGTATTTCACAAGAGGATGAAGTACACTCCTATGGTCAATATTATCAGTGGCGTGAAATAAAACATTGTAAATCTGTTTAGTCTTTGGAGGGGTGTTGTTTTGTCGGTGGGTTGAGTGTTGCTGTTGTGTTTAATAATGCATGGATATTGCTTCTTTACTTTCTGCCAGGGAGTGCCATTCCCCCAAAATGAGGCCAACGCCATGGATGTAGTGATCCAGTTTGCAATGCACAAACTGGGCTTCCAGCTCACTGACGTTGTGGTATATGCGTGGTCCATTGGAGGATTCACGGGTACATAAAAAAACAGAACAATACCTGATGGGCACTTTGCTATACATTTGAATCATGTTATTTAGTCCTTCCTTCCTGGTTCTGCTTATCTCGACTAATTGTATTCCTCTTACCTCTTGATTTCCCTTCTTAGCCAGTTGGGCAGTGATGTCGTACCCAGAGATCCAATCAGTAGTGTTGGACGCCTCCTTCGATGACCTTCTGCCTCTGGCCCTCAAGGTCATGCCCGACAGCTGGAGTGAGTCCGAGGGCTTAATCTATTATTTGTTTGCAGCATGGAGATTTGTTTTAGCAACTGAAATGTCTTTGTTCTCTCTTAGGGCCGTTGGTACAGCACACAGTGAGACAGTACATGAACCTCAACAATGCCAAGCAGCTTCTCAAGTGAGTGGGACAGTCTATTTATAGTGATACTAATCATAAGTCCAAATCAGCATTATTGAACATTAAGTAACATATTAGAGTGTGATTGTGAAAAACAAACCTTTTTTGTTGTTGCCGAGGCGCACATTGATGTGGCCAATTTACACTCAACTCCTTCTCCTCCAGATATCAGGGACCAGTCCTGCTGATCAGGAGAACCAGAGATGAGATCATCACCACAACGTGAGTCTTAACAAAATGTCCCTGTGTATAGTATCGGAGGTTTGCTTTCCATCGGGTTTTGCATAATGTTGGCAGGACATATTTTGGTTGAAATAAGATGTTAAATGAGTGCATAACACCAGTTATATTAAAATGGGATCCAAAGTTAGAAAAAGATTTTGCACCTGATGTCGCGCTGGCACAAATCAGATTTCCTATAATGAAAAAAAACAAACACTGGGGCACAACTGACGTTTGTTTTTTTTAACAACAAAAGACAGACTATCATTGGTTGGAATATTTTGGTACACCCACTAGTATGTCATGAATTAATGATTAACATTTTCAAGTACTGATAGTTAAAATGCAAGAAAATCTAAAACTGTATTGTTGGGCATTTATTATTGCCGTGTATATATACAGTAGAAGCATGCCAAATGGCATTGTAGCACTATATCTTGCACTATAGTTATATAATACTCAAACTTGATAATTAGAAACACTTTCACATCAGAAACCTACCCAGAACTTGAGTCATCTACAATCTACAACACAGTAATTGTCGGGTGTTGAGGGTTAAGTGCCTTGCTAGTTGCTGCAGAGGCAGGAGGAAGCATTCACATGCCGACTCCAAGACCACTGACACTATATAATACGTTGTGCACGGTATATTACAGGGGTCCAGAGGACGTCATGTCTAACAGAGGCAACGATCTCCTGCTTAAACTGCTGCAATTCAGGTCTGTATTCTCAATGCTGAATACGATCAATGTTTTCTGACTTGATGGAGCGAGACAAGTGATGTTGTCTTTTTTTCTTTTTCTGCTTAGGTATCCAAAGATAATGACGGATGAAGGGGTTAGAGTTGTCAGGCAATGGCTGGGATCCTCCAATCCCTTAGAAGAAGGTATGTGTGACCACCATTGCATTGTGTTGGACACTTTCAATTGCCTTCAGCTCTGCTCAACCATCGCAAATTATTTAGTAAATTAGAATTCACATATTATATTAAACTAACTAAAAATGACTTTGTCTGCATTGAGGATTTTTCCGCTTGAGCATTACGTTGGTATTCTATTCGCTGTGTGTAATGCCAGCTCCCTCTTTCTCCACAGCGTCAGTGTACAGCGGCTATGAAGTGGACGATGACTGGTGTGTGTCTGTGCTGCAGTCGTATCAGGCAGACAGAGATGTCTTGTTTCCATGGAGTGTTGGTAAGCCCTCAGGTCCTTTCACATTTACAGGGCAAATAAACTACACACAGTACCACACTCATACATGCATGTTTCGCCTTACAGTACTTTTACATGGCTTCACACACACTCTCTTTTGTGTCTCTGTTCCTAGGTGAGGATATGACTCTGGAGGGAAGACGGCAGCTGGCTCTTTTCTTGGTAAGGAACGAGTCTTTGGTTTTCCGTGCACTCAAACCCAGTGTGTGCCGTTGTATTCCTTCTGTCTGGTTTAAAGAGCAGCCACCTGTTGTCTTTATCACGCCAAAGTACAAAGTCTAATTTCCTTTTCCTCAGTAAGTCCCATTTTCCCGTTCAAGGCTTAGCTTACCTCTTCTCTCCCACTCCAAAAAAGAAAAAAACACATCACAGCTATTCACAGACATCATTACCACAGAGGAACACTATTCCGGTCGCCATAGTAACCAGCTCACCTGTGCTCTCAGGTTGTCTGGTGTAATATATTTCACTGCGCTCAGCTTATTGAAGTCATTTAACATCAAACAAGACCAGTGCCATCAATTACAGCTAATGCTATGCTTTTCCTCCCTCGGTAATTCCTTCTGAATTGGGGTTTATCCGCCTCCTGTGTAAATCCTTAAGAGATGGGAGATTTGTAAGGCACTGAGCCAGAGAGACTGAACCTAATATAATCAAGTTCTACACCACTTTTTGTTCATTGCCCTCCCACACCCCTCATATTTATTCCTCCTCCATCCCCGCTGTCTTTTTCGCTCTCCCAGGCACGGAAGTACATGCGCAACTTTGAAACGACACACTGCACTCCTCTCCCCGCCTCCGAGTTCCACTCACCCTGGAGACTGTAGAGAAGGATGGCTGGACGGCAAGAAGAAACGAGCAGCAGAGGATTTGGATGGCCTGTGGTCAAGAGCGTGTTTCTGGCATGGTGTGAATGTATAACTGTAATTTTGTTCAGAGACCGATTCATTGTCATGTTTAATATTGCTGTAGTGGCATCTGAAAAGATCTGGTTTACGTCTCATCCGTAGCCACAAACCTGTAAAATATGGTACATCTTTTTTTGTTGAGGTTAGATTTGATTCAGTGTTAGTCTCCTAGGATAAAAAGGCATTATGTGTAAACGCACAAGCATCTCTCCTTCCACCGCTCCCTTTGGCTGTATTGTAAAGAAGCAATTTGAAGTAGAAATGCATAGCTAATGAAATAATCTGCAAATCTAGTCAGTTTTAATCTTTGAAATGCAGCCAAAGTGTTACAGCTTGTCAGGTTTATTTCTTTTCTGTGGACACTATCTTTATGAACAAAGCTGTATCCTAAAGTAATGCTCTTAGATTGTTCTGTTAAATATGCTGAATAAAATGTTTGTCATTAGGGGCTCATTATTTGACACAAGTGTTAAATAATAAATTGTACAGATATACAAAAAAAATTAGATTAATAAAATTGCCTTGGAACATTACACTGCTGGAGACCAATCGTCTTTCATAAAAGCTTTATTGAATTCCCTCCGTACTACAATCACCTTTGGAAATTAATACAGACATGAAACATGTGGAAATAAATCCTGATTTACACAATTTTAAGAAGGAAGTCACATCATTTTCCTGAAGTTGTCCATGGCTTCTTTTACGTTTTCAAGTTCAGTTTGGCTCTGCCGTAGCTGTGGAGAAAAGGAAGTAATTATTTACTTCTTCTTTTAACCAGAAATTCTTACTCCCCGAGAAACCCTGCAAGTCAATTTATTTTTCTCACCTTCTCAGCATCCTGCTCCTGCACCTTCACTGGCACCTTCTCCTTGTAGTCACTCTTTGACATCTTCTCTCTCAATTTCTCTATCTGTTTCTCCAAGTCACCTTTCTTTGTCATCAGCTTAGCCACTTCCTTCTCCACATCGATGAGACCCTTGGGGAATTAAAGGTGAAGTGAAGAAGAGGACTGGTTATAAATAATGATCTTGTTATTTCAGGGCAGTAAAACAGGAACAGAGGAAACCCTAAACTCAAACTAAAGCAGAGATTATCTAGTTAGAATAGTATTACTTGCATGAGTATCAACTAGGTGAGGTGCATCCATGCTCTTAAGACTAGTCAGGTAGTTGTGTAACAGGTCAAAACAAAACCAGTGAATTTAACAGTTTTGCAACTTTACGAACAAGCAGTACATGGTTTCATTTTTGGAAAGCTCAAAACTAAACGAGCACTAATATATTCACACATTATGTCTTGTGGAGTGATGGAGCGACCAAGCAAAATTGAACAGATTGCCCTTCTCACCTTGAGCATAAGGTTGACAGTACATCTGTCAGAGGCGATCGCCACAGCACAGCCTCCTGGGACGGGCTGGTTAGCTGTCAGAGCGATGATGGCCTGAGAATAAGTCAAGGTCTGAATCTGCAGACTGTACTTTTGCACAAGGGACACAGTCGCAGAGTCAACGCACTGGAGGTAGCCTGTGAGAGAAATGGGCAAATCGAAGTTTAGGCGTTGTAACAGATAACATGTTAAATTAAGGATTAAATACAAGCTGTGGTTGAAACAATTACCGGTAACAGAAACAGATTGTCGTTTTACGGGAAACTCTGTTTTTCAGCTCATTACGTAAAAAGTAGCAACACAACAAATGCACAGGTGAACAAAGCGGAGATCTTCGAGATTGTAACTGAGTACTCGTTATGCAGAACAAATGTTACGTTACCAGATTATTATTGCTGAAGCATTAATACGTAGGGATTTAATGTTGTAGCTGGCCGAGGTGGAGCCCATTTTAACTACTCTACATATTGTTCTGTAGTTTAATGTGTACAATGCACCATATATCAAAGTACAATATTTTCCTCTGAAAAGCACAAGTATAAAGTAGCATTAGATCAAATTAATGTAAATACCTCAAAACTGTATTGAAGTACAGTAAATGAGTGAATGTACTTTTATTATTTTTTCAAAGATAAGTGAGCGTCCTGTAGTGTGAGAATTGCTCCCAGGTTGAAAACTTGAATTTTACATTCTAATCTAGATAATGAATAAATGGCGTAAAACCGAGAGTTATTTTAGAGTAACTAATGATTAAGCTTGTGTTTGTTATCTTACAGTCAGCTTTGGTCTTGTTCATGTTGTAGTCGGATCTCAGTGACCGGATCGTCTTGATCACAGTCATCACGAACTCCATGTCCCGGTCGACCTCCGCACTGTGCCAACAGAACTGCAAGTCACAGAAAAACATATTGCTCACAGAGACCGAAGGAGAGCATCACGAAACACTTTACTGCAGGGGCAATTTAAAATAAGAGATGTTCATCCTCTCAAAACATCTCAAACCGCAACTTTAAAACATCTTCAGTTCTGACCTGTACAGACATATGTACATCAGTGAGTTTTTAAACAACCCTCATTCACCCTCTTCTTATCTCACCTCCTCTGTATCAGGGTAGGGTGTGACACAGATGCTGGGTGGATCACTCTGAGGTCGCCGACGTGGTAACCTCTGATAGAGTTCCTCACTGACGAAGGGCATCACAGGAGACAGGAGGCGCAGACCGACTTCTAAACAGGTGTAAAGGGTCTGTCTGCACACCAGGCGCGGCCTCTGGCCGGTGCTGTCTTCCTCTGATTTACTGAACACTGGTTTCACACTTTCCTGGAGGACAAGAAGAGTGGGAGGGAACAGCTTTGGTGCAAAGTCTTCTGCATTCACTTTTTAATCACCCTCACATACACTATTTTACGGTGAATGGACCGAAGGAGCGCGCTGGTCTCAAACGTTCTTACCAGGTAGACGTCACAGAGCTCGTACAACCAGAAGTTGTAAATGGCTGTCGTGATGGTTGGGAATTCATAGGTCTTGAAGCCAGCGTCACAGATACCAACAGCTGCACTCAGTCGAGACAGAATCCACCTGTCTGATACACTCTCCTCTCCACACAACTGAGGGGATTGAATGAAGTGCAAAAGAGGAAGAGGTTCAGTAAACAGGACCCCCTGTTAGCGTGTACACATGTATGACTACAAAGCGAAACAGCATATGGGTAAACAAAACCCCCAGACAATTAATGGTAACAAAAACTGTTTTACTAAACAGTTATTTGGTCAGAAGGGTTCACAAGTGTTTGCATGTGCAGGGAGCAGAGCTTGTTTATGTTCTGTGTCCTTCATCTCTTCCCCTGGTCTCACCTGGGCTTTCTCTGATGGTACAAAGTCATCTCCCAGTGTCTTCATGGCAAACTTCACAGCGTTCCACAGTTTGTTGCAGAAGTGACGGTAACCCAGGATGCGGTTGACATCCAGGTTGATATCTCTACCTGAGAGACACAGGAATACAAGGAAGTGCATTCAGTGTATTTCAGTGTATACTAAAATGAATTGATTCAGTGACAACTGACCTTATAATGACTCATTGTAATGCTATTTTCCAGTGTTTTGACATATTTTATGTAGTCACGGTTGAGATCTAGGCTGAGAGAAAGCAAGAAAAAGCGAAATGACAAATGAGTTCACCTTGGCTAGTGTAGGCACATAGGGCGAAGCGGAGAGCATCTGTGCCACACTCTGGGATGCCATTTGGGTAGTCAGATGTTTGGCCCTGCTTTGCCTTCTCTACCTCCAGAGGATCCAAGTTGCTGTCCGTCAACAGGGCATGAAGACCCTAGAGGGTGTGGGAAATAAAGAGGGACGTCACCACTAAAAAAAACATGTGTTCAAAAGCTTTTTTCTTTTCATCTTGAGAATGATGATTTCATCCTTCCAACTGCTTGGTGTTGTAAAAGACAGGAAAGAGCTTTAAAAGAGTTTTATTATTATGGGTAAAGTATAGTTTACTACAAGTCCTTCAGTGCCCTCTAGAGGACAGATCTGCTTCCTCTGACTGAGCAGTTTCCACCCAGCTGGTGAAAAGATTGATGGCCTCAATAAAAGCTTGTTGGAAGGAGAAAAGACTGCTTAATAAATCATACAAGGATATGAGCCTCAGGGGAGCAATGTGCGTTTGGTGACCATGCAAAAGACAACCCAAATGGGAGAGAGAGGAAAGACTACATGTATGTGTGTATCTGAACAAGCATCAAAACCTGATTAGGCTTTACCTCTAGGGAGATTCCTGTAATGACGTCCAGAGGGTCAATGACGTTGCCCAGAGATTTGCTCATCTTCCTTCCGTGGGCGTCTCTCACCACTGCATGCAGATAAACCTGTAAGAAAGCATCATCATTACTTAGTCATGTCCAGCTAATAACACTAGCATCCCACCCTGTTGCGTTATGTTCCGGTTCTGGCAGTTTTGATTGGTCTTACCTCTTTGAAGGGCAGCTTGCCGGTCAGTTTGAGGCCCATCATCACCATACGAGCAACCCAGAAGAACAGGATGTCATGGCCCGTCTCCAGCAAAGTGCCAGGGTAGAACACATTCAGGTCCTGGGTCTAAAGGAACATGGCAAATAGCAACATTAACGATGGAAACACATAAACAAAGCAATGTTTAAAAGTCATATTTTATAAATAAAAGTAATCAGAATTTGGGTGGCAGCCTTTCCAGTTTATATATGATTTTCCTTATTAGTGTTGCTAATGCAGAAGATATCCTTACTATCTACTGCAAATCTACTGCCATTTGTGTCAGAAAAAAGGTGCTTGACCTCAGTCTTTTACCTCATTAGGCCATCCGAAGATGGAGAAGGGGAAAATGCCAGATGAGAACCAAGTGTCCAGAACATCCTCATCTGAAAAACAGGGACAAGAATTATGTAACCTGTATGAATATGGAGTAGAGTTAATCACATTAGGTCTATCTGTGTAGTAGCAAAACATTAACTGATTAGATAACCTTTACAATAGTCGTGGTAATGAGACTGCTTCATTAAAAAGTGTTCTTACCTTGTCTGAGGGTTATTTGGTCAGCAGACACATTGAAGCGTTTCGCTGCCTTCTCTCTGGCCACCTCCTCCGATTTCCCACTCACCCAGTAATGACCATCCATGTCCTGGAGGGAAGAAATAAAATAAAAAGAAAGAGTAGATAAAAGAAAGAAACAGGCTAAAGAATTGTGCAATAATAACGCACATAGCTTTTTATCTTTTATCTGACAGCCTCCGGACCTTGACAATAGTGACAGACATCCTCTTACCTCTCCTGGTTTTACAGAGGCATCGCTGACAGTGATGAAGTATGCAGGAATGCGGTGACCCCACCAGAGCTGCCGAGAGATACACCAGTCCCTGAGAGGAAGATGGAGGAAATCTGAAACTCACTCCATTGATTGTGCAAAATCATCTCTAGAGCGGCAACACTTATTTGGTTAATCAATTTATCCATTG
Organism: Myoxocephalus aenaeus; assembly: GCA_038501785.1. NCBI lineage: Eukaryota > Metazoa > Chordata > Actinopteri > Perciformes > Cottidae > Myoxocephalus > Myoxocephalus aenaeus. The sequence continues at coordinate 2,637,718 of JBAMJR010000020.1, read as the reverse complement.
ATAGAAAATACATTTTCTATTTTGATTCAATTATTTCTTTATTATCATCATCATTTGTCGAGACCTGCCGCCACACATTCTCTGGTACGAGGTTCTCAATTGTGATTTTCAGTTTTTCTTAATCTTTTGTTTGTATAAAAATTATCGTCACTGTGATAACATATGTAAATTATATTTACCATAGAAAGGCCATAACTGCTAAGATCTATTTTGAAGTACAAACAAGAAGTATGAAACAGATGAAACACATAAAATAATAGGATAATTACCTGATGTTGTCCAACCAGTTGAACCACGTCTTGAGGTGGAGATCAGGGATGATTTTGAGCTGTCCCTCTCTGACGGCGTCTGCGGCCTGCTTCCCCATATCTGTGCAGTTTACATACCACTGTGGCTTCAGCAGCGGCTCCACAATGTCCTTTGAACGACTGATAGAGTAGATTCATAATTTATTCAAAATTCATAAGGATGATCCTGGATAAGATGAAAAAAATCTATAACACGAATAACCTGTGTTCTACTGCTGCACACATGAACCTCACTTTACCTGCAGACAGGGACAACCATAGGGTTGTCTTTGATCTCTATAAACTGGCCTCTGTCCTTGAGAGCCTGGAGCACCGTCTTCCTGGCCTCAAAACGCTTCGTGCCCTGGGGTAGAGACAGAATAGTTAAAAATTAGAAATTGAGACATAAAACTGCTACACCACGCAAACTATGAAGAAGCCTGACTTTTAGTGTCACTGCGGAAATGCACAAACTGCAGGGGGAAGGATGATAATGAGACACTATACCAGGAAGGGAGGCGGCACGTTAATGAGCAGGCCATTTTCATCCAAAATGTTGATGAAGGCCAGATTGTGTCTCTCTCCAACCTCGTAGTCATTATGGTCATGAGCTGGGGTGATTTTGACAGCACCTGAACAGAAAATGATGCAGAGGGACAGGAGAACGAGAGAGAGAGTGGGAAAAGAGAACAGTCATAATAAGGAAAGTGGCCTCTCTTAAGGACTTCGTTATTGTTACTTATTCTCAGCACACTGCAGATCCACAGGCAGATCGTCTCTTCCTGTAACCATGCCTACCTGTTCCAAAGCTCATGTCCACAAAGTCATCGAAGACAATTGGCATCTTGCGGTCACAGAAGGGGTGCAGCACCATTTTTCCTTTCAGATGCTGATATCTGGAGTCATCAGGGTGGACAGCTACAGCAGTGTCTCCCAACATCGTCTCAATACGAGTTGTCGCCACAATCACTTCCTCGTCTAAGCAACAGAAAGAGAAAGAACTGTAAATAAAGGCATTACTGAAGAGGCACAATGGGTCTTTGTTTGTAATATTCTGCTCTCTATTAGCTCATATACCGGATCCGTCCACCTTGTAGGCGAAAGACACCAGCACTCCAAACTCCACTTTCTCTTTGTATCCAGGGACCGGCAACAGAGTCCTTCCAGTGAGCTCATTCTTATCCACCTGCAAACCAACCAGAGGATGTTATCAGAGAGCACAGCATGGCCAGCAATGGATATATGTTTGGATTGGTCACCATCACAGCCTTATAACTAGGGTTGGGTACCGAAAACCTTTTGTAATTTTACTGGAATATGGCCTTGATCTTTATCACTCTATTAAGATGCATACTTGCCTCTATGTCCGAGATGGCAGAGTTTAGTGAGCAGGACCAGTTGACCAGACGCTTGCTCCGGTAGATCACTCCCTCATCATGCATGCGGATGAAGGCCTCCTGGACTGCATAGGAAAGTTTCTGGACAGAGAAACGGTATAGACATGAAAATTTGGAATTCAGATTGTGTTCATATTAGTTCATGGATTTCAGAAAACTCACTGGGTCCATAGTGAAGCAGGCTCTGTCCCAGTCCAGAGAGGAGCCAAGCTTCTTCAGCTGGTGGTAGATACGGTCTCCCTTCCTAAAAAGGCAAAGGGATTAAGTTATTACAGTTTTCTTTATTCTAGGATTCAACCAAGTTCAAATCTCTCACATCTCCTCCTTCCTTCCTTCACTCACTCGTTCTTCCACTTCCAGACTTCCTGGATGAAGTTTTCCCTGCCCAGATCGTGACGGGTCATACCCCTCTCTCTCTTCAGCTTTTTTTCCACCACCACCTGTGTGGCGATGCCAGCGTGATCACAGCCCGGGTTCCACAAGGTGGTTTCACCTCGCATCCTGTGCCTGGACGGACAGAGAGAGAAGCACACCAATTCAAACACATGGTCTCGATAACAACAAGATCCAATTAAATAGAAACAGAAATACAAATTTTAAAAAAGTAATCCCATGATGCAACAAAAGCCTCACTGAAAATATGGTTTTGAATATCATGAAACAGTCCAATCGTAGTTACCATCTGGTCAGAGAATCTTGAATGGCGTTGGTGAGGGCGTGACCCAGGTGAAGTGATCCAGTCACATTAGGTGGAGGGATGCACATCATGAAGACGCCACGGGGGTTCGGGTCGCTAATACTCTCCCTCTGCAGAGACAGACATGTTATTGCAGACTGAAATTATAAATAACAAATATGACATTTTCTGTTGTTTGAGTATAGCACGAGGGGGAGGACTTCTTTACCCCATACTCCGGCTTGAAGAATCCCTGCTTCTCCCACCAAGGATACCAGGCAGCCTCCACATACTGAGGACTGTAGGAGTCGGGAAGTGGGCTAATGATATCTGACACCAAAAGAGAAAGAGAGAGAGGGTTGACATATCAACCTGAAGATAATCACAATAAAATATGACAAAAATATACATATGAAGGAGGGAACACAGGGATGTCACTTTCTCACATAACAAAATCCCCCTCACAAAACCTGATGCACATGATGGTTTGTTACAGTCGTTGGAGAGCAGCAGGCAATTTGAAAAAATACGTGGCAGGTGATTGGATGAACCATCCGTCTATCAAACTCGAGCGAAAACATCTTTTCTTAAAATCGAGAAACGCCTTAAATTTTTGAACTTCTTTCAATGAAGAAATACTCCAGTTCAGGTATAACTGATGCTAATGCAGCATCTACGCTAACCTCTTAAGGAGCCATCATTGTTGTTTTGAACGTTTGTGTCACGTCACACCCAAACTTCTCCTTAGCTGCAGGTAGCTCCTCACAGGATGCCGATTGGTTTGAACCACTGAGAGGTTCGGTCACAAACACATACATGAAGCCTGACTAGATGGATTTGCATGTGGTTCTTGTGTAATCTTGTGATATTGCAAGAATCCAGCTGCCGTGCAGGGTAGCCCCTCACCCTTTGCTATGAATGGGGAAAGCTACAACACCAGGTATGGTGATGTCACTCACAAGTACTCCTTCTGTGAGAGAAAACACTCCCACCCGCACTGATAAATCACCTTTTTTCTCCCCAGGGACAGTGGGAACACTGTATGAGATCACTTCCAATTCCTTCTTTTCCGGTTTGGCCTTTTTCTAAAAGAGAAAAAAAAAGCACATAAAGTAACATTGTTGATAAAGACCATATATAGATACTCAAAGCTGCACTTATGTCTTATAAGACGGTCTATTTATAGAGGTTCAGTATCTATACCTCTGTTGATGGCTGAGTCTTTTTCTTTGCCTCCATGTCCTTCTTCTGCTGGAACTTTTCCAACTTTTCTTTCTTCTTAGCTTCCTTCTTCAGCTGGGCTTCTGTCTTTGGTGGGCCTGTAGGAGGAAACATGAAAAAAATATGAATGATGTTTCCACAAAAAAAGAAGTATTCATGAACTGTGACACAGGACTTCCTAACCATTAGCTGTGGCATCAGCCGGTTCACCATCAGGACTGGCATTAGCAGCTTTAGCATTGGCTGGAGGGTTTGTAGTCGGTGTAACTGGCAACATCTTCTCACAAAGAGTAATCTTCCCTAAGACCTTCAGGAACTGTGGCTGATTTGTGCAGGTTGTGAACCACCTCGTAACATTGGTCAAGACTTTCCTGTCTGATGGCTCCAACACCTAAAACGAAAAATGAAAAACATATAATCAGATAAAGAGTTGACTGATTTCCCAGTACTAAATTGTTCCGCATAGATGAGAGACATATGTGTTGCACAACATACGTACATATTTAAAGGGGAGAAGAACAGCTGTAGCTACAGCCATATCAGCCAGGGTGATGCTCTCCCCTACCAAGAAGGTTCTCGGTTCCAGTGCTTTATCGAGAACCTTCAGAACACGCATCAACTCAGCCCGGGAACTCTGCTGGAGCTGAGAACGCACAAGTCATTTTAGAATAAAACCCTCAAATGATCAAATAAATCACACACATGTCTAAAAGCATTTGAATGATCGTCTCACCTTCTTATCCACTCCCGTCATCCCCATCAGAGGGAAGACCACGGCAGAGGACACCGGGGTGAGTTCATTGTCTGCAAAGCTGAGCCACTGCCACACCTGGCTCTGCTGCTTTGTATCTACACCAGCTCTCTTCCCCTGATCAGCGAGGTACCAGGACACAGCACTGGCCCCGCTGAGGACAGCGTCGCCTTCCCGAGCGCCCAGCACCAGGGTCGGTCTGGAGCGGGCATTCAGGGACGCCGGAGGTTCCTCTGTGAGAGTCTGCGGGCGGGAGGAACAAAACTCTGCAGCCACGAGAGCCAGAAGGCTCCTGAAGTCATCAGGGTGAGGGGACACGAAGAGAGCGGCCATCTCTGGTAGAGACATAGACATAAAGTACATTGTGAACTGGTTTTGATATGTGCATGTTTACTTTTTTCTTTCAGGGAGTAGTTTGCCAAACAAGTATGCCTGTTGTGTTATCAAATACATTCTTTATCTGCCTGAGATGGTGGAGTGGGTGTGTCTGACAGTCAGACCAGTTTAACAGTGTGTCGTCTACGTTTAAGTTAACTAGGGGAACGAATCTTCTGATGTTAAATAAACCGGTATAAACGTATTTAAACATTTTATTTTAGCATTTTATACTGGCCTACATCGTGGTGTAGAAGTATCAGACGACAGCTAACACTTTCTGTTTCACTTTCTGCACAGAGCTCACATACAAACAGGCTGGTTAGCTTTAGCTATTCAGACAAACTAAAACTCTTTCTGCAGCGCATCTCGAGCTTTACGCGTGTTTACGTTTGTAGAGATTATCTTAAACTGTTTTCTTAAAGTTGTTTATTAAACCGGTGTCGTGTTATTGGCAATGTATGTAGGAAGTTATCCATACCTTTAAATGAATCAGAAAGAGACGTCAGCTTACGACGCAGAGCCACATGAATCCTCGTCGACTCTCTGCTGTCTGATGCAACCAGCAACGTGTTCCGGGTTTGATCCGCTACTTCCGCCACAAACCGGAAGTCTGTGAAATGTTTTATTTTTAATCATGATAAACACAACTCCACAACCTGTGGTGGAAAAGTAAACAAATAATTAAAGAATTAAGTTAAATCATTAAAATCTTAACTTGACAAATTTACAGTCCGAGTTAAATACAATTACTTACAGTAGCATCATCAAATGTTTCCAAAGTAAAATAACTTATTATGCAGAATTGCTCCTTTCCGAGTGGTATACTATAATTACCTATTATATTAATTATTACTATTATTTAATTTGCAAAAAAAAATCCTCCATTAAAAGTGTTACTATAATAAAAGTCCTAAATCAGAATAATCAGAAGTAAAAGCACTCACAATGCAGAATGGACGCTTTGAGAGAGTTCAATTATCTTTATTACATTATTGGATTTTAAGCACTGTTTCTTCAACATGAGATGGAGCTGATTTTGACCAGTTTTTATCGAGCCGCTTGGTATAGTAAAACAAAATATAGTCGAATGGAGTAAAGTAAATTATCTCTACATTTTAAGAGAGAGAGAGATAAGATAATCCTTTATTAGTCCCGCAGTGGGGAAATTACAGGATTACAGCAGCCTTGCTCACAAGTGAATAAAAGAATAATACAATGATACAATAGAAACAAGTAATATAAATAAATATAAATAAGCAGTAAAACAGTAGAGAAGAATATTAATATACAGACTGAATAGAAAGTACTTAAACGTATTGCACGTAAATACACGTAATATACGTAATAATATTGCACCAGGTGAGTGATAAAGTAAAGTGAAGTAAAGTGTTCAGTTGTCAGAGTTGTCTACTCTACTGGGAGCTCAGCTGGTTGTGCAGCCTGACCGCAGCGGGAAGAAAAGACTTGCGGTACCTCTCCCTCAGACACCGGGGATGAATCAGCCGGTGACTGAAGGCGCTGTGCAGCGCTGCTAGAGTGTCCTGCATGGGGTGGGAGGCGTGGTTTATCATGGACGAGAGCTTCGTCATCATCCTCCTGTCCCCCACCACCTCCACGGTATCCAGAGGACGCCCCAGCACGCTGCTGGCCTTCTTTACCAGCTTGTCCAGTCTCCTCCTGTCAGCTGCCGTGATGCTGCTGCTCCAGAAGACCACTCCATAAAAGATGGCTGATGCCACCACAGAGTCAAAGAAGGTCTTCAGGAGTGCTCCCTGCACCCCAAAAGACCTCAGTCTCCTCAGCAAAAAGAGTCTGCTCTGTCCCTTTTTATAAAGTGCGTATACGTGGTCGGACCAGTCCAGTTTGTTGTTCAAGTGAACACCCAGGTACTTATAAGATTTGACGATCTCAATGTCCAGTCCCTGTATGCTCACCGGTATCGGAGGAGAACGTTTACCCCGGCGGAAGTCCACCACCAGCTCCTTGGTCTTACTGGAGTTTATCTGGAGGCGGTTCCGCTGGCACCATCCTAAAAAGTCCTGATTGAGTTCTCTGTATTCCCTGTCATCGTCTGCGGAAATGAGGCTGACGATTGCAGAGTCGTCAGAGAACTTTTGCAGGTGGCAGTTGGCAGAGTTGTGGTTGAAGTCCGAGGTGTAAATGGAGAAGAGGAATGGAGCCAGAACGGTTCCCTGTGGGGCCCCCGTGCTGCAGGACACCCGATCTGACTCACACTCCCGTATCCGCACATACTGTGGACGGTTGGTGAGGTAGTCCAGGATCCATGCAGTCAGGTGGTGGTCCACCCCGGTCTGCTCCAGCTTGTCCCTCAGAAGTAAAGGCTGGATGGTGTTGAAGGCACTGGAGAAGTCGTAGAACATGACTCTCACAGTGCTTCCAGCCTTTTCCAGGTGAGAGAGGCATCTCTGCAGCAGGAAGATGACGGCGTCATCCACCCCGATGCCAGACTGGTAGGCGAACTGAAGTGGGTCCAGGGATGAACTCACCAGAGGGCGGAGATGGGCAAGGACCAGCCTCTCCAGGGTCTTCATCAGGTGGGCTGTCAACGCCACCGGCCGGTAGCTGTTGAGGTCCTTGGGCCGCGGGGTCTCTGGTACCGGTACCACGCAGGACGTCTTCCATAGTTGTGGTACTTTCCCCAGTCTCAAGCTCAAATTGAAGATGTGCTCCGCTATCCCGCACAGCTGGTCTGCGCAGGATTTGAGGAGCCTTGAGCTGATGCTGTCTGGACCCGTGGCCTTCCTCACCTTGATCCTCCTCAGTTGAGGTATATCTGTATTTATGTTTTACATTTGGCGGGTTTTGATTTCATAAATAGGAATATGTTATATTATTGTGTGTTATTGGAAAGAAAAAGACAGAACAAAGACAAAAACAGTATGCCAGCATCCTCTTTTATTAAAATGTACACGTGAGCAAACATTTATCATAACAATTATCATACAAGAATTGTTTTGAACAATTACATCCAAAAGCCTTGTGTTTTCTTTACACAGTTGGGTCACTTATCCCAGCAGCAGATTATTTGGACAGCCAGCCACAGTGAAGTGTTAGACCTACAGTGTAAGAAATTAGCAATTTACTAAATTGGATTCAGAAACATATTGCTATCCTTATCCTAATAACTGAGGTTTAAATGACATCAAACCAAAATAGTCCCCCCTTTCACACTCTTACAAGCTAAAAAATTCACAAACCAAAACTTGAGAAAAATAAAGTTTGTCACTAATAGCTTCATGTGGACTTGTGGTCCACCTTTTACTCTGATGCCTGCCCATAAGACCATTTCACCGCCCCAAAGACTGTATCCATCATCTCCATTATTAAACCCACTCCCAGTCTAAACACATAACCCACCCCATTTCCACTTTTCCACACCAGCCTCCCCAACCCTCCACCGACAGCTTTTGCCTGACCCCCCATCTCTGACATCACTGATCCCATGAAACCCTCGCTCTGCTTCCACAGCCGGCCGCCGAAGAACTTGGTTACCCACCAAGCATTACCCAATGCATCGCCAACTATCCCCACTGTGTCTCCAGCCAGGGTCCCCGTGCCAGTGACCCCAGTGTGGCAGCTGTTCAACAGGGCCCCCAGCATGGAGGAGGAGCAGTAGTAGATGCTGGAGCAGCAGTTTTCCCCAATTCCCAGTAGCGTTTCTCCAGCTGAGCCGGTCCAAGACAAGAGGTCCGAAGTCAAGAGGTGAAATAGGGAGTAGGTTTCACCAGGAAGTGCAGACAGAACCCCAAGGTCTTCCTGAAGAACGTATGTCACCTGAGTCAAAAGACAAACATGCAATCTTTTGAGTAAGATAAAAATGTGTGAATAACAACATTACAAAATGACCTGAAGGCAGATAATGAGTTAACACTTATTGCAGTCTCTGGGAGGAGGGTACTGGAATAGTGAGTTTTATTTAACAACACTGAAGCTGAACATGTTAAAACAGATTTGGTTTTCTCTTCAAATTGACTCCACTAAACATCTCCATGCTTTATTTCATAAAGTCTTGAAAGATTGACTCAAATGACTCAAAGACGCAAATGCAGAAACAAGTTATGATTAGTAATGTTTAACTTCTATGTTCTTTTGTTGCATTTCAGTTTAAGTTGTTGTTTGTTGCCTTTTCCCCCCTTTTTTTCATTCACTTAGTAATAAATGATCATCTTAATTATCCATTATTTTGTATTTAAGCACTTGCAATTATCAAGTATTTGCATGTAATTGTTCAAATTACCCATTTCTACACTTGGTTTAATAAACTTGTGACGAGGAGTCCTACTCAGTCTGTGAAAACAGTTGTATAACGTCTTCTGTTGCTCTGGATGAGCCGTCTAAAGTCTAACAAAAATACCCTGAAGATGTCCTCAGGCTTGGCCTTGCAGTCTACAAATTTGTAGCAGAAGGCCTGTGTTACAAACTGGGGTGAGGCAGGCTCTATGACGTTGTATTATGGGAAGTGTAAGATGCATAGATTTCAACCAGTTCAATGTGAGCCTTCTGGTAGTGTATTACTACGTCTAAAGGGTTCCGTAACTTGTTTTACCTGTCCTGGTAACTTAGTGACCATGGAGAACACCGGCTGCAGCGGAGCTTTAAGGATGGACAAGGTGGTGGAGAGGACATAGACCAGAGTGCTGCTGGAATTTGTGTCTGTCTCTTGTTTATCCACAGTGTCATGGTCAGCTGAGGACTCAAGAGACCCTGATCTGGCAGCTCTTGAATGTGTCAAATCGCGCAGCTCGATTCCTTCAGTGGCACCTGAACCAACCTCCTCTCCTTCAGTGGCACCTGAACCAACCTCCTCTCCTTCAGTGGCACCTGAACCAACCTCCTCTCCTTCGGTGGCACCTGAACCAACCTCCTTTCCTTCGGTGGCACCTGAACCAACCTCCTCTCCTTCAGTGGCACCTGAACCAACCTCCTCTCCTTCGGTGGCACCTGAACCAACCTCCTTTCCTTCGGTGGCACCTGAACCAACCTCCTCTCCTTCAGTGGCACCTGAACCAACCTCCTTTCCTTCGGTGGCACCTGAACCAACCTCCTCTCCTTCAGTGGCACCTAAACCAACCTCCTTTCCTTCGGTGGCACCTGAACCAACCTCCTTTCCTTCGGTGGCACCTGAACCAACCTCCTCTCCTTCAGTGGCACCTAAACCAACCTCCTCTCCTTCAGTGGCACCTGAACCAACCTCCTCTCCTTCAGTGGCACCTGAACCAACCTCCTCTCCTTTAGTGACACCTGAACCAACTTCCTCTCCTTCAGTGGCACCTAAACCAACCTCCTCTCCGCCAGTGACTCGACCAGCAGTGTTTGAATCATCTTTATCTCCTGTGTTTTCACCAGTAAGATCTGCATCCAGCTTGTCTATGTTTCCAGGGAGCCCCTCACTGTGAAGACCTACTCTGATTCCAACAATCTCCCCATCTGCTCCTCCACAGCCCTCTGAGAACAGCTCTGCCACTCCGAGAATCTCCTGCAGCTCCTTCACGCTCACTTGCCTCTCCCCTTCCCCTGTCTCTCTGATTAACCCCATACTGAAGCCCCTTTTCCCCTCTGGGACAGAGCAGCACACTGCAGACCACTGCGGCGTTGTCTGACACTCCTCAGCATCCCCGAGACCTCCAACCCCGGTCAGGATGTAGAGATCACCCCCTAAAGTGCTGCACCGGGGAGAGATGCTTGACTGGACCAGTGTTGTGACTGTTGAGTCCCAGTGTTGAAGCGGGGAGTCTGTGGGCGAGACAGGATGAGCTGGACCCCCGTCTCCTCTAAGAAGGCCTGGTACTGATACTTTAATGTTTTCTTCTTCTTCCTTTGTCTGGCAATAAAACAATTAAAAAGCAGAATCACGTGTTAAAGTATGACTGCATCAGGATCTACTTGTAAACTAATCATTTACACTATTACTTTCAGATACTTTACTTCATATTTTCAAATATGAATCATTACATTTTATTGAAATGTTTAAAATGTTCAGACGTTCTCATTAAATGTAGTATTACATTCATCTATAGAACATTTGCAACGTACACATGCTAATCTGTTTTTATCTTCTGTATATTACATTTTCAAATGCAGCGACTTTAAATTACAAGAGGTGCCTGTTTACAATGTTTAGTGCAATGGTGGAAGATGTATACAGACGTTTTACACAACAACTATATATATAAAATCATAATTTACGAGTGAAAGTCTGGCATTCAAAATCATGAAGTAAAAGTATCAAAGTATTAGTCTCAAAATATACTTCAAGTATCACAAGTAAAGTACTTGTTCTGTATTAGTCACAGTCATCATCATATCATTATGTAATATTTAAATCTTTATCTGAAAGATAAGTAACTATCAGGTACATGTAGTGGATTTAAAAGTAAAATTCTTCGATCTCGAATGTCATTGAGTAGACAGTACAAAGTAACATAGAATGGAAATACTCAAGCTAAGTACCTCAAAACTGTACTTGAGAAAACATACTTGTTACACCAATAATTTACTGCTTGTATGCTGGAACACCAATCTGAGATTTTGTACTGTACTATTTATCAAATTCCATCACTCAAAAACAGGGAGCCCTACTTTAAACAGTACGATAGATGTGTCCTTACTTCCTTCTCTGCCCATCCGTGGCTGAGATGGAAGGCAGAGAAGACGGCAGTGCCACAGGCCGGTTTGGACAGAGTGGCGAACGCCTGTCCCTCAGGCAGGCTGTGGCAGAGCAACCCTGCAGAGGCTCCCTGAGGAGGCGTCTGTCTGTAGAAGCAGTGGGAGCAGAGGCTGTCGCCTGGCTCCGAGTTGTCCTCAGCTGGAAGAGACAGGCCCCGGCCCAGCACCGCCAGCAGCCAGACAGCCGCTGCACTGACAGCAGCAGGACTCAGCATGTTGAGGTTGAGCGCAGCACAATCCCTCTCACACACACAGAGCAAGACGGAGAGGCGTATAAATAATCCAGTGCTTTCCGTATATAGATGGAAACGATAAGGTGTCCAAGGTTGGCTGCCGATGCTTTGTTGTTTTCTTATTCGCTCCTTGTTCTCGCCTCCAGTTTGTGTCCAACCATGTCTTCCTTCTTTTAAAGTCAGCTATACTCTCAGGGAATCTTGCAGGCACAATCTTGCTTACTCCTGTATTTCCCTCTCCTTGACAACCTCGCCCCTGTCAGTTACACCCTTTGACTCTCCCTCTGCTGTACCTCCACTTCAGCCCTCCCTCTTAAGCGCTCTGCGGTTACACCTTTAACTCCCATTGCTATTAGGTACACAAGCCGAGTGCACACCCATCAAAAGCTGTCAATTACCTGTAAGTCTGCATTCCAAAACAATGGTTGTTGTACAAGCCAAATCCCATGAATGGTACTTTTGTTGTCTATTATTCTTGGTAAAGCACATTCCTTCAAGAGTTAAATATGTATTAAGTAAAAACAGTGGCTTTAAAATACTTCCATATCAAGCAGGCCTTCACACTTGAAACCCCAGGTAAAATGTGGGAGACTGAGCTCTAAATTTAACAACGTCAGTTCATGAAATCCTCATTTTTTTTCTTTTTTTTCTCTTTTCTTTCTTTTCTTAAAGCTTAATCCTGACAGTGTCAAAACCACGGGTCATTGTTTCACTCAGAGTGCAGCCATTCTTGATTTAACTTGTCAGACCAAACACAATCCCTGTCATGCCTTGCAAAATGGCTTTCCTTGATATTATAAGCATGCCTGTTTAGACACTATATTGGCACAAATTGTTCTTTACATGTGCATTTGACAGCGTAAACGAAACCATATCCAGCTCTCTTTTTGACATCGAGAAGAAGTGGAGTCCTGCCAGGCTGCCTTCATGTTGTGTAATTATGGCAAATATGAGCCAAATGTACCACTGGGCTTCTATCGAGAGAAGCAGAGGCCAAGCATGCAAAGAGCATGTGCAAAAACCAACATGAACTAAGTTACCATGAGCATTCCTTATTCATAGCTTTAGTGCAGTGAATGTTGTTAGTACACGTGTCCTGCCTGCAACGAGTGTTCACACAGACTGTAGCATACCTCAGTGACTGACTGCAGCTCTGGAATGATTTTTAGGGTGTGATGCTTTGGGTAGGGCATCAAGTCATACTATACAACACTGCATATAAAATTGTGCAATGAGAGTTTTTATTTTTTAAACAAGCATATGACAACCTGAACAAATTGTTTTATTTAAAATAGCCTCTGCAGCATGTTGTTAGCAGAATCTGTGAATGAAACCTGACACCATTTAACTATAAACAAAACCTTTTAGTGATCTGAAATGATAACATTGTACATTGTATTCTGTGACACACAATTTGATAGGAGCAAAAATAATACATCTCAATTCAGGTAAGTTGTAAAAAACAAACAGTAGAAGTTAAAATGACTAAACTTCTTGTAATGAGCAAAGACGATGTAACATTTGAAAAATCTGTATCACACTAAAACAACCTTAATGGACTGCAGTGTTAATGTATTCCAAGTCTGAGATCAAACAAAGAAAAGCTGTCTTTGTGCAGGACACACCTAGTTGTAGTCACAGTTTATAGATAACGCGACTGTTTATAAAAAAAAAGTGGACCAGTGGCAGTGGATTTTTCTTAAAGCTTACAAACTCTTGTTTTGTCACAGATTTATTTCTGAACATAATTTTGCAAAACCACATTCATCTGGGAGATATTTAACAGTGATATTGCAATTAAACAAAAGTCCACAGGGGGGAGTTTGGCCCTCCTTTTGTTTTGAATATTATCTAATGCACTACTAAATACATTCAGTCACATTCTGTCTTTCGCACTCACACACAAAAACCTTCCATCCCTTGGTTATAAATACATCTAGAACACACACCGGCTCTCACTCATTAGGGATGTCAATGACCAGTTCAGCCTCATCTCCCTCCCCTCTATCTTCATCTCCTCTGTCGCTGTCTCCATCGCTCTCTCCCTCCTCCTCAGCTGCATCTCCACTAAGCATCTGCCTGGGAACCCAGCTGAAGGGGCCGCTGGCTGCCGGAGGGACCGCAGGGGCTGATGGGTAATTAGCTGCCATTGGGGCAACAACCTGAGAGAAATTTGAAATAAAGCAAACATGTTAGGAATGACAAAAGGATTGGCGATGTAATGAAGGAATATGGGGTATGGCTGGATGGCCGCATCACACGTACAATAATCAGGACAAAGCATGAAGCATGTACATGAACTTACAGACCAGAGGGTCATTTCAGCATAGTGCCAAACTTAAATGTCTTAGGCGACTAAACATAAGTGTCCTGAAATGTCGTCATCATCATCATAGGTAATATTGAACAAAGTTGAGTACAATGTATATGAAAACCTGTCAGCAATAGTGCAACAAAGTCAAATTCCCAATATAGAGTATTGTGGACTATCTAAGAACATATTACTTCCTCTTTCTAATGTAAATATGCTGTAGCCAAAATATAACCTACTGGAAATGGTATAATGTACCATATAATATATGGATGTAAAAAGTAAGCGGTATATCTGCATTTTTTATCTCAGAATATCCTTTTTTCCCCTTTTCTCTCTCACCTTCCCCGTTGTGTCTCTCTTGTTTTTAGGCGTCTTTGTTTTTCTCTCTTTCTTCATTCGTTCGGCTGGGGGAGCCAAATACTCTGGTGGGAAGGGCATCTGCCCAACACACATGCAGGCCCCAAATTGCCAAATGACCACACAAACACACAAACATAAGCCATTTACAAGACACACACACACACACACACACACACACACACACACACACAGAAGAATGAAAAATGCAAGGACAGTGAAGCTATTATAGGCATCAAACAAAAAACTAAACAAATAAAGAGATAAAACAAACTCATGGATAAAAGGACAAAATAATATAAACAATGCCAAATCAAAACAGGGATTATGTTTGCTGATGAGGAGATGACAGAGGCAGTAATGCAACTGTTGCCGATTCAGAGAAAAGAAAGGGAAATGGAAACTCACGGTGTTGAGGTAGGGTCCAGAGCCTGATGACTGCAGGGGATTCATACCAGGACGGGAAAGCAGGGAGAGATGAGGGGAGGATGATGAGGGAAGACATGAGCCAGGACTATTTCTTCGCCTGAAAAAAAAAAAAAGTCGCAGAGAAATTAATAGAAACTCATTCAGAGCTCAAAATTATTTTCCCACATTGGTCCATTTGGTGCAATGGGTAACAGCAAGCCAGCGTAATTTAAAAAAAGATTATTTTCATGATTTATTTTGTCTTCGTTTTAGCCTTCCCTTCCATCTACACTATAATCCATTGTTGTTCTCATCCAAAAAGTAAGGTTTTCTATAATGTTTTCCGGAGCGGATCAATCTGAAAGTGGCAGCCTCATGTTTTAGTGCAGCCATGAAAATAACAGGAGGAAAAAACGATGATGCTGATTACTTTTTTGCCCCGTCTCGTTCTCGTTCCCTCTCCCTGGGGCCTTCACCTTCACTATTGTCTGAAGAAACTGTTGCTTCTGAATCTGCAACAGAACACAAGAAAACCTGAACCAACGCTGTAGTCAATTGGTTTCAACTCTTCAGAAAGAAATGACAGTTGGCCACAGTAATAAAGACTCAGTGGTTTCAGAAAGCCTTCAGGTTGAGGTGTAATAACTACCTGAGGAGTCTTCATCTACCCTCTCATACTGCAGCAGTCTGTCCAGAAGGAAGCTAGAAAACAAGTGGATGACATCACGGTTTACTGAACGCACATGTTGTTGAACTTCCACACATCTTCATGTGACCTCACCTTTTGTCTCTGGAAACTTTGAGAAGTTTTCTCTGCGACCTCCTCAGCTCCTCTTGAAAGCATTCTTGTTCCTGGGGAAAGAAAACCGGACACGAAGTATGTTTTAGTAAAGCGCTGAAAGATGAGGATGAACTGACTCTTCAGACTCGGAATGATTGTACTCACGTAGACAAGAAATTTTAACTTTCGTTTGAGGTTTTTGTATTTCCGCTTGTAGTCGACTTCCACGTCAGCTTGACCGTTCATTTCTGAAACAACACATGCACGATGAAACACTGCAGTCTACCTTGTGTTGTAGTCGTTACAGTTGAAGTTACATCCTGAAGTAACTCGTCTGTGAAAGACAAACGAAGGTACCCGTATGCTAAGCTAAACAGTAGCTTTCACAGAGCTGCTGGTCTCACGGGCCGCAAACATATACAACCAGATGTATTTAAAATATGCACGTCCTATTAAAACATGCTGTCGGTGTATTACAAGTTATCTTATCCTTGAACCCCGTGTGCTACCTCTTGATTGAGTCTGTCTGTTCGACATGCTTTTGTTTACTTCCGTGACGTCGTTGTCTTCTTCTTCTTCTTCTGCTGCTGCTCCTTCTTGTTGTTCTTCTTCTCGGGTTTTAATGGCAGCCGGCGTATTCGGTGCATTACCGCCCCCTCTGTTCCTCATGTGAACCACTGATTAAATCACATACTCACTCATCCTGTTTGGATTATTTGTCTGATCGAATCAAATAAATGCCACTGTTATTTTATTTATTACAATATTTAACCCCATCCGCCCGAGCCCCCGGAGCCCCCCCACCCGATTTTTCGATAATGAGGAAGTGCTTTTTAGTTTTACACAAACGCTCCTAAATCATCAACCACAGGTCCGATTTAATAAATTGAAACGGCTAAAGTACTCTAACCCCTTTTGAGAAGAGAAACGATGGACTACATTTAACAAAAAAGATCGTTATATTTGTATAATTACGTAATAAAGTAAAGCTCCTCAATATGACTGAGCGCTCCTCAATATGACCCTAACAACGACGGATTTCGAAAAGAGTACCACGTATGTAACCGTGGAGACTGTGCGCATCTTCCAGTAGTAGTGGGATCACTGTGTGTAAAGTATTGACGTCGTGAGCTGCGAGAAAGCAACGGCTATATTTCATATATTTTTTTCTCCGCGTTTGAGGTCCTACGGTTTCGTCGTTCCTCAAAGGCATCTGAAACCGCGTCAGATGACACATGCGGAAGCAGACGGTCATTTCAAGTAGTGGTTCATTATGGTGCGACGAAGATTTATGTAAAAAAGGCTAATTTCTTTATTTCTGAACCGAAAAACATGAATTTTGGACTGGAAAGGCTTGAAAACATGTAATCGCTTGTGTTTATTGTGATTATTATTGCATATTTGGATGATTTAGGTCTTAATCTTTCTAAAGAGGTGCAGTATTACTCTGGGACATGATGGGAAGTCACCAAAAATACAATTCAAAAAACTTGGGGAGCGACCGAGGACAAATTTTTTGATCAGATTCTTGACTTTTAAAGGCAAGGAGTTGCTGATTCTTTAGAGATCAAGGACAATAGGGGCTGGTATTCATATCAAGGTCATATGAGCTGTAGAACACCTGTAGAAGCCTGCACGTACCCCTTAAGGTACCCCTGATGAGGTTAATAAATTCGGGATTTATCTTCTTAAATACGTTGCCTTTCTTGTACTTTTTAACAATACATTGGAATAAACCGAAAGAGGAGTAAAGCTGAAACAAAGACAGAACAAATAAAGCACAGCAATACAAACACAAACAGCAAGTGTGTGTGTGTGTGTGTGTGTGTGTGTGTGTGTGTGTGTGTGTGTGTGTGTGTGTGTGTGTGTGTGTGTGTGTCGGGGGTGTTTATTGTGGCACAGGCTCAAAAAAAAAACTACTGTTGGGTGGAGCTTGATGTTACAGCAATAACCTCCAATTATGCTGCATATCTTTTGCCAACAGACAAACCTTGCTCTTTAAGAGAAAGAGCTGTAACACTGTAAACATACAGTTCATTAATTTGAAATAGCCAACATTGATTTACAGTCAGGAATTGCTGTGCATGCTTCCATGACTTCTTGCAGTGATCCTTTGTATTTTATTGAATCTCTCAGTCTCCCCTCTACCTGACAAATAATGTAGTGCACTGAGTGTGCAGCTCAACCCTAGCTCAGCACAGTGACTTGCTGCAACCCAGCACTATGAATTATAGATGAGGAACATTTGCAGATGAGTAATGCTGCCTCACTGCACATACCCATATCCAGACCCCCCTGTGAGTCGAGGGGGAGACTGGCACAGACTAAGAAAGAAGTAAAGGTATAAAAACTCTTGGCTGGGCAGTGGGATGCACATACACTATGTACTGCTATAGGGAAGAGAACAGAAATGCTGTACATTGAGAAACAGGGCCGTCCTCTTAGACGATATGAAACCCAGCAGGGCACGGACAACAAAACAAGCACTGAATCATCTCACACCCCTAGACATTAAAGGGAGCCACCTTGTAAAAATAAACCTGCATTGTCCCCCTCCCGGGCAAAACAACTGCAGATATGAAACCCAGTATCTGCCTCTTTCCACCGACAGATTCTTCTTTGATTCCAAAGACACCGGTAGACAGAAATAGACTCTTCTGTGTCTACAGCCATAAATTGCTGTGCTGCCAGCCAAACAGCCAGCCACACGCCCTCCTGGCAGCTAGAGTCATCTGCTTTCTTTCCACCTCTCCTCTCTCTCCTCTACTCTTAATGGATCCATATATTCTCAAGTCAGGCTGTGGACACTGATCTGTGCTTGTCAATACAATTTATTCTGCTAATTTGCTGCTTGGAAGTATGTCCTTTGACTGTTGTTCTCATTGTGCTGGCATGTGTGTTTCCCTCTCTCTCTCTCTCTCTCTCTCTCGTTCTCCCCCTGTCCTTCTTGGCATGGTTGTGTCCTCAAATTTGTCGCTCCCTCTGACTCCGTCTAATACGTGTATTGCACTTTTCTCAAGAGTCTTCTCGATTTCTGTTTTGTCCAATTTGAAGAATCTGGAATGTACAAAAACCACACCAAAGACACCAACAACAACTGCAACGAAGGCCTTCTCAGTGAACAAAAGGTAAGCTCCATGTTTTATGTAAATCACCTGCTGCATTAAGAACAGCTGACACTGGACACATCGTCTCTCATAATGTGACTGTATTTATTTGAAAGTTCATATATTTTATGGCCAAAGAGAGTTTATTAAATAAGTAACATTTCTATTCCATGTGCATTTTTTTCTCCAATTCTTTGTCTCTTTTGTGTGTGTGCGTGTTGCAGAAAAAGCTTATCCAGGCTATTAAAAGAATCAAGCACGAGGTAGATGAGTGCAGAGAAGCAGAGGGAGAGACGTACATAGAGTCAGTGCAAGTAGAGGTACTGGTTGCTGCATTATTAATCATTGTATTTTTCAAAAATACACCCTTTTTTTAATACTGATTCCAGTTTAACACAAACTAAATGAGTATATATTCATAACAATTCTACTGAGGCCAATTTTGAATCGACTATCCATATGGTCACACTGAATTTAAAGTCAAGCGTAGGCTGAATTGATAATCATTCATCTGTTCTCTTCGTCTTTCAGAACAGTTTTGAAGATCTGGAACGAGAAATCAGAGCAGAGTTTCAGAACCTCCATCGTTTCCTGGATGAGGAGGAGTGGAAGGACCTGGAGCGACTGAGGAGGGAGAGACAGAAACAAGTGAAGCAGCTGAAGGAAAGAGAGAAGAAAATAGCAGCGCAGGGGAGAGACCTGGAGAGAGCAATCACAGTGCTAAACAACAAACTGGCTGAAGAGAACAGTCCTAAACTGCTCACAGTGAGGAAGCACTTTTTTTACGAGAAAAAATTACATCTGACTAGCACTTCAGTTTGGCTTACACTGTAACTATACAAAGTGGTGATGGGGTGATTTAAATGTGGACCTAGAGTGAGCTAATGTCTGAACGGGGACAGAAGGGGTAGGTGGGAAATAGTTTGAACTCCCTCCATAAAACATTCTGGAAACTTCTTTGCACAGCAGCAGAGCCACATGTAGGTTTTCCAGGGTCACTGTAAGCATTCCCCTTGGCCTGGGTCAATACTTTACTTACCTTACTCGTGACTTGTCAAAATAACTGTCTATAATTGCTCCTCATGTTTGGCCTCCTTTGAGCTTCGCGCTGCTGGAAAACAATGTGACTGTGCAGGTTTACATCAAAGGGACCAAATCCCAGTGCTGCAGTGCAGCCCTGTGAGCTGTTCTGCCTCTATGCGTCGGCACTCATTTGATCAATTATAGACATTGATTGGCTAAACTGTTGACTTTCCTAGTTTTAAAAGTCAGAATCAATTTCTCATTTAAAAGTGAAAGGACAAAAGGAAGACGGCACATTAGTCAGCAACGAGGAATAGGCAGCACAAGGCAGTCAGGCTGATGTCACAGTTTGCTTTTGGAGTCCAAACTGTTGTTGATTTAAATTGCTGTATACTAGTTTTTCAACCAAATTTGCTAAAATGTTTCTCTCATTGCAGGAAATTCAAGATCTCATAAAAAGGCAGGTTTTCTTAACCTAACAGTTTTTTTTCTCCACTGTTTTCCCCACATCTCATTATGCATGTTTAACATTTCCTCTCATATCTGTTCACCAATCCGTCTCCATAATCCTCACCGTGGTGTGTCTACCATTCATCATTCAGTCCTCCCCTCTTCCCATCTTGTCCAAGCAGGTCTCAGGTCAGCTTTGTTCCTCCAGCAGAGGTGAACATTGAGGTGCGCTCCGGCCAGTTTGTGGGGCCCATACAGTACAGGATATGGAAGCACATGAAAAGCTGCCTTTACCCAAGTATGTTCACACGTCATTTTATATATCACATGCAACACAACAACCAAACTCACCTTACTTAATCTCTATTTGCCTACAGATATTACATCAATGACCATTGACCCTGAGACAGCCCACCCAAATCTGTCCCTGTCCCAGCCTTGCACTTCAGTATGGTATGAGGACGACAAGGACACCAAGGATTGCCAGACCAACCCACAACGGTTCCACTTTTATTACTGTGTGTTGGGCCATCAGAGATTCACGACAGGCCGACACTACTGGGAGGTGGAGGTTGGACTAAAGACAGCGTGGAGGTTGGGTGTTGCACGAGAAGATGTCCCAAGAGGGGAGATGGATAGTACTGGCACCTCCAGTGGTTTCTGGACTCTGGCCCTGTATGGCGGATCTGTCCAAGTCTCCACCGACCCAAAGCCCACCAAGGTCAACGTATCTGTCCGACTTGTCCGCATCGGTGTGTTCTTAGACTGTGAAAAGGAGGAGGTGTCTTTCTATAATGCTGTTACCATGGCCCCAATCTATACCTTTTCTATGGGAATGGTTGAGGTTCCTCTGTTCCCCTTCTATAATCCGTGTGACGCAGATGATGGAAAGAACACAGCAGCCATTAAAATCTTTAACCCCTCACTATGATGAGGGGCTGCAGCGATTTCCAACACAAATTGTTCACTTTAGATTAATATAATTATTCTAACATTTAGAAAAACATCATTGGTAAGTTTTTAAATATCAATTAATGGTTAGTATGACAAATGATCAAAGAAAGATATATGCTCTATTTTGATTTATGCGAATTGTTTGGGTTTGGGAACGTCAAGATGGCCAAAACAAGCCATTTGAAGACATTACCTTGGACATTTTATGGACAAACTTATTAATTGGGAAAATAATCAACAGATTTAAAGACAAAGACAATCATTGTTAGTTGCAGCCCTAATTATATGATGTTCTTGCTAAAACCTGAAAAACTGTTGCAAATAGAGAAAGTCCACAAGAAAATACATAAAACATGTCTGTTACTTTAACCATAAGTATTTGTATCTGTGCAAATCTTATTTTTCTGTGATTACTTAGAGATTGTGGAAAATAAAGGTGATGTGAATCAATCTTGAGCAGATGTATTTGTAAAAAGAGTAAAACAAAGCCCAGGTTGTAATCTGCTGCCGGCCTGGAGTCTAGCAGGCGTTAACAGCATTATGATGTTACCTTTGACCTGGTTATAAATATCTCTGTTGTGCCTGCTTAGATATGATGTGTCCTGTTATGGAAGCTAGTATTATTGGGACGCGAGGCCTGAGGGGTGAGAATGTGACACTTCACATAAATGATGGCTGACAACAAGTGAGAAAACTCACTGACATAAAATAGACCGCTCCAAGACAGAAGCGTCCTTCTGCAAGTATGTAGCTCAGAGAATAAGAAATCAAAGACAACAGGACAGCAAATGTCATAATCGTTTGTTTATTCTTAGTATTCCTTTAGACATGAAATAAAGAAAAATCTATTTTCTTTACAAAACATCTGTGTGAAGTGTTGTGCAAAAAGGGAGTACAGAGAAAACATGTGGGATGTCACACCACACCAGGACAGCAGAAGTAAACAGAGAAGATCGGGGCAGACACAACTCACGTAGTGCAAGAAGTGCCAGTGGTATTAAAAGTAGTGGTGTATTTCTTATTGGGTTATCAGCAGTGGGTACAACACCAGAATTCCTCTGGTACCAGTTTGATGTAATAACTCCAATCCCACTAGACTGAGCCTTCTTAAAGATGCTGGTACGTGTAAACCAAAGGCTTGTCCTGCCCACCGCACACTGTCTGCCTCTTTCTCATCCCTACTCACTCTGGAGTGCTATTACAACCACTGACAATATATAGTATAGGTGGCGAATGGAAATGCTGTTTTAGCAGCCTCTCATCAATTGCTTACCACAACATAACCTGGAGGGTTACCAACACAAAGCTTTGTCATTGCTGATGTCATGAATTCACTCGTGTACTCCTAACTGTGCCACAGATTAATGTAATGGTAAAACACCCCTCACTTACAAATAGAGCACACTCAGCACTCCTAATGCTACCCAACGTCATCTAGAAAACCCGGAAGTCTGACTTTTATTATCACTTTCAATACAATCTGTCACATATCTCCTAGACATTAGCATATCATAGGCCAGTCAGTGGTGCAAACAGCCTTCTTGAATATCCTTCCCATTAAAAAAAAGGTGCCACTAGGAGTGTCTGCAAATGACAGAATACAGGCCAACTATCCAGTATACATTTTAGGCACTAAACAAAGACAAGTCACTCAAATATCTC
Organism: Myoxocephalus aenaeus; assembly: GCA_038501785.1. Classification (NCBI taxonomy): domain Eukaryota; kingdom Metazoa; phylum Chordata; class Actinopteri; order Perciformes; family Cottidae; genus Myoxocephalus; species Myoxocephalus aenaeus. The sequence goes on along the minus strand of JBAMJR010000020.1, from coordinate 2,615,032 downwards.
AAAGTTACAATATCTTTTACAATATGTTGTGGCTTTAAACATTCATACTCATGACTTAAACACAGCACACGTTGCAAGACGACTTAAGCAGGCACATAAATACCTCACGACAGACGGATGAGCACACAGGACGTATAGCCGTATTATTCTGTACAAACTGCCTATGCATAGATCCAACACGCACAAACACACTCATACATATGTGCACGAACGCTGAAAGAGAAAAAGTCCAAACACACAATGATGGCAACAGTAAAACATCACTCAGCTGTCACGCACACAGACACAACTTTAGGACAATAAAAGCCTGTTTTCATGTTGTGGGCATGCTGCAGTCAGTGCTTTAAGTGGCATAGGTTAAACATTTTAAGACAATATGTAAATACTGTGAGAGGTGCTGTATGCTGTGAGTATAGTCAGGTTGGAATGCAATAAATGCAGATAATTGATCTAAAAAGATCTAATAAAGTCTTGATGGATTTTTACAATATTTGGTTCTTAAATTAGTTTAAGACGTTTGTGAATATTAGTTTATATAGTACTGTATGCGTGTATATTTTATATTCTGGATTTAAGGTTGGTGAGAGATTTTAATTAGTTTTCTTCTTTATTATCAAGTATAATACAATAACCATTCTATACACTAGAAACATTCAGCCTTAAGAGGGTTAAACCGGCATACGCATGCAATATTTACAAGGCTGAATGTGTGTGTCTGTGTGTATATGTATGTATGAAGAAAATTGTCTGAATTGGATTGTGGTTATTTCAGAGATCCAAGCTAGACATGAGGCATATCCAGTCTTTTTATATCAGAATGCTTTTGTTCATGTGTAATACATCACACCATCTGATACAAACAGTATTCAACATCAAAGCCTCTTAATTTGATCTTCTTTTTTTGTGTTATGTATTATATTCATTGATTTTAGTATCTAATCTGACATCTAAACATATCTTCATGTCAGCATTTTAAAAAGCCATATGGGCTTTTTAAAATGCTGACGTTTCGCCTGATATTAATTTATTAAGACAGCAGAGCAACCAAGAAAGGCCAGTTGGTTGTAGATGCATCTACCTCTTCACAATGTTCCTACATTTCACTGATCATTTAATTGAATATTCTGAGCTGACATTTTCTGCTTCTCTTAAACATTATTTTTGTAGATTTCAGTGCACCAAACATGTCATTGGTTTCTCAGTGGTCCGTTAAAACGTGAGGTAGAGACGTGCATTTTGTAACACTAAAATGTATCTGCACACCTCTGTTCCATTCAAGACTTCCAACTAAAACTGATTTGTGTTGACTGAACATCCACATTGATGATGTCGTGGCATTGATAAAGACCTCATCGCAGTATTTTGGAGCCATTTAAGATGCAAGGCATTGATGTTTAAGCTTTTGCCAAACTTCAGAAGGCCAAAGACACAGAAGCTGTCAACTCAACCAAAAGTTTCAGAGAGGAACAAGGGAGAATTAAAAGAAGAAAACGCAAGCATTTTCACGTAAACAGATGTACAGCAGGAACATGGTGGTCCCATTATGTGCTGAAGTTGCTGCTGGCATGAGCTTGCTATTAAACTAAAGAAATAATGTTTTTTATAGAGCCACGGGGAAATCCAGATCAAAGGCAGTAAAGTGGTTGATCCAGACTTGAGGGATCAGTCTGCAAAACATATTTAATCATCTGAGATATCCACTGGGAGTCTGAATCTCAATCTCAGAGACTATAAATAGTATGGTTAGTATTATTAGTATGTGTTCTTGTGTGGGTAAAGTCACACTAAACAAATATTTTTTCTACATGTGATAATGTGTTGCAGATGTTACTGAAGCACAAGCGTATGAAATCCTTACTTCAGCTATGTACATACAGTGTGTGATCAAGAGGGCTTTTCCGTTTTGATGTCCAATCAAAAGTGTTTTGAGATGACATTGGCTGAAAATTGCATGCATTTTGTCTGTTCAATCCACATGCTGATAGAGGAACAATCATTTTATATGGAATACAATTGGTAGTTAAGGTCAAATAAGGAATTAAATAAATTCATTTGCAGACTATTTTTCTATAAAGTTACCATAAAACGGCAAGTTGTACACAACTACAACGTTTAACAATCAACAAGCCGCATTTGTTATGTGAAGTTTTTAGAATCAGAGAGTCTCAAAGGTTATGTGTTAGTTGGTGAGGGCAATATTGTTATCAAAGTAATATTGTGTTCAGGCATTAGACATGTTAAATCAAAGTATTTGCCCCAGTTTCAGTGGTTTCTTCATTATTTGGTGGGGGAAGGGTCGATTGTCTACAGAAGTGGTAGACGGAGAAGATATCTGGGCCTTTCCTCGGGTTATTGCAGGGACAGTTCTCAAGTGGTGGTGGTTGAATCCTCAGCCACGGTGTCGTCTTTGCTCGCCTCCAGCGCAGCGCCACTAGATTTCTGCTCCACTTCAGGGGTTTTAGGGGGAGCTGCTTTCGGGGCTCCGTTAATATCAGCGTGATCTGGGCTTGATTTGGAATCCGGGCTTGGCTCAGGTGTACCGTTGGTAATAGGCTCTGGTGTGGTTGGTTTGGGGGGCTCAGCTTTGGGCGTCAGAGAACTCTTGCTTTCTGGTGTGGGAGTGGTGGCTTTAGGAGTAGCTGGTTTAGGCTCTGGGCTTGGGCTGGGTGCAGGCTTTGGATCAGCTGGACTCAGACCAGCCTTGGGCTCAGGACTCGAGGCTGGGCTGAGCTTAACATCTGCTGGTTTGGGCACGTCCAACTGTACTTCCACTAGCTGATCAGGGGTTTTCTTGGTCTCGGGTGCAGGGCAGGCTTTAGTTTTAGCTACTGGACTGGAATTAATTTCCGTAGCTGGAGGAGTGCTTGGCTTGGACTCAGCAGCGGCAGACGGTGGACTTGGTTTGGTTTCAGAGTCAACAGAGATACTTACGGCCACAGAGTCGAGGTTTTGATCAGGGGCATCAGTGTCAGTGTCTAGTGGGAGGGCGGTGTTAAAGCCAACGCCAGAGTCACTGGTGTCTAGGTTACCGACCCCAACCTCTTTAGAGGAAACCTCCAGACCCTGAGTTTAACAAACAACAAGGTATGGCATGAATATTGTTATAGTGCCAACAAGAAGTGCTTTCCAGGAGAAATAAAAATATGTTTAGACAAGATCAAACAGACACACAAGGCAAAGGGAGCACAAAGAGTAAACAAAACTGAAGCTAATAATAAGCTAAAATTGAATTAAACAGGAGAATAAATGTCACAGCTCAGCTAAAGTGCAGTGCAAGAATAAATAGTTCCAAATCAAATTGAATAAGAGGCAGTGGCAAACAGAAAGGTTTTAGGCCTTGGTTTAAAAGAACTGAGATTTTGAGCAGATCTCAGGTCTTCTGGGAGACTGTTCAAGATATGTGGGGCACAAAAACTGCGTCCCTATTATAGTTTTGACAGTAAGCAGGCCAGTCCCAGAAGACCTGAGAGGTCTGGAGGGATCATCACATAGCAGCAGATCAAAAATGTAGGTTTGAACCTAAACCATTCAGTGCTTTATAAACCAAGAGTAATATTATAAAATCAATTATTTGTTACACAGGAGGCCACTGCAAAGATCTGAGACCTGGACTGATGAGATCCCCTTTCTTGATCTAGCAGCAGCGTTCTGAATAAGCTGCAGCTGTCTGAACGCAGAAAACAGTATACAATGGAGACATTATTAAAACCTCTGAAAGACTCTTTAGAGTTTTAAGAAAGAAATATTACAAATCCTTACTTTAATATCCACTTCAGTGCTCTGAGATTTCTCTGTATTGTCTGCCTGGGAGTGCTTGGACTCCTCACTGAGTTTGGTGATGTTCTTGACCACCTGTGAAGATTGCACACCAAAAAATTGCACAAAAAAAAATTTGCATTCAGAATATCCAGACAGACATCAACATCTTCACATTGACATTTGCATATTTGTCCCTCCAACCTGTCTGAAGGCCTCTCCTTCATCCTCTTTGCCAGAATTCTGGGCAATGTTCTTCAGGTCAGCAGCCCTCTTGGTCCTCTTCTTCACTTTGATCAGACAGGACAGCAGACAAGCCAGCAGGAGGAAGACCAGCAGACCCAACAGGGCAATGATGGCCACATACAGAGACTCCAGCTTGTAGGCTGCATGGAGGCATGCCGGGAAAGGGAAGAGAAAGATGGGAGTGGGAAGGTAAATAATTCAACTGACCTTTTATTGACGTTCTAAAATTCCAATGCATTAATAAAGGAGACAAAATAAAGGGATTATTTTTTTCTTTTTTAGCCACAAAACAATTATTATGGTTTTAATAACATCCTTTAGCAGCTGCCATAACAACCTATTGTTGATTCCATTTTCCAACCGGTCCCATCCTTACGTTGCATTTCCAGGTAGATGCTGGACACAGTAAACCCCAGTATGTCAGTAATTTTGAACTGGCCCGCATCTGCACCCTTGATCTGATCCAGATAAACCCATGAACCCTCCGTAGAGAGACGGTCCTCAAGACCCAGCTCTGTTTGGGCCTAGAAAAGACAGACATCATACACTTAACTTTAAAAAATGAACCGCAAAGATACATACAACATTGATGAATGATGCAATATATAAAATGACGTAAATACCAACTACAAACGCTAAACTTTAAAGTTAAATTAAAGGCACACACTAGCAAAAGTCAAACTGGATTTGTCAGACATCCAATAGGTCTGGCCTTCAGCACCAGCACGTTGAGTCTTGGTGGTCGTTGTGTCACACGAGGTGACCCACAGCTATAAAACACTGCAGGTACCTTGGTATAAATATTGTTGCTGAATATGAAACCTATTATGAACTGGCTATATCATACGTTCACATGCAAAAACATGGAATTGTATATTTTATTTTATATATATATATATATATATATATATATATATATATATATATATATATATATATATATATACAGTGCATCATTCTTAAACACAACAGTGGTGGGGCTAAAGAGACATCAGTTACACTCGTAAATTCCCCCTTGTCCAGCAGCAGACGGGGTGTGGGGTCATAATCCGGGGTGTAGTAGAGATGGACCAAGGAGCTGTTGAGTATCAGGTTGATCTTCAGTCTTTTTCCGTATGGCAAGGTCACAAAGTTTTGGTGCTCTGCAAAAGAGACAGACAGAGAAGGGAGGACATACAATAAATACATCACAGCACTGTTTACAGGCCCATGAATCATCTAAAATGCATTAGCCTGCTTGAGCCCATTAACGCTTGCGTCTTTAAAAAGCCATTATGTCAACAAAGAGCAAGCGTAACAACATGAAAGGAAACAACAGCAGCATCCTAATGGAAGGTGCCGACCGTTAAAAACAGGTCAAGCATGGAAGAAGAAAAGACATCTGTCTTCATTTGGGCTCTCACCTTTGACGTTGAGACACTCCTTTCTTTGGATATTGCCTTCAGCATCCCTGATAGTGTAGCTACCTTCGTCTGCACCCGTGACAGCCCTAAGGGTGACGTGGCGCTCATTGACGCTGATTCGACCCTGGTAGCCGTCCCTGGACATCCCTGTACTGGTCAGCAGTACCAGAGCAGGTCTGTTGCAGGAGAAAGTCATAGAGGATGAACGCTCCTTAATCTTTGTCCGTAAGTCTGAGACTTGCTGTCGCAGTGCATGCACATCATAGTTGGAAAATGCCGTCACAGATTCTGTTGGGTTAAAATGTCAGTGTCATTTGGCTGACTCTACCTAGATGTTTGGTTGGCCTCCACAGCACTGGGCCTGTACTCCAGGGTGATGGGAGGAGTCAGCTCTAACAGGGGAACATGGTAGTTGTCTCCATATTTAATGATCTGCTCGTTGGCACAATCTAGAAGGTAAAAACAGGGTGGTGAACAGTTTGTTATTGAGTAAATGGAAGCAACAAGGTTATTTAAAGAGGAAAGGAAATTGCATTCAAGTTGAAAGGGGTGAAGAAAAAGAGAGCTTCTTTTTTCTTCAAGTGAAGGAAAGAATGAAGTTGAAGAGTGAGAAAGGACATATAGGAGTGAAGAAGAGGGAGGAAGAGGGAATGGCTTGACACCAAGGGGGTCGAGAAAAGAGCACTGATCCAAAAATATCAAGGCAGCTGAAATGAAAGGGTGTACAAACCAAATAGAGGGAAAGGCAGCAAAGACAAGATAAAGACAGGAAAACAGCAGGAAGGGAAGGAGAGAGGAGTGGGTTGGTGGTTAAAGAGCTGCATAATTACTGTCTGGCAGCTCCGGCATGCTCTGACACTCTTAGGACACACACACACACACACACACACACACACACACACACACACACACACACACACACACACACATACACACACGCACACGCACACGCACACGCACACACTTTTTCATCAACTCACAACACATTACTCCCTCCATATGGCACATCTCTCACATATTGCTACGCTACAGTCGCCTTTATCCACGCTGGGTTTGAGCCCACTGCCTCCTCCTCTCATGTCTGTGTGTGTGTCCAATCTCATCAGAGTCAACGCTGCTGCAACTTGTAACACTCTGAGAACAAACAGGATGTGTAACTGAGAGGTTTATTTGGCTGCTGACTGCATGATTAAAGCAGGATAAAAGACAGCACCTACACTTCCACAACTCTGACTCTAGATCATGTAAGAGGCTTATTCTTCATCCTGGGGTTGAGTAGCACCGACACCTGTCTGCTCGAACATTCCCACACATTTTAGCTTCTGTCTCGCGGGAACCAATCTTTATTTGCTCATACTCCATCCCAGCTCCAAATTGCGGGCGGGACACAATACATATAGCTTTGCCCGTGTGGTTCCTTATCACAACTGATTACGGTGGCCAAAAGATGCTCTGCTCAGAGGGCCTTGCAAATGATTTCTGAAGATAGAGAAGCTTTTGATGATGATGTTGTAGAGGAAGAGGTTTCAGAATGTGAGGATCACATTTATGAAAATTCTTGAAGAAGAGGATGAGATTGAGCATCAGCTAGTTCCAAAATGAAGACGAGCAACAGGACCAGCCCGTCAGCAGCTAGCAAGTGAAGAAATATGGATGATCTGATCTCAGGGTCCTATGCTCTGACCTCATGTTTCAATGCTCTGACCTCAGGGTTCTCTGATCTCAAGGTTATATGCTCTGACATCAGGGTTCTATGCTCTGACCTCAGGGTCTTCTTGAATAAATATCTGGGCTGCCTGGGATGCCACTTCCTCATATGGTTGGAACTCACACGTCTACACGGGGAAGCCTGATGGAGGAGCCACTCAAGGAATCAAGGAATGAGAGTTGTCACATGACTCAGGGACTCAGTGGACACAACATCACATGCAACAATGTTTTGTTCCAGTTCTGCCTGTGAGAGTGAAACATGTCAGTAGAGGCTATGCTTCATTACCATTCCTCATGTAACATACACTCATTCTATCCCGTACCTCGGACAACAAGCGTAATGCGTCTGATGTCCTCTGGCTTCTCTGGATTCTTCACGGTGTACACGCCCTCGTCTGCCTCACCCACAGCTTCTATAATGAGGTGGCTGAGGTGGCGGTTGAGTTTGGCCCGACTGTGGACCACGATGCCGCCCCGCATCAGGAAAATATCGCCCGACCGCGGAGCAGACCTGTTCCAAAACGTGACGTCCAACGCGAGTGAGGGCAGCATGATGTGGAAATCCTCCTCGTAGAACAAGGTCTTGGAGTCATCATTAGCTGAACAAGGAACGGAGGAGTTGACAAACACATTAGAGGGCAAGGAAATTTCATCATTTATAATTGATGAGTGACACACTTAGAAATGTATGCACTGGTACACAACAACTTACCGTTCAGAGGCGCAGAAAGAGCTGTAAAAGAGGATGAGAGAAAATACAAGTAAAAACACATAATTTTTTCCTTTTTCTCTCTATTAAAATAAAACAATACTTTTGTTTTCTACACTTTTTCTCACATGCTCTTCTGGATTACTTCACTGGTGTATATTATCCAGCACATTCAAACTGAAATTAAACTGTTTAATAAAACAGTGCTTCCTGAGGAATTCATGTGTATTATGATCAGAAATTAGTGGAAAAAGACACAATTTCCATATTTCCAGATCACTACTAGAGGGAACAGCATCACACGTGTTTCTTGACATACCTGTGGTGAGCAGAAAGCTGAATGCGATCACACTGGCTGTCGCCATCCTGACTGATTGTTTTGTGCCTAGAAAGAGAAAAGGAAGATGTGTGTGTGTGTTAAGAGAAAGTTGCTTATTCACAGTGAAATTGGTGTCTGACATTGTTCCTCGATCAACCGATGATGAAGCATCCACAGTGAACGTCACACTCATGTAGAAAATTGAAAGTGTGCTTCTCGGTTTATATTTTTTGCTTTGCATTCTTCGGAAGCAGGCAGTTTCTTTTAATTGGAAGGGTTTGTCTTTATAATAATAATAATAATAATATAAATATTGGCTGAAAATACAATCACAACCTTCTGGCTCAAATCATGCATGCAGATAACACTCAAATTGTATCAATTGTTTTTTGGATCTAGGATGATCTGTGCACCAACTATATCGGGAATCAGTTCATCGGTTACACAGATTTCCTGCTGACATATAAGCACAAACACTCACACACACTTAATTGCAGCACTGAGTTGGATATTGAGGATGTGAACGGTTCTCTTCTGCGCTCACATATCACAGGGAACACATCAAGGGGTTGAAGCAAAAGAAACTCTCCTGTGGTTGTCATTTACAACAGGAGGAAACACCTGCAGTGCTCACAGTGCAGCAGCTACATAGCATGCAGCCAAGATTATCTATATGCCACAAAACTATCCTCACTATCTGAAAGTATACAGCCTCATAATAATGAAATGAATATGCTTCATTATTCATACATTGCAGCTGTCTTTCTGTCGTTGTCGATTGGATTAAGAAAGGCATTAGGCTATCGAATCGCACTAAAAATAAAAAATAAAACTCCCTTCAGGGAATCTTGCAGTCCCTGTAAATTCAATTTAGAGCATTGCCTGGAGGTTATTATTGGACTTCAGACGATAAAAAAAAACAGCATGTGGTACAACTTCTGTTTAGAAATCAAATGACAGTGTCATTATAACGTGACACCTGAATTCAATTTAAAACCTGAACATGAGCTGTTTTATGAGTCAAAGTTAGTGTTGTTAAAAGGCCATAACAACAGGCATTTACGTCTTAAAGAGGCCCTTCCCTTTAAGTGTATGTGCATGTTTACCAGGGCCACCTGGCAGTGGATCACTGGCAAGGCTTGTCTATTGATTATGTGCCTGATTTTAAACCCAGAATAATTCATGAATCTTGAGATAATGAAAATCATGGGGGTTTGAGTGACGATTCGGCTGAGTTCCCAACAGGAAATGTCCAGAACGAGAAGCGCTGCGGCGAGAACACATTTCCTACACCACGTTAAGACGGTTTTGGAGAAGAAGCGTGATTAAGTGCAACACTGAGGGGGTTATAATGATGCGAACTGAGGCAACACATCCAGAGAGTTTGTGCAAAAAAGATTTTGCTGCGGTTTTCATTTACTACTCCCAGGAGGGGACTAGGAGGGAACACCTGCAGTGCACAGTCACACTTTGCAGCAGCTAATAAACATGCAGTATAGATTAAAGTGTCTCATTGTAACATCATGAGACATCCCATTCCTGCTGGATATGACGAAGCATTTAGCCATCTTCACACTGTGTAAGTAGCCTCTTTTTTGTCAAACAGAAAGTTTGCACTTTCTGTTTGTCTGACACCTGTCTGACTTTGAGCAGGTAATCTCAACATGTTTCTTAAAGAGAAGCAGCAGAGAAGACATTTCCTCTTATTGTTTAATGGAAATATTGTAACATTCCACTGCATTCTAATCTGACAAAAAAAGTTTTCAGCCCTTTGCACTGTCTGCAACATCAGCACCACACCCTGCACAAAGCCCAAAAGCCCAATGATTTTATTGTATTTGAAACAGAATATGGAACAAAGCTGCGTCGCACAGAACAGGATCTCTTGGCAAACAAGCATTAGTGTCTTTTGCAACAGTCATCTGTAAAACTCAAATTACACTGCAATTGTATTACTTCAGTCCCCACCCTTATTGTTTCAGGAATGGTTTTGCTTTTTTCTCTGTGTTTGAATACTCATGTGAGGCCACTGTATCATGGACTGAACATTACTTCCAACTATAAAACTGACTGTTGACCCCTGTAGCGATCCGCATTTAATTAATGCAGGAATCTGAGATGTAGTTTGGCTCAGAAGAAGGGGAGAAGTGAACCGTGTCCATCTGTTTGTCACAGCAGTCGGCACCACAGACAATCTGGTGTTTCTACACAAGATATGTGAAGCAAAAAACCTAAAAGCATCTCCTTCATTTCTGTGTGATATTGTGTATATTTGAGGCCAGAGCTGAGGCTACGAGGGCCACCTCACTGAGCACAAACATGCAAGCACATGAAAACACGTGCAATAAGCTATATTATAACTGGCTTATTCACACACTGCCCTCTGGGCTGTTTACCATAGACACAGACGCGTATGCCATCTGCTATCTTTCCATGGCGTTCCCTCCCTTCACTCAGTCTTCATTTTACCTCACTTGACTTTCTTCCCTCTTTTCTTCCATTTTCTCACTTCAGTCACCATTCTCACATCTCAAAGTGTTACTTTCTGCCACCATTACGACCTTGTCCAAGCCTCACCTTGTCAAAGCCTCCCTATCCTCTCCTGCTGCCTCCCATAACTTTCTATGCCTCCATATCATCTCTCGCTTTCTTTCCATCACATTGTGTCTTCTCATTATGAACCCTACGCTGAAGATCTCTCTCTCTCTCTCTCTCTCTCTCTCTCTCTCTCTCTCTCATATCATGTCTCTTACATCCTTTCCTCCTCCTTATATTATATAATCCAGCAAGTGCATCCCACTCTGAAATCAAAGCCTGTGCCTGTGTTCCTTCTAACTCCAACCTCCCTACTTACTGGAAGGACAGACGGGTCTTTGTACGCATAGTTTAAAGAGGCGGAAATGCCTTCAATGACTGCAGATGTGGGGACCCTACAAAGCCACCTCTGTGTCTTTACCCTTTACCCTTCATCATTTCTCTTTCCTTTTCACTTTACTCTTTGCACAAGTGATGAGGAGAAATGGCTCTACGTGATGATGAGGAGGCATGCTAGAAGTGAGCTCAAACGCACATTCAGAGGCACACAGATGCTCCCTCTTCTATCAGCACTAGACATTTATAAATTATGAGGCATCAAAAGAGAGAGAGAGATGAAGGGGGGTGGGGGGGGGGGGGGGGGGCAGGAAGTTTTAAAAAGTTCAAATATCTAGTTTCCCTTTTCTGACCTTTGCTTTTCCACTCTGATTATCCCAAATGTCCAAACTGGTACCCTCTGCATCACAACGACACATATCACATTTTAGATCAGCACAGCAGAAAGAAATGATGCAGGTAAAAGCGGCTCAAACCAGCAGAATATCTCGTCTAGACAAAATCAAAACATGTCGTTTCTAAAGTTGATCTTGGTGAGAGCCTGTAGCGGCTGACAACCTATTTTCCTCCAAAGCTGGCTGTGGTGAACTAAAGGAAAAGACAGGTTTCCACTATATTGCTTGCACCTGTCAGATTCATTAAACTCGGTGGACATGGGGGAGGAGAGGAGGAGAGGGGTGGTGTTGCTGTGTACAGTATTGACAAAGACACAAGAACACACAGAGGATATAGACTGTGGTCATGGTAAAAGATGATATTATCATGGAGCCATTGCTCTCAGTGCTTTGGCCTCCGTGCAGCTCTGGTCACATTCTGAGCAGCACACTGCAGGCGGAGGCAGCACAGCCTTCAGGCTGTCGCATCCTCTCAGATAATGGATGCTATTAAGCTTTTAAGTGTTAACTGTACAGGACATATCGACTACTGACATGACTTCCTTAAATGAAGAGAAGGCAGCCTTAGGAGAAAACAAGACTATACATTATAATAATTAAGCATTTTTTCCCCCTATGATAGAATTAATGGTGGTCGTGATAATAAAAGTTACATTTTTTTCTTCCATTTTTAAAGGTGGACTAATGACCGGTACAGACTTAACCTACCTGTTATTTTTTATGTAAACTGTTTACATAGACGGTAGCCTAATACGACACATCTGACATCATCCTGCATCATACAAAATAAATATGTATTATATTGACTCTCACTTGGAGGCTGAAAAATGAAATGGAATAAACCTAAAATATCCAATGATGGCGAAGCCGGCTCCATCCCGGGACCGTTCAGCCAGTGTACACGGTGCCGGGATGAACATATATCTCTCTCTATATATCTGCATATATAACAATTTCATCATTGACAATATAATGTGCAGTTGGTGATAAACCCCACAGATTTAGGTCTGACCAGGCATCTCAAGGCCGGGATAGGCGATAAGCGCATCAACCAAAAAACCTGCAGAATTTAACCCGTCACGCACTCGTCAGATTTCGGACGCATCCGCACATGCATGTTCGGGAGGAAAAGCGCCGCTCTGCAGCTCACCTACCGTTAACTGGCCGGTCGGAGCAGCGGTGCGGTCAGCGGAGACGTCGGGGTGATTTCAGAAGAGGAAATCTGTGTGGACGTGGCCCGTTTTCTCCCTCGTCGTCTCCCTCCCTTCCAACCTCGCCCCCCTGAAGAGCTGCACTTCACGACTCGGGCTCAACATTTGGAAGCTGTTCAGAATATTCCGGGCTCTGCTCTCTCTCGGAGCCACTCGACTAGTGTCGGGAAACACCGGCCACCCTTCGCCTCCTGAAAGACACCTATGGTCATCTGACAGCGAGGAGGGGGTTTATTCCACGAGGTGTTCCACAGGAAAGCTCCAGAGGATGATGCCGACTCAGCAGAAAGTTATGCGTCAATAAACAAATTAAACCCAGACAGTATGGCCAAAGAGGATGATGTGTTCGGATTAGATTTGCATTTAAACCACATGGATGCTTTGATGCATTGCTTCCCATCACATCACATTTATGTTCCACAAAACAAGAGCATTTTTATTAGTCTATTGGCTTGGGAAAAAAATTAAAATCATGGAATTTAGCCAATAAGATATTATAAATAAAATAACTACCGAAAGTCTTAACTTTTTTCACAGTTCAGTCTTAAAATACAATTCAGATATGTTGGCAGATGCTCATCTGTTCAGTACAACCCACTCATCAAGAACTCTTGAGAAACAACAAAAAGGTTTTAAGAAACAAACCTGATCATCAGTGATCCTCAAGCTATAGACTTCAGAAGAGGATATCTGGCATATGTTTTAAACTATAGATAAAGAGAGATCCTCTTCTTGGTTGATGAGCCACCACTCAGGGTGCAGACTGTGAAACTAAAGTCCTGAAAGCCTCAAAGTCAATTTTGAGCTTGAAAGTTCATTCTTGACCAAGGACATGATAGTTTGGCAATACAAGGTCCACTTACCGTAATGTGTCTGAGCGACACATCAAAGCCTAAACAACACAGATACTAGTAACAAGGCTGCATAATAAAATACCCAAATATGCAGATTAAGTACAAAGTTGCAAAAATAAATACAAATAGTTAAACATAATATCTTGTTTAAAGATTTAATGTTTTCATTGGTAATATCAACAGATGTCATAGTTTGATATAAATATAAACTCGCTATTGAGAAATTAGCTATTTGATAGTTCTAAAAAAAAAAATCAAGTTGCAAGCTCGTGAGTCCAATTTTAAAACACCAAATGGTACAGCAATATTTCAGGTGGATCAGGAAAGAAACCAAATGTGAGTTCTGTGTACTGGTCATGTTTAACATAACATGGACACATTAACACATTGCAGATAAATGTATAGCCATGAGATATTGATGTGGAAGCCGCGTCTCATCCCTGGACGCGATCGGATTGGACGAAGCGTTAATGGAGTAAGAGGAAAGAGACACACTGTAGGTTCATGATTACACAATATAAAAAAGGCACTATGCTCTTATCAGGACGGGGAAACAATCTTGTTTTTTTCATCCACTGGCCACCGTAGCTGATGTATTTAAAAACAGACCCTCCCTCATCGATTCTACTATTCCACCACCCAAACATGATTATACAACTCCCACTTGATGGCTGGTTACCTGCCAAACTGGCTGATTGGGCCAAAGCACTCAGCACGCAGAGAGTAGCAGCAATTCACTGTAGCAGTGTTAATTCCTGCTCTGCTTGTTATGGTACAAAGAGAAGTGACAAGGGCGGTTGATGGGTAATTATGTCCCATCCTGCATAGCAGCAACATCGCTTTTAGCTTTTACAACTTTAAAACCTACATTTCTTCGCATGTGCAAGGCAAAAGGGACAACTGTAAGAACAACTTAACAACACAGACATGTTAAGTTTCCTAAGTTGTGTTTCTTCCATTGATTTCTTGCAAACCGGTACGCTGTGCAACAGCTGACCCTCTTAAATTACACCGACGCTACATCCACAATATGTTGCAATACATTCCTCAAGTCTTTCATACAGAGGAACAGCTGGCTCACTAGTGTATCTGCCACACTGATTTAAAAGGGAATCTATGTGTCATGGAAAAACTTCCTACATGCAAACAATGTTTTTTTTTTTTTATAATACAGTGTACCCTGGTGGTGCTACGTCTTCTTCTTGCTCCTTCCTCTTCCTCCTGCAAGCTGTAGAGTATTTGCAGGGGCAGACAGTTTGTGGGTCTGAAGGTCAAGTTTCTGCCGAAGGATCCCTGTGAGAATGAACTCAGCTGTGACCACTGGGAGAGATGCGGAGAGAGCCGGGCCACAGAGCAGCCAGTCCTCCTCACAGGAAATCACGACAGTCTGAGGCTGAGAGGAGAGGGGCGTAGTGAATGGTCACAGATACGTCAGAGGATAAGATAAATAGACAGACTATCATAACAAGTATGTTCATTTACTGTATGTGAGGCCTGGGGGAGAAAGTTTGACTGGTACCTTGTGAGACGAGGGCATCTTAGAAAGGAAGGTAGCTCCACTGCAGGAGATTATGTCTTTCATGTGAACTGGCTCTGGTTTCACTGACTTTGTAACATGGATCTCATAGCCCTAAGAGAAAGAGAAAAGCAGACAAGAGATGGAGTACACAACATGAGTCTCAGCAAGAACGCCTCCACAAATCAATATACAGTAAGGCTCAGAAATGAAATTTGGTATTTCATGTGTATACCTGCTCCAATTTGAGCTAGTGTCAGCATGGTGTGTGGTATCAAAGTATCTCTGATAGTGATCTGAACAGTGTCAGGTAGAAAGTGAAACAGAAATGGAAGCATTACTGCCCGGATCCATCCGTAAAGTGGCCATAAAACATAATTGGTACTTTAACAATTAATGTCAAATTACTGCCCACAAGCAAAAAGTGTTATGGTAAACAATCGTCATGTGCTCATGAAAAGATCGGAGCATGTTCAAGAAAGAGGCTGAGAAGGTTTCAAATGTGACAAAATGTCAAGGTTTGTTGCACTGAAGATGATTCTGACTCGAGCGTGTCTGGATGACACCACAACTCACTATACCTCACTGTGTCTTATTATCCACCAACCGTGTGCCGTCTGCCAAGGGAACCAGCACGATGACACTGTCAACCTCTCAGTCAGAGAAACAATACAACACAGAAATAGATGGTATGGCTGTGTTAGGCGTACCTGTAAGAGAGGCTGACTGCTGGCAATCCTCAGAGACTCCTGCAAGCAGAAATTGAACTTCTTTTCCTGCTCTGGATCCTTCACAACAAACGCATTAGGAGACAGGAAGCTCCCAGCCTTACCACTCTGAAACACAGGGGGAGGGGAGAAAGACAACAAGGACGGTGTCTATGTGACTATACTTCCACATTCATTTCTCAGAGAGAGAGAGAAAACTGGCCCCAGACTAGTTTCAACTGCTAATATAGCAACTAACCTCATCCAGCCAGTGTGTGTTGACAATGGGGACTCCTTTCGCCACCGCACACAGGAACTTGACAGTCCTGCGCACTTTATCAGTCACCAGGAAGTTCATGTCTGCCACTCCTTTAGCCATGCTGCCTCCTAAACAAGCCAACGCTCGCTCCCCTTCTTCATCCACCACACCAGTGAACAGCACCTGAGAGAGAGCGAGAGAGACAGACGCACCGTGTTGTTCAGAGGTCGAAAGCCACGTTAACTCGCGTGAATCTTACTGAACAGTTTTGTGGTTATCTGTCATCCTGTGAGGTTAAAAGTGGAAGAAACGGGGACATTGAAACACATCTCAGTCTGGTTCCTGTAAAGTTAACAAAGCGCAGCGTGATGCATTTTGTATCATTTGGTTGGTTCAAATTTAAATATCACTCATGAATAACAGAACAGTGTGCTTAGAGAGACCCTAAGCTCAAAAGTAACAATTTATTTGCACAAACAAAAGCAAACTTAAATTCTGTTAAGTTTGACTGAATCGCTATAAATCCTAAAGCAAAAAGTGAATGTGTGACGCCTTTATTGCCCCGAGGAGAAACTGCTTTGCTTAAAACGCATTAAAGAATAGCAAGAAAATGTCCCAAAACATATATGACATCATCATGTTATATTAACAGTGTCATAAAAAAAAGAATCATTTGGGAAATTAACAGCTTTTTAAGCAGCTGCAGGGAAGTGATGCCTCTTCGTCCACATGGGGAATACTATACCTACATTCTGAAGATTAAAGTACAGATTCAGACCTGAGAGGGTGAAGTGGATCTACATGTATGCCGTTGTCTTGCCACCCAGTTGAACAACGCTGTCCAGTCTGTTTTTGTTGTGTTCAAACAATACACTCACCCCTGAATACAAAGATCAACATACTCTGAATGCAGATCTTTTAAAACAATATCAGCATAGCACAATGTGATTGTCATTACGGTAAAATTTGCCTTTTCTGCATAATTTTGACAATCTGACAAATCTGACCACATGTGTACAAAGACATATAAAACCTTGTAGGCCTGTCTGGCAGCTCGTAATTGACCGCCGGCTGCCGGGGAAGCAGAGGAGGCGCGGCGGGTCTTTGCCACAGGTGAGGAGTCCACAAGAGCCTGTCGCTTCCGGGATACACTGCTGGTCGGAGTCTGGGGCTGTGAAATGGAAGAGAGGTGGGGGAGGGGAGACAAGGACAAGCAACGGACAAGGACAAGCATGAAAAATACAAGAAGAAGGATGAGCAATATCTCGTATAGAAATATGTGCAGCAAACAAGGCAAAGATCATTAAATGTAAGAGTAGCTAGTGACTGTGAAACCACTAAACCACTTAATTCATTAGTGTAGTAATGGCGACGCAGAGCGGATCAGGCTACTCTTGTTGCTGAGAGAGTTGGAGAGACGCAGGCCGCTCCGGATGTTGATTGCAGTACATTATGATGGCTGGAAAGGCTGACTCGGAGAAAAAAAATGCACCAGGGCCTTTAGCCAAGGTAAAAGCCTTCCTTCTAAAGGACAGACGTTCCTGGACACTAATTATATACCACTCAGTGCTCCATTTGATCTGATTTATTCTACAGCCCTATTGTATTTTTGTCTCACTCAAACAACAACTTCTGACACCTTAAAATGTCCAATGCATGTTTAAAATGTAAGTCATTAAGTCACCTCTGATTCTTCCAAATGTGGATCCTGGTCAAAGGATGCTTCACTTTCTTCCTGCTTCTCTTTCTTCAGTTTCTGGACCACTGATGGCCGACCTCTGCCTCTCCTCTCAACTGTCACCTTCACCTTCTCACTCTCTTCCATCACCTCCGATTCAGCAGGGGAATCTTTTGCATTCTTCTTAGCTTGAGCGCTGGATGCCCGACCTTTTCTCTTAACTTGGACTTGACTCTCATCTTTTGTTTCCTCTTTAGCTGCCTCTGTTGTTTGGGCTTTCTCCTTCCCTTTGGATATTTTGGAGCTACAGCTGGCATCCACATCCGTATTCACCTCCAACTCTCTTTTTCTTCCGTTTCTTTTTCCTTTAGCATCCTCTTCGTCACCGACTGCAGGAGCTACTGGTGTCTCCACCGTCTCACTCTTTACCACTTTTGGGACTCTGCCCCTGACATTCCTTTTAAGCAGAGGTGAATCTTCACTGGCACACTCCGGACTTGAAGGGGCTTTCTTATCTCCAGCAGAAGGTTTAGAGGCATTTGCATTAGCTCGCTGCCGCCCTCTGGTGGTACTAGCCTGCTGAGAATCTGATGTATCTTTCTCAATGTCATTGGGAACCTCATTAGAAGATTCCTCTGCTCTCCTGCCTTTCCTGCCTCTGGCTGCAGGTTTGGTAGCCACATTCTGGCCACTCTGACTACTGATAGGAGGGTAGGAGTCTGATTCTGTTTTCCTCCCTCTTCCTCGCTGCCTGCCTCCTCTTCCTCCGCTCAAGCTGCAGCTGGAAATCTCAGAGCTGGTGGAGTTGGACCTCGAAAGGACTCCCTGAGGAGAAATATCATAGCTGTCCTGTTGCGTTAGCTCTGCAGCTACAGTTCTTCTTCTAGTGCTGCTTCTGGCGCCGGCTGCCTGCGGCGGCCCACTGGTCCTCTTCGCTGCTCGGCCTCGGCCTCTCCCCCGGCTCCCCTGGGGGGTCACACTGGAGGCAGACCTCTCCGAGCTGACGGAGTTGGAAGAGTTGGAGCGAGATCGGGTTCTCCTTGCTGGGACGTCATCAATGGCTAATCTGGTGGAGTCTTCATGCGGCTCCGTTGTACACGGGGCAGCTCTTCGACCTTTTCCGGGTGTTTTGGGGTTGTTTTCTTTTTTCTTTTTTTCTTGTTGCTCTTTTGTTTGTTTTTCTTTGGCCTCTTTTTCTTGTTTTTCTACTTGTTCCTTCCTCTCCCTCTCAAGTCTTTCTTCTCGTTCCCTCTCTGCTGTCTTCACTCTCTCTTTTTCCTCCTTCTCCTTTCTTTCCTTTTCGGTTCTCTCTTTCTCTTCTCTCTCCAACCTTTCTATTTCTGCCTTTTCACGCTCTAATCTCAGTTTTTCTTCCTTCTTTCTTTCCTTTCCTATTCTCTCCTTCTCTTTTCTTTCTGCTTTTTCATGCTCTAATCTCAGTTTTTCTTCTTTCCTTCTTTCCTTTTCTATTCTCTCCCTCTCTTCCCTTTCTGCCTTTTCACGCTCTAATCTCAGTTTTTCTTCCTTCTTTTTTTCCTTTTCTATTCTCTCCTTCTCTTCTCTTTCTGCCTTTTCACGCTCTAATCTCAGTTTTTCTTCTTTCCTTCTTTCCTTTTCTATTCTCTCCCTCTCTTCCCTTTCTGCCTTTTCACGCTCTAGTCTCAGTTTTTCTTCCTTCTTTCTTTCCTTTTCTATTCTCTCCTCTTCTCTTTCTGCATTTTCACGGTCTAGTATCTCTTTTTCTTCCTTCTCTCTTTCATTTTCTATTATCTCCTTCTCTATTCTCTCCTTCTCTTCTCTTTCTGCCTTTTCATGCTCTAATCTCTCTTTTTCTTCATTCTCCTTTCTTTCCCTCTCCAATCGTTCTTCCTTTTGTGCCCTATCAGCTCTTTTCTTTTCATCTTCTTCCTTTCTTTCCCTCTCTATTCTCTCTTTTTCTGCTCTCTCTTGCTCAAGTCTGAACCTTTCTGCATGTTCAGCCTGCACGCTTTCTTGCTCTTCTTTATCTTTTCTTTCCCTTTCTAATTTGTCTTGTTCTTCCCTCCCTTTTTCTTGTTCCTTTATTGGGTTGTTATTTTCAGCGTTGTTTCTTTCTGTTTCAAGCATTTCCTCTTCTTCCTCGCTATCTTTCTGATGCCTCGTATATTTTTTCCCTCTAGTGCGTTTAGCCTGTTCTACCTCCTCCTCTTCCTCTTCCTCTTCCTCATCAGGCCTTGATTTTCCTCTTCTTCCTCTAGTAGTTGGCAACGCCTTCATTTTCCCTCTGGTCGGTCTCTTGGAAGGTTCAGAACACTCTGCCTGCTCCTCCTCTTCTCTTATTCTTGCCCGTGTCTTTCTTCTACCTCCAACAGTCGTGCCACTGGTTTCAGTTTCAGTTTGATTCCCTTTCCCCCTCTGAGACTGTCGGACAGTTTTAGTTTCTACAGTGGAGGCCTCAGGATTTGTGAGCGGTTGTGTGTCCTCTTCTTGAATTGGCTTTGCTCTTCTTTTTCTTCTTTCAACCACGACCATGGGCTGGGTTTCAACAGCAGAGACTTCCAAAATAGTGAGGGGCTGTGTCTCCTCTTCTTCAAAATGCCGTGCCTTTGCTTTTCTTTTTCTAGGACCTGGAGTCGAGACCTCTTCATCACTTTGATCACTTATACATGTACCCAAAGACTGAGTTTCAACAACAGAAACTCCAGAACTAGTGAGGGGCTGCGTCTCCTCTTCAAGTTGCAATGGTTTAGCTCTCCTTTTTCGTGGACCTGGAATCATGTCCTCTTCATCACTTTCTCCATCTTCACCTGTATCCATTGGCTGAGTTTCAACAGTAGAGCGCTCCGAGTTTGTGAGTGTTTGTGTCTGCTCGTCTTCGAGCCACAGCTGCTTTTCTTTTCTTTTTCGTGGACCTGGAATTGAATCCTCAACATCGCTTTCCTCATTTCCACTTGTAGCCATGGGCTGAGTTTCAGCAACACCAATTGGCTGGGTTTCAACAAGTGAATATTCAGAGTTTGTGAGCGTTTGTGTCAGCTCCTCTTCAAGCTGCTGTGGCTTTGCTCTTCTTCTTCGTGGAATCAAGTCCTCATCATCACTTTCCTCATTCTCACTTACATGCATGGGCTGAGTTTCAGCCACAGAAAGAGCATCACGGAGGTGCCTCTTCTGAGGTTGAGCAGCCTCCACGTGTTCTTCTCTCTCTTCTGTTACATGCTGTGGGCTGGACTTAACTTGTAGCACAGAGGAAATAGAATTTCCTTCATCCAAACTTTCCTCGTCCTCTTTAAAGGCAAACATTGGTTGGGTTTCAGCCATGGCAAGAGTAGATAAGGTAGGAAGGTGGAAAGGCTGAGTCTCAGCAGTAGCAGTGTTTTTTCTCTCATCTTCATCGGTTTCACTGTTGGGCTCTGAAATATATGCCTGTGTTGCTTCCAGGGCTAAATCTACCCGGCCTTCTTTTTCAGACATTACTGGACATCTGGCAGGTTCCTCATCCTCTCTATAGGCCTGCCGATTTGAATCATTCTTCAATGAAGTTCTGTCTGCATATGCTTGGGTATCTTCCAGATTTTCAGCCTCCACCACAGAGGCAAAAGCTTGGGTGCTCTCCATGGCTAGAGCTTGGGCCTGACCCTCCAGGTGGCTGCTGTCAGACAACCCCAGCTGGAAAGACCTTTCTCGAATGCACTGTTCGCCTTCTTCATCAACAGAGGACTGGGTGGGGCTCTTGTTGTGGTCCTCTGGAGGGTTGCCCTGGCAGTCTCTGGTCTGAAGAATGAAGGACTGGGTCTCAGCCACAACACACAAGTCATCCTCCAGGAGGTCGGTGCAGGGAGACAATTCTATAGGTCTTGCACCTGGGAGACAGAGATGACAAAATAAAGAAGTGTGAGCAAGGTTAAAATGAATGCTTTACATCTGATTTACCAATCCGTTTATAAACCGACACAAAGTTATGTGTCAAAAGTAATTTACTCACGTCTAAATGGACCTGACGAGGGAATCAGGAAAGCCTGAGTCTCCATATCTTCCAGTCCTCCTTCTTCTGGAACATTTCCCAAAGGGAAAATAAACAAATTAAATTATATTAACAGGCTTATAGTTCATATTAAAATGCCAAATATATATAGTGGATCAACGAGGGCATGATGGGTCTTCAAATTGAGAAAAGGAGGTCCACTTTAAATGGATCACATAAAAATAGAAATAAATCTGAGTTCCTGTCATTGCTTATTTAACCAGTTGTTCTGGCCTCTTTCTATTTTGAGCGCCAATTATCTTTGTTTTCTTCCATTATATTGTTGTTCATTATCAGTTTTTAAGTTATATAATACATTGTTTTCACACCTGGGAAGTTATTATAAAAAGAGCCACTGCAAAATGCTTGTTCTGTCAATTCAATGTATGAAATCTTTACTTATGATAGGGAGTCTTTAATTGTGCAACTGTAATTGTATTTTCTTTGTCATTGTTTGTACTGTTAATACTGTTTTGTGGTATTGTGTTGAATTAATAAATTAAGTGTATTAAAAAAGCTAAACAATAGTGAAAGGTTTTGTCTAAATACCTCCACCAAACAGAAATAACCTGAAACAAAAATACAAATAAATGAATATGTAATATATTCTAGAGCTGCAACAATTAGTTGATCAAGAGAAAAGGGGATCTAGAGGCAACCATTTTGATAACCGCTAAGTAAAACATTTCCCGGTTAAACTTCTTTAATTCTTTGGAAACTGAATATATTTTGGGGTTTGGACTGTTGATTGAACAAAACAAGCAGACAGAATATGTTACCATTGGCTGTGCGTAAATAAAATGGTGATTTTGAGACTATTTTCCATCATCTTATTAAAAAACAAACAATGAATTGAAAAAATAATCGGCAAATGAGACAATACTGAACACCATCTATCTGCAGCCTAGATGCATACCATTAAATTCATATTTGAAGATGGACTGATTACCTGACGCCTGTACCGGAGTAGAGCAGTTCTGCTGAAGAGGAACCAGCAACCCAGGTGTAATTTCTCTGCGCAGGCTGGGAATCTGGTTCTCACCTGCCTCTCCAAAATCCACCTCCTTATCTTCCACATCTGTGTCACTGTCCCCTCTGAGGGAGGCTGGATTGACCCCGTCCCCAGCTGGGGGCACACTTGATTCATCAACATCTGTGTCTGCATCAGAATCTGACTGAAGAGCTTCTGACATGGTACCAAGATCGATAGACAAGGTTGAGACAACGACAGGTATGAGCAGAGAAGAATCGTCTTCCTCGTCTGTGTCACTGTCAGACAGAAGACCCAAAACAGCTCCTGCATCCGCAGCGGTGACGGACTCGGTGACAGCAGACACCACCGAGAGTTCACTGATGGCAGCGGCAGGAAAAGATTCATCATCTGTGTCACTGTCTAGATTCAGGATGTGAGGCGCAGCAGGGGCAGATTCAGGCCCAGCTGGCTTGATATCTAATCTAGTAGGAGTTTCATCTATTTCAGAGCATGAATTATTTGTTCCACATTGCTTTTCTTCTTCCTCATCAATATCTGTGTCACTGTCTAGGTGTAAATCGTTGCGCTGCGTAGAAGGGGAAGAGTCAGCCGCGTGTGTGCTTTGAAGTGACGTTGGTTTTGCTTTAATAGCAGCGTCTGACACGTCGTCATCATCTACATCAGTATCGCTGTCCATAGTGATGCCTTCTGCCTGAATAACTGAAATAACATGAGAAGGTTTAGCGTGGTCAGCAGAGGAAGGCACAGATTTGGGAACTTCGTGCAAGGCATTCTCATCGACATCTGAATCACTGTCCATGTGAAACTGGGCTGTGTTTGGTGGCTGATCAGCGTGTTGGTTTGTATGCAAGGTCGCTGGGCCTGCAGGTGCCACCATCTCCTCCTCTCCCTCCATATCAGTGTCACTGTCCATGTCAAATACAGGGATTGCATCTGTTAAGACTGCTGGTGAAAATACAGGCATTTCCTCTTCTCCAGTAAGACTGACATTGCTTTCCTGTTTCACTGGCACATGTTGTTCACTTTCCTCAGACGTTCTCTCTTCCAGCGCTGCTCTTTCTTCCTCCTCGTCACTGTCGGCCACAATTGCAAGTGTCTTTTTGTTCTTTAGCTGCTGTTGCCCCATCTCGACGTCGGGCTCCTCCTTACTGAAGCTGACATGTCTGGAAGGCCTATTTTTAGTGGAGGAGGACGGTGTGATGGGACTTTCATCCTCACTGTAAACAGTGGAAGAAAATGTGATCAGCATTATAATTCAGAAATAAAAAAAGGAATTTAACCATTTCGATGCACACATACTTACAGAGATTTGTAATGTCTGTGTTACATGTGAATATGTTATGAATGTACATATTTTAAAAAGCCCAAAGTAAGATGTTACTAATATACCTTTCAGGGACGATTTTGTTTGTGGGACTCAGGAATGTTGAACAGGTGGGACCTGATATATGGGAGTCAGAATCGGACCCTGCAAAAAAATAAATAAAGACGTAAAACCTAAGATACAAAAAACAGGGCTTCATTTCTATAAGTACTTGCATGATTTAACATACCTGGAGCCTTGCGCCTTCTTTCTCCTCTTTCCTCGTCGGTGTCCGAGTCAGATTCTGGGACCAGGGTCCCCTGTGGCTGGGTTGGAGTTTGCTCAAAGGACAGGCAACTGGTTCTGACAGGAGTCTTCCTTGTGTCCTCCTGACCAGGTAATGACACCCTAGACGTTGAAGCCCCATTGACACATGTCTTGCTCCCTGTGCTTGTGTCACCTCCCTTTTCTCCCGAGGCATCTGGCCACCTGGCATTTACCCCTGAATTTCTACTCGCAGGAGTCATCGTATACCCTTTAGAGGAGACTGTGTCTATAGTGCAGCTGACATATTGACATGGGATGTCTGCCACCACCAAACTGTCACGTTCACTGAGGGCATAGCGTACGTTAGGAGTCAGCTTGAAGTGGCCCTTGCGGGTCCCATTCATGCTCCCTAGGTCCCAAATCAAAGCCTCTATGTCCACTTCATTGCGAGGACCTTTTCCCCTGTAGACAGAGAGGCTGATGGTGGCATGCTGCTTGGATATTGAGGGTGCTGGCAAGGGCAGGGTGCAGGTGTTGGGGTCACGGCCCACCACATTATCTCCCAAAAAGAGGGGCAACTCTGGGTGACAGAGAATGTCCATTAGAAGAAATGCAGAGACAAGACCGGTTAAATCAACAACATATTGGTGTAATAACAACAGTAGTAAGCCACTCACCTGTCTCAGGGATGTGTTCATTTTTTAAGATGCACAGTTTCGCCAATGGTCGTCCCTTCTTGTTTTCATTCTTCTCTGTATTTTCTTCCTCATCTGACTCCAAGATTGAGTCACTGATCATTTGAGTGGCCTCCATTCCTCACACAGGGTAAGGCAGGACAACTGCTGGGCCTGTACTTAAAGACGGGTAAATGGCTCGTCCGTTTCCACCGACGGTACTTCAACTGGCCCTGAAAACATCAACAGTTCATATGATCAGGCGACTGCATGCGGCTAATGTCGGCCTGAATAGCTGATTGGTGATGCCTTTAGCGATACGATCCTGTTGTATTCTGGCTAACTTCCACTTTGAAGCATAAAGTAAAGCTGATATAATGTATATTGAACGTGTATGAATGTGCCTGTCAATGCACCATCACTTCACAGAAACCCCGCTTCCGGTCAGCATGAGAACTAAAGCACAAAAAGACGTTACTCGCTAACCTAGTTAGCGTAACTCAGCATCATAACGTCAACATCGCAACCTCATGTTATAGGAAACCCAACAACCCATTGTGTACGTGGCGTCTTTATTATTAATAAAAACACATTGTAAAATCAATTAACTATCAGGACAATTAAATCTAACTTTACCTTGAAACTTGCAGGAAGTTTAACGTTAAGAGATTATCGGAGGGGCTTGACCGCTCAACACCCAACTCCATGGCAATATTTTTCCAATGAGCTCGAATTAGCAATATGTTTGCATTACAAGTTTGTCTTTACATATTAATACAAATGTTGAACTCTAACCTCATGCCTACCTTCACACGTTTTCCTCGGTGGCGATATAATAAAAGAAAATAAACATAAACTTCCTGGAAATAATTGACTACGCCCACAAGAGGCGTTCCAACCGCAATGTATTGGCCAATATACCAGTCACTCAAACTTGAATCTGTTGCCATTGGTCAATAAACCCCAGTCTAACTTTAAAAGACTCTGATTGGACCACCATTTCCCGCACAAGCGTATCTTAAAGGGTCCACCACACACCCTGGTCGAAATGAACTGTGTGCATAACTTACACAGCTTTGAGGAAATGTTCTGATAGATTGTTAGAAACATTTCTATTATCCAGTAGCTAAGTCCATTTAAGTTTGCTGTCAGTTACATTTCATGAGGTGTTCCAAAGATATTCTATTTGTAATACAGTTCAGAAGTAGCTTCATCTTCTTTGTGTATATACTTTGTACGGCTACAAATATATTTTAGATATATGCAGTGCTAAAGCACAGCACCCTTGAGAAGGGCCTTGAGGTAGGTGCTGCTTTATTACCGAAACATTGAGGGCCTATTTTGAGTCACTGTGTCAAATGTACTAAGAGCTAGGCAAACATACATCAAAACGTATTTTGATACAAAATACCCCTCAAATAAATGTATTTTGATACAAAATACCAAATACCCCTCAAATAAATGTATTTTGATACCAAATACCCCTCAAATAAATGTATTAAAATAAAATACAAACTATTGGTGCCAGAAAATGTAACAAAATACAATACATGTATTTTGTATTTAAAATACAGGAATTACTTTTTTCTGGATTTTCCATTTTCTCACAATTTGGTATAGCAGAGCATTCAGGTTTGGGCTATATAATGAACACAGTCACAGAATGTCAGTGTAATATATATATATATATATATTTCATTCCAGTTAGTTGTATTCTATTTTATTGTGTATGTATTTATATATATATATATATATATATATATATATATATATATATATATATATATATATATTACTTTATTTTGTATATATCTTTCATCCCTGTTGCTTCTTTATATATTTGATCTTTTATCTTGTGTGTTTATTTTTATCTTCAAGTTGTAAGGTGCTACTACTACAACAAATTTCCCCTTGGGGATTAATAAAGTATCCATCTATCTATCTATCTATCTATCTATCTATCTATCTATCTATCTATCTATCTATCTATCTAAGCAAAATTATTAAAAGACAACAACTTGACTGATTATGTATATATATATATATATATATATATATATATATATATATATATATATATATATATATATATATATATATATATATATATATGTATTAATGGGACTTAAAACTCGATAAACCCCAGCGTTTTGAAAGGGTCCAACAATTTGAAAGCCCAGGTGGAGGAAGAAATTCAGCCAACAACCTTCTCTCGTTCCGAGTAGTCTCGTTGATTTATTTGTTAGTTCACGAGCAAGTACAAGCGCTCCGATTTCAATGGCAGGGATGATTCGACCAGCTCGCAGGCTGGGGCAAAGCACTCATTTTTACACAGAAGACATCAAGTTTTTATCTCAAAGTTCAAACGTCTGGACGTCATTTATTATTTTCAAATCTGATTGGCCCTAACTATCAGAAGGTGAAGGTAGTCTCCGCCCTTCTGACTTCAAGGCACATCGCGTACAACGCAGTATGTGTCTCTCTTCTCTAATTGTTTTAATATCAAACATTTGTGTATGATTGAATGAGTTGGGTATGCCTTTGACTGTTCTTTGGGTTTCTACCGTACCATCCTGTATCACTCACAGCTGAGCTACACTCCCTCTCTCGCTGACTCCTCACATCTGACCTTGAACATCCTCAGCTTTGCTCCTGTTTCACACACACACACATTAGAATACTTTTTTATCATCACACAAAATTATTCAAGCACGCTGATTATTAATAATGATTATCAGTTTCTAGAATTCTTCATTAGGTGGTCTTTCTCACTCTCAAAGTCCTCGTAATCCCATGATTCAATACCAAAGCCAATGATGTGACATAGCTAAAAAAAAAAATGCAAAGCCTTACCAGAGCATATAATCAACCATAAGTATTAACATAAACCATGAATATGACTCGAGAGGACTTTAAAGTGACTCGAGAGAGCTCCCCAAGTTATGAAAATATACATTTTCATATCCCTAGCTTGATGCCACACATGATTGGCACACCTTTCTGGAAAAGCTTACGACCTACGAGTCACATCCTGTGCAGACAAAGCCTCAGCAAGATATCAACCACATTCCAGCCAAAAAACTGAAATATGACTTACTAATGGATGAAAAAATATTCAACAATATACGGCGTTGCTTGGCATGTATTGGTGCATCTGCTTGAGCAGAGCCACTCTGTTGTGGAACCAGAGGTGTTCAAGGTCCAGGAAGAAAGTTAGGGCATTTTTGCTTTCAGGGACCTAAACAATACGGTTCACGAAATGTGCACTAAATTAATTACTAAAAATATTTAACTTCACTTAATCAAAGTCAAACTTTGCAGAGATGCTGTTAACACATAGTGCTATTTTATGGTAGAAAAGCGATGATATGCATAATTAAAAAGAGAAAATACATCCTGGAAGTTTTTTTTTCTGACTTTTTTTTCTTTCCTGTGTTCTATCATCAACCAATAAACCAGTAAACACATATATGAACCTCTTAACTAGTCTCACGAGTGTTTTCTGTATATTATACCTTTTGACATTAGTTAACTCCCTTGTGGTCGAGGAGATATTCTGTATTTAGTATGGGTATGCAAAACCATTCGGAATTTTTGAGAAAAATGGCTGGGGCTTATGCAGAGCGCATCACATATGAATAGCATCACACATGAGGCCTATGTATATTATAAAAGCAAAATATAGAATTAAAACCAGTTGTACACAGGTAAAGAGCCTAAATAAATGACTGTACATCAAGTTCTGCACAGAAAAATGAATAAAATTAAAAGGTAAATAGTAAATCAATACAAAAGTGAACAGGTAACTTAACAAGTGAGTAGCATACCTACTTCTCTTTTACTGTACCTTGGTTAGTGGCATGGTAGCCTACTTATTTCTCTCTTACCTTGGCCAGTGGCATGGTAGCCTACTTCTCTCTCTCTCTCTCTCTCTCTCTCTCTCTCTCTCTCTCTCTCTCTCTCTCTCTCTCTCTCTCTCTCTCTCTCTTACATTGACCAGTGGCATGGTAGGCCACATAGTTCTATATTACAGTGTTAAGTGTCTCATACAGGTTCACACTGACATCTTTATAACATAATAATCCTTCCATTGTGGTTCTTGAGACCCAACCAGTTGCCAGTTTAGTTGCCTTTAAGAACAACTAACTTTTCAAATATTGCTGGTGTTAACCACCACCTGTGCGGATGGAATATTATTCCTGCAAACAGTCTCTCAACCGGAGCTGAAGAGGGGAGGGTTGTGTTAAATCAAACAAAAAGGAGCTTGATTAGTGAACTGTTTTTTGATTCGTGGAGAAAGTATTTTGAGTATTTTAAATACAAAATTACTCCACTCTAAAGTATTTTGAATGAATGAATATATACTTTATTAATCCCCAAGGGGAAATTGGTTAGATGTTTTATTGGCCCTATCAAATACAAATGGCAAAATACTCAAAAGTAATTGAAAAACATATACAAGTAATATAAATACTGCCCATCTCTGAAGGTACTGTAGTTTAAGACCATTACTATTTATGTTTGGTGATTATATTTTGCATACATTTCCACACAGTAACTTTGGGGCCTGTGTGGGAGGAATATGGGCACATCAGCTAATGTATGCCCTGGTGCCTTGTTGCAGGTTGAGCCAAGCATTATAGTCTTATACGTCATGGTGTTGGGTGGCTTCCTGTTATTTTGTAGTTTGTATCTCTTGTGTCCTCTGTGTCCCCGCACTTCCTGCCCCTTGTACGCCTCGTCCCTGATTGTGCATGTGTGTCTCCTGCTTGTTTCATTCCCTTCACCTGCCCTCAGCCACGCCCATGTGTGTACCCTGATTGTTTATGCCCTACACCTGTGTTTCCCCTCTCATATATATACTCCCCTGCTTTCCCTGGTCCCGTGCCAGATTGTCGTTGTTTACCTGTGTGTGTTACAGCTGAGTGCTCCAGCTTTGTGCCTATCCTTTATCTGTCTGTTCTGAGCCTGCATGTCTTTGACCCTGGATTCCCTGCCTGCCCTTTTTGTGTCTGTTTTTGTGGACTTAAAGTAAAGTGCTTTTTGATTTTTCCTGAACATGCTTCCTGTCGTTTTCCTCTGCGCCTGAATCTCTGCCCCATCATCTAAAATAGTAATAAAGTTACTATTTTTGATGCACCTGCTTCTCCACCTCCACTCTATCCAAAGGAATTTGAATGCAAAGCCTTACAATAAACTATAAACACATACAATTGTTATTATTTGTAGAGTTGTAAAAATAAGTATTCCAAAATAAGCATGCAACATTGTTGCTTGGTCTAAGTATGTGGAACTGCACTTTTTAAGTTTTATATTAGGATCATCTATGCTGCCGCGGTGCAGCGAACATGTGTTCTTAGATTTGAGTCATAGTTGCGGGAATGCATCTTGGCGCAGAGAAAAAATGGTCTCACTATCATCTAACTTTTATAATTAAATGCTCATGTAACATTAAACATTAAACCGTCTTACCATGCATAACAAAATTGAATGGCACAGCATATTTTTTTTATAGCTGCAGGAAGCAGCACATGAATGCACATCAGAATCCACTACTGCAGAAACTGCTGACCTCAACATAATTAACATTCATCCATCTCTGGAAAAGGGCCTCAATATTCAATCCTTTGTATTTACGCTGTTTTGAAATGTGATTGAGATATGATGGCTGAGTTGTAGTTGATGTTTTATCAGACAAATAAGAAAAATGTAATGCATCAATGAAAGACAAACACATTTTCATTTGACTTTATTTGCAGTAAATCACAATGGGTATCTATGCTAAAGTAAAATTCTAGCAGTCCTTCAGACACTATGTTTGTGGTTCTTTTTTTTCTTTTTTTTCTTTTGGCATTGATGTCTTGACTTTCCCATTTTTTCTTCAAGCATCGTCATCATCAGCCTCCTCCTCAAATTCCCCCTCTTCCTCAGCAGTGGCATCCTGGTACTGTTGATACTCAGACACCAGATCATTCATGTTGCTCTCTGCTTCAGTGAACTCCATCTCATCCATACCTTCACCTGTGTACCAATGCAAGAAGGCCTTACGGCGGAACATGGCTGTGAACTGCTCTGAGATACGCTTGAAAAGCTCCTGGATGGCTGTGCTGTTGCCAATAAAAGTGACGGCCATCTTGAGGCCACGGGGTGGAATGTCACAGACGGCGGTCTTCACGTTGTTGGGGATCCATTCGACAAAGTAACTACTGTTCTTGTTCTGCACGTTCAGCATCTGCTCGTCAACTTCCTTCATGGACATGCGCCCACGGAACACGGCGGCAACGGTAAGATAACGGCCGTGACGTGGGTCGCATGCAGCCATCATGTTCTTGGCATCGAACACTTGCTGGGTGAGCTCGGGAACTGTGAGGGCTCTGTACTGCTGGCTGCCTCTGCTGGTCAGCGGGGCGAAGCCAGGCATGAAGAAGTGCAAACGGGGGAAAGGCACCATGTTGACAGCCAGTTTGCGAAGATCGGCATTGAGCTGACCGGGAAAGCGCAGGCAGGTGGTGACCCCACTCATGGTGGCAGACACCAGGTGGTTAAGGTCTCCGTAGGTGGGTGTGGTCAGTTTCAGAGTACGGAAGCAGATGTCGTACAGGGCTTCATTGTCAATACAGTAGGTTTCATCTGTGTTCTCTACAAGCTGGTGCACTGAGAGGGTGGCATTGTAGGGCTCAACCACTGTGTCCGACACCTGAGGACAGAAAACACACAGAATCCTTCTTCAGTCTCATGATCTTAGAGGAGAAAAACGTAAGGCAAGATAAACTCAAAATAAAACCCAACATTTGTATTCCTATGGCTATGTTACCTTGGGGGAGGGCACCACACTGAAGGTGTTCATGATACGGTCGGGGTACTCCTCGCGGATCTTGCTAATGAGCAGTGTTCCCATACCGGACCCAGTTCCTCCACCAAGAGAGTGGGTGAGCTGGAAACCCTGCAGGCAGTCACAGCTTTCTGACTCTTTGCGGACCACATCTAGGACTGCGTCCACCAACTCAGCCCCCTCTGTGTAGTGACCCTTGGCCCAGTTGTTTCCAGCACCGCTTTGACCTGGAGGAGAAGGAGCAACATACAGGTGAGCCATTCTTGCCCCCTGCTCATAAAAAGGCCCAAGTCAGTCAGTATCATGAGGATATGGCTTTATTTCACCCACCAAATACAAAATTGTCAGGTCTGAAGATCTGCCCAAAGGGTCCAGACCTCACAGAGTCCATGGTGCCAGGCTCCAAGTCCACCAATATGGCTCGAGGCACATATTTGCCTCCTTCACGAGAAAGAGAAAAGGCAGGGAGAGAGAGAACGAAAACATACCAATTCAATAACGCAAGAAACCACTTTTTTAAATGATACAAAATATTTTATGTGAGAAGACCCATGCATGACAGCAGACATGAGTATGTAACAACATGTCTTAAGTCATAATTCAGAATGAAATGGCAAAGCTGAGCATGTGTTTCCATAATATAATTTTAGATATTAACTTACCAGTGGCCTCATTATAGTAGACACTGATCCTGTCCAACTGCAGGTCACTGTCTCCATGGTAAGTCCCTGTGGTATCGATGCCATGCTCATCGCTGATGACTTCCCAGAACTGTGGACAAAAAAAATGGTAGGTATCACTTGATGGTTGCTTCCAAAGTACACATATATCCATTTGCAATGCGGTTTATGCCCCATAAGAGGAGACTTTAAACGAGGAAAACAGCAGTGGGTTTTGCATTTTTGGATCCTTATGAAAATAACAGATTTTGATATTTCCTCCTTTCACCAAGCCATATATATATTAACCCATTTAATACAATGCAGCTGTTCTTCTTCCATTCTTTTTTTCTGAAAAGTTATCAAGTGATGACTAAGCAAAACGCAGTTCTTTCAGATGTAAAATGCAGAGGAGGGAATACAAAGGGGCTACAGATCACTCCAGGGGAAACACTGAAAATAAACTCAATTTTCAGGCAGTCACTGGAGACACTGCTTGTCTTCAGATCTGTATTCATGTCTTGTTCACTCTTTAAAGACCACACTCACACTGTGTATGCATTACATCTCATCAGTAGGCGGGACTGCTGCATACACAGCCAGACATTTGCTTGCACATATTTTTGTGATATCATCCAACTGAGGCTTTTTTCCGTCATTTTCTGCAAACAGCAGCAGTAGGAGGATTTAGAGTAATCTGGATAAGCGGGCTGTATTGCTGTTTAGTACTTAAGAGATTGGGAGTCAGCTGTAGTCTGAGTATCTTGACATTTACATAAGACCACGTAAAACAAAAATGACCAAGTGACCTTAATATGAAGGAGATCACAGCAGGATAAAGAGAACTGAGAGTTGGAAAAGAACGACAAAAAAAGACTAAGAAACTGACAGATATGACAGTGACACAGTAGATGGCTATCAGTAAAGACTGAAAATATTCAAAGTGAAAGAATGGGGACAATAAGCAGGAAGGCAAAACCACACCCTGCCCTCATTCACCACATAGCTCTTCAGCAATTCTGTCAATCATATTCACTGGACATCTGAGTCAATGAGTCCTGAGGGACTAAACAAATGTGGATCCTCACTGCCAGTAGTTATTTTAACACCATATTGGACACACAAAGACACAAATTATGCTCTATGCTTTAGAAGGGGAGATTCACTGCAATAACTCCAATTGCATAAGCCTATATACACACTATGTACTGCAGTTTACATTATGTGGTGCAACTGCTATACAAATTCAATAAAAGTATAGTTATGGTGGTTATATGTTGTGTTTATTTCTGGGAGCCATTCTTCCAAGGCATTCAGCAATCGCATATCAGTTAAGAACCCAATGACTTCACCCACTGCGCATCAGCTGTTTCCTCCATTCCTCCCCCACCCTCTCCCTAATACAGTTAGAAATAAACGGATTCCAGAGACAGGCCCTGCTTTACTGGACATCAAATCTCTGTCAGCAGAGCATCACAACGATAATGATGTATCCTGTATACATCGGCCATTGTTAGTGTGGTCTCTAAACTCTTTTTCAATAGGGAAAGAGTGTGTGTGTGTGTGTGTGTGTGTGTGTGTGTGTGTGTGTGTGTGTGTGTGTGTGTGTGTGTGTGTGTCTGTGTGTGTGTGTGTTTGAAAGGTCCCATTTAAACATATGCTATTTGTAGTAAATGATCAGTTGTAAACCAAACGGAGGTAATAAGACAGGGATAATAAGGGGCAGTGAAGACTTGTACTGTAGCAGACTGTGATTGTTACTGTAAGGGTGATGTGAGGCAGACTGCAGGGCTGTATGGGTGTAAGTACACTATAGTGTCAAATGCATTCAAATTAAATACTAAATTGACAAAAGCAAGTATATGAGAGTATTTCAATGCTAAAAGCACAGATGGTGTCTCTAAAAAAAATGCACTTTATCAGTTTATTTTAAAGGAACAATTATTTCTTCACCAATTATCTATGCCACACCCTTGTCTGCATCTACAGCCCGCAGGAATCACATTAAATCAATATGGGCTATTGATCCATCAGCCATTTTGGGGGAAAGAACCGAGCCTGCCACCTCAACTCCCACTCATTGTCTGGAATACCAGCCAAATGTGTGTGTGTGTGTGTGTGTGTGTGTGTGTGTGTGTGTGTGTGTGTGTGTGTGTGTGTGTGTGTGTGTGTGTGTGTGTGTGTGTGTGCAAGACAAAGAATCCAGTGTGGAGTGCAGAATACTTTGACTCTGACAAATGAAGAATAGACTCTTTTTTAAATCTTTCTTTTCCCCAGACAATATCTTGAGGTCAGCTGAATCCTCAACTGTTGAGACGCAGACACGCCCGGTGTTGTGTGAACAAAACCAGTGGAGACACAAGAGCCCCGTTATACCGTTATGTCAATGTGAGTAAGCACGGTCCGCTGCTCCACACCCACCTGCCGGCTACCGCAGTGCTCAAGATATAGACAGAAAAGTGATTTAAAAAAAAAATATGTTATGATTTTTGATGTGTTTGAATACACAAAGCAAGTATGAACGCAATGTTTTTTTATTCATGTACAATGAGACAAAAGGAGTCCTTTGTCTTCTGACAATCGCGAAACAATCAGCATCATAAAGACTTTTACAAACTAAATGCATAATGAGCCGGTGTTTTTTTTTTTTTTTTTTACAGTGAGAGTAAACGTTATGAAAGTACTTTATCAAATAAGTACTTTATCAAAAATGATATTTTCTTACCTTGGCACCAATCTGGTTCCCGCACTGGCCGGCCTGAATATGAACGATTTCCCTCATAGTGGATGCAAAAGTTTTACTACGAGGTGCAGACAAGTCACTTCGAGGCGCCGAGGAGCGGACCCAAGACTAATGTAGAAGTGCAAGACAATGCATTTATATTGTTGGAGCGTTTCCAGAGCCAGGCTGCGGCCAAGAAGTGGGCGTGGCGAGACCCAGACACAGCTGCTGCGAACACGGATTGGCTGAGAAGGCTGAGCCGGAGCCGGGATGGGAGGGGCGCTGCTCCAGATCAGGGTGTGGAAAGAAGATATAGAGATTGAACAGCATTTTACCAGCTGCTGTCCAGTAACAGCCAGTGACTGCCATTGCAGTTTTTTTTATTACAGACTTAAGATTTTAGATTTCAAAGCTGAACAACCAATCAGCAGTTGAAATGCACTCTTCTTACTGTAACACTGCAGAGAAGACAGATGGCAGATATTGCAGTTTTAAACCCGGGACAAGATGGGGTCAGCCAGCTCAAGCCCCTCTCCTCAGGGTCCGTTGTCTCACAATATGGCCCATTTAGTAGCTGTGCTGGAGTTGTTGTTGTTTATTATCATATTACATGATCTTGCTGATTAAGTTAGGAACATGTTTGTCTTCCATACATAATTTGAGGTCTCAGTAGGCAAGTATTCACGTTACACTGATATCTTTTCTTCTTTTAGGATATGGGCAGTCTAAGCACTGAATGTGAAAGCAAACCATGAAACTGTTTGCATTGCAGCTGCTTAATCGTCATGTCTGATGTATAAATGTTGTGTTTTGTGAAACACAGTAGGCTATATCTTGTGATGCAGGACACATTTCAGAAAGCAATGAAGTAAAATCAAATCAAATCAAATCAAATCTGTAAGATTCATTTAATATATTTTTCTGGGCACGTCAAGGGTTTCTCCTTTATTATGGTCTAAAAGCTCAAGGTCATTTTTAGCTTTGGAAAAATCTATTGAGAAAACTATTTAAGACATGCTGTTCCGTATCCAATTTGGGGTTTTGTGATTTTCCTGTTTGTGTGACATTCAACAAGTGAGCTGACACGGCCTTATAATTAAGTTTGTTGGACATACAGGTATGTAAGTGTATATTTATTAAGCAGCATAAAAGTGTCACTTTACTCTCCCAGACCTCCCGGGGCAACACCATAAGAGTTGGATTATTACTGATACCAATTAGCTACAATTCTCTGTTCATCAGACCATTTGATTAAATTAAACCAAATATGCAATAAAATGAACATTTGTTTTAAATTGTTAAGATACGATATGAAACGTAATTGTCATTTTATTGCTGCACAGGAAAACAATACAACTTAATTATGATGGTGGTCCCGGATATTCAAAACAATATAAACACATTTCAAAATAAGAACAGTATTCAAAGTGCTATCCAGTGTGAAAATATACAACAGCAGCATAAAAGCTAGCAGCAACACAAAGTGTAAACAAGTAGCAGTGTAATATATATATATATATATATATATGTATGTATATATATATATATATATATATATATATATATATATATATATATATGTGTGTGTGTGTGTGTGTGTGTGTGTGTGTGTGTGTGTGTGTGTGTGTGTTTTGTTGAACATGACCTGACAACTCCTTCCCCCATAGTTGTCAGGTCATGTTCAACAATTTGATAGCTTTATAAGATGCTGTTTTTCAGTCTTGAGGTGTGGGCAACCAGAGGTAATGTCCTGCAACGCCTGCCAGAGAGGAGAAGTAACTTCACTCAATCTCGACTCAACAACCTGGACAAAAAGGAGGAGGGAACATCTTTGCTCTCGGTAACCTCACATCAATTGCAAAGAGTCTGGGCTCGATGGTTGAGGTCTGGCCAGAGTGGACAGGATGAGTGAGCCAGGTCCCTGCAGCTTCCATCAGGCAGGAACAAATCCAGAATCATCCATGTCTATGATATAATCAGATTAGAGTTTGTGGATTACAGAGTTATGAACTCATCTCTGCTGCTGGATGATTTTTATTTATGATATAATCTATATCTGAATTTGTTTTACTAATAGAAGCAGTCCTACCACTGAGTCTGATTGTGCACATTAATAACATCATATCTAATGAAACATCAAACACACGTTGATGTGCGCCTACTTCAGACATTATTCCAGTGCATTCATCAATCATGCAGAGGAGTACTGTGGAGATACATTGGTTATGGGTTGACTATTAACATGTTTGGGGTTTTTCTCAGTGAACATTTATGGCGATAGTTTAAAATGTCATTTCAGACATGCATGGGCAACAACTTTTAAAAATCACGACATAAACCTAATAATCTGTGTTTCGGACTTGCTGTGTTCTTTTGGTGTAATCTCTCTCTGCTAGAGCTTCCATTATAAATCGGACCTTCAATGCACAATTAAGCAGTAAAATGTATTATTATGTAGGTTCAGGCAACGCTACAGACTTTACGGTGAAAGCTGGCCATGAAAATCAAAATGTTTAAACCATCTCAAAATTAAATTCTATGTTTATTACTGAGATCAAAGTTTAATATGACTACTGTGAAGATTGTGTGTTTCTGATTTGGCTCTTCCTTTCCATTTAAATACAGGAGGGCCAGAATATAATAACACTTTTGCATTTTATACAGAGCAGTGCAAAACCGTTCCTAATTCGGACCTCAATGCAAAAATATATAAATGAATATAACACCTCAAGACAATGTAAAAAAAACAGACATATAGATTGATAGATAGATAGATAGATAGAGTGCAGTTATTATGATGAACCACTAGATGGCCACTGACAGAGCACTGTAGCGTCGTGAGATGGGCGTGGTCACGGCACACTTCCCCCTCTTCCAACAGACATTTTTCTCATTCCAGTTGACGGAAAACGGCTTAGTGACTGAGCGTTGCAACGTTAAACTGACCTCAATTTATTCTTTAAAAAAATAAAAGGAATTCTCTTTCTGTATTGACCGGATATCGGTAAGTTAAAAGGAGCGATCCTCTCGATTCGTCCCGTCATTTAGATGTCGTGAATACTTAGACGCGGGTTAACTAGCTACGCTAAACGCTGTTTTTCACGGGTTGGTGACGTTATTGACCCAGATCCGAGTCCGCTGCCTTTTTTATCAGCGAGCTAACGTGAGGGCACGTTAACCGGCCTCCTCTGCACGCCGTTATTCGGTTATACACTCCTTATGCTTTATGTCCGACATTTATTTTTCGAGCTGCGAGGCGTTTTCGCTGTTTGAGCTAACGCTGCTACTCGTAAACACATCGCGCCTCGTTAAAGGGACCTGTCTGTGTGAAGGAGGGGCTGCTTCTCCCGGGGAAGAGACTAGTGTGTTACTACCAAACTACTCGCTCATTTTACACCTCAACAATCCGTCAATTAAAAAACAAACTCTTGAGATTACGATACTAAAATATTAACAAGTGTATGGATGTTAATATCAGTCAATGTTGTATCGCAGTGCCATCCATTTATTCATAACACCATAATAGTGTTTATGACCATTGGTGCATGTTCTCTGCAATACAGAAATACTAATACATTTTTATATCCGTCTGTCTAGTTTCATATATCCAATATATTGGTTTTCCATTTTCACCAAATATTTTTACAAACCATATGCCAGTGATATCCAAGAAAACATGGTGCAGTCTTTTTAGCTCACTGTATGTCCATATTTTGACATGGTCTTGCTTTAATTTTGTATCCCTCAACTTAGAAATCAAGATGTTTTACACATGTGGACCAAATGAAGCCATGGTGGTGTCTGGTAAGATGTGTTATCTATCTTTTGCCTACATCTCGTGATTATTTCTCCCAATAACACAGGATGGCTTTCAGAAGGCCATGCACTATGTGATGTGTCATAACAATCCTGTGACACAATACATTGTGTTTACAGTGGACCATAAATCTTGTGTCATGTGATTTAATCATCACGTCTTAGTATAAGATGATATTGAGCAACACTTGTCAGTTTGGAGTAAACTAGGAATGTTCCATCTCACTGTAAAGTGTACTCTCAAGCTGTAGTGAATAAATAGCATTATATTTGTTGTAATACTGGGTTGTGTCCTAGATCCAGTTACTCTATGAGTAACTAGCTTGTTACTGAATGCTAGTGGACTGTTCACGTGTTCACCCCTCCCTTCTTTCTTTCCAGGCTTTGGCCGTTCTCCTCCTCTAATGATTGCTGGAGGAAGAGTGTTTGTCCTCCCATGTATTCAGAAGATCCAGAGGTGATCCTTTTTTCAGTCTCTATTTCTCATTGTTGCTTGGTTTTATGTAATGGTCAGTTAACAAGGGAAATACATGTTGGCAGGAGAGATGTATCTGCCGATATCTTTTCTGACTGCCGTACCCATTACCGGACTGCTTTGTGGTTTTTGTGGCTGATAATTGACTTAATTTCCTCTGTCTCTCTTTTATTGTGCTTTTTAATTTTTGCTTTTTGTTATTATATCTTACTTATCCTTTTATTTGATGCCTTTTCTTTTCAGAATTGCCCTCAACACCCTGACTCTAAATGTGAAGAGTGACAAAGTCTATACCCGTCATGGGGTCCCTATCTCTGTCACAGGCATTGCACAGGTATGCTTTGAAAATGAAAATACCATACGGCTTTTATTAAATTGAGTCAAAACTCAATGTTTCTGCAAAAAAACACACCTGTCTACAGAAATAGGCTCCTGCACCTACAGGTTTGATGCTCTCTGTACAACTGATTAATTTACTGTATGAGTGGACGGGAACAAGTAACTAATGTGTGATTTCATTAGAAAATACAAAATACTGAAACACAAGCAAATTAAGGAGGATAAGACTCATCAGTTCCGTATATAAACCCACAGCATACATGTTCAGTTCAGTTTGAAGGTAATTTACTGTTAGTAAACAAGGGAAAGGAAAATGACACTTTGCTGGATGGAGAGGGTCAGCGGGACACCCCCTTAGAGAAATAATTTAGTGAGTCCTTGGCTATTTTTATAGCAAGTTGATTGTTTTGACAAGTCCAAAATAGAAAGAAAAAACATCTGACTGGCATCGCTACTTTTTAGTGAAAATAATTGTAAATTAAAATGTAGTTAATGCCAGATTATCTTTACATTTTTGACCTGCTACTTGCTTTTTCACATTTTCTTTTCCTGTCTCTATCCAGGTGAAGATCCAGGGCCAGAACAAAGAGATGTTGGCCACTGCC
The DNA here is from genome assembly GCA_038501785.1 of Myoxocephalus aenaeus. NCBI lineage: Eukaryota > Metazoa > Chordata > Actinopteri > Perciformes > Cottidae > Myoxocephalus > Myoxocephalus aenaeus. The sequence goes on along the minus strand of JBAMJR010000020.1, from coordinate 2,574,712 downwards.
TGCCAAATGTTTATGGGCAAGTCTGAGGCTGAGATTTCTACGATTGCACTAGAAACACTGGAGGGACACCAGAGAGCCATCATTGCCCATTTGACTGTGGAGGTTAGTGTACTGACATTGTTAATTGGTTTGCTTGACATTTTCCATCAGCCCATGACAGCCCATAAAAGAATGTTATGTTTATTACTCGTCGCTTATCCAATACGTGAATGCCCATCTACAACTATGGATATATCTTTTCTTGTGTACAGGAGATCTATCAGGACCGTAAGAAGTTCTCTGAGCAGGTCTTTAAAGTGGCCTCCTCTGACCTGGTCAACATGGGAATTGGTGTCGTCAGCTACACGCTCAAAGATGTGCATGATGATCAGGTACTTAATGCCTGTTTGGGTTCATTTTCTGCCAATGCTAATGGAATACATATTTATGTTTATGTTAAAAACACCACACACTAATCACCGAAGCAGCAGAAATCTTAAGTGTCGCTTTGAGCCTGAAAGTTTTTTACATGAAAGCTTTTAGTGTCACATGATTTCCTCTGTTACAGTAATGGACTTAAGAGATGATATTGACTCACTGTCTCTGAGACTCCCAACTGCTCTTTACATTAGTGATGCATTAGGTCTTCAGTGGTAACCACACCAGCTCTTGTTTCTGTTTGCTGAATGGACTGCCATCCTTTTTTTTTGTCTCTTGGTTGACTGTCACTGTTTCCCTCATCTCTGTCGCTCACAGGACTACCTTCACTCTCTGGGTAAAGCCAGAACAGCCCAGGTGCAGAAGGATGCCAGGATTGGGGAGGCTCAGTACAAACGGGATTCTGTCATGAGGGTAAAATCTGCTTCTTTCTTCGTCCCCTACATGCTCATATGGACAATCTGAAAATGAGAATGATAGTTAGTTTGATAAGAATACCAAAATTCATCGGTTTCTGTCCTGCTTCATGCTCTATACAGGAGGCCAACGCAATGCAGGAGAAGGTATCAGCTCAGTACAAGAATGAGATTGAGATGGCAAAAGCCCAGAGAGACTACGAGCTGAAAAAGGCTGACTATGATGTTGAGGTCAACACTAAGAAGGCTGAGTCAGAAATGGCCTATCAGCTTCAGGTACAGTTCATGTTCTGATCTTCTAGGAATTGCTTTTAAGTTTGATATGTTTTTGTTGTGCTGGTGACATTTTGTCTGTTTAGCCTGTGCACACCTCGTCAACATATTTTATTTCCTCTTCTTCCTTCATCAGGTGGCCAAGACCAAGCAGCGCATTGAGGAGGAGAAGATGCAGATTCAGGTGGTGGAGCGTACCCAGCAGATTACACTGCAGGAGCAGGAGATCATCCGCAAGGAGAAGGAGCTGGAGGCCAAAGTTAAGAAGCCGGCAGAAGCAGAGAAATACAGAATGGAGAGACTTGCTGAGGCGCACCGGTGAGCCCTACAGTACTAGTATACGGACATAATACTGTTGTGTTGTTCTGATGAGATTTATAAAAACATATACAAATCAAGTGATGTGCATCCAACATATGAGCAGCACTAAGAAGGACACAATTCAATAAGAAATCACTTAAGACAATTAAACAAGTCTCCTCTCCTCACTGGCAGCCTGCAGCTCATCATGGAGGCTGAGGCTGAGGCCGAGAGCATCAAAGTGAGTCCTGACGCATGTTTCCTATTTTTCTGAAATATTCCATGTAATTTCCACTTTACCCCCCTGTCTGTTGCCCTGTACACTTCTATTGTAATATTTACTCTGCATTTACGTGTGTCTGTACAGATGAAGGGCGAGGCAGAGGCTTTTGCCGTGGAGGCTAAGGGCCGCGCTGAGGCAGAGCAGATGTCCAAGAAAGCAGAAGCCTTCCAGCAGTACAAAGATGGCGCCATGGTGGACATGCTGCTGGAGAAACTGCCACTGGTCAGTCTGACCCTCATGAAAGAATGAATAGATAAAGATAGGCGAATGAGCTGTGCGACGGAATTCTGTGTAATCATCAAACCCTGCTTACCATGAATGGCCATTTGTACAGCTTTGCTTTAACAAAAGTTGCCATTATGTTGGATTGATTATAATTCCTTAAAATGTTGTCATATTTTTTCTAATTCCCCCTTCTCTGCATTAATTTCTCGGTTGTTTCCTGTCCTGCAGATGGCAGAGGAGATCAGCAGGCCACTGTCTCAGGCTAAGAAGATCACTATGGTGTCCAGTGGTGGCTCTGAGGTGGGAGCAGCCAAACTTACTGGAGAGGTGCTCGATATCATGGTCAGGCTGCCTGCCGCTGTGGAGAAACTCACCGGAGTCAGCATCTCCCAGGTAAACTGGAATATATGTGTGAAAGTCCGATGTGAGACTGGACATACGGCTGCAGGTGGTAATCGTCTCGTGTTTCTCTCGTCCACTCTGCAGGTTGTAGGATCGGCCGGCCTTGCGCACTAAGAAGAGTAGAAGTAATCAGGAAGTGTCACCAATATTCAGTTGAGGAGCTTCACGTCTCCTCCTTGTGCCTATAACCACTGCAGCGCCGTAGTCTTGTCTGATCGTCTCTGTGCATGCATGTTTCACTTGTGTGTCTCTCTTTCCGGTTCCTCCTCCATCTAAACAGGATCATTCGTTCTCCGTGAAGCGGTTTCTTTTCATGTCCCTGCTCTGAGCCGTTGTGATTTCTGCTGTAGTTGACAGCAAAATTAGCTGCAAAGGATACAATTATTAATGAAGCTATTTGTTTTTACTGAGACACAACATTTTTTAGGTAGGACTTCCTGTCTTTGATGTTCTATACTTATTTTTATTTTTTTATCTCAACCAACCAGCCTAATTTTCTCTGCATAGGGACTTATTTACCAACTGTAATTCTTTTGTTTTAACTTTTAATGTAGAAAATGTAAGCTGTAGTTTTTTGTTTTGTGGCTTTCAATTAATCAAATGTATCACAGCATCACCTTATAGTTTTTTGTGTGGGCGAACTGTTACCGTCATTAACCTAGCTTCTTGAGTATTGATCGTTTAACTCCACGTCTCTTTTGTAGTAACTGACTAAGTTACTGGGCCCAAAATCACATCAGTGGAAAGATTTTATTTGATGTTTCAGAATGAAGGGGAAGGAAGTGGTTAATGGAACGAGCTGCAGGGGTTTCCCGTTGAAAGAAATGAAAGTCTGTTGTGGTGGAAAACAAATAATCTCTCGATTTTGCTGCAGCGTCTTCAGGAGTCTTGGGCCTTTTATATGATGAGAGTAAAGGAGGACCATGCATGTCTGTCTGCTGCTTTGATGTGCTTGCTGTCTGGAGTTTAAACTGACATGTGAGATAGTATTGTTTTTTTGTTCTTTTATATAGTGTTTTATATGATGTGATTGCGTATTATAGATTTTAGCTCTTGCCTATTAGTGTTGAGTAAAGTTCAGCATCTCTGATCAGGAGATCTTTTTTTCAGACTAACTGCTTTGCAGCTGCCAAGCCATATGCATTTTGTTATCGCCAAGTGCCTGGTCAAACCACAACTGTCAAGTCAAGTTTACTTCCTTACTTATTAAGCCTATTACACTTTTTCTGTCAGGGAACTGTTCCTCATATCCAACTGATCCCAAGCCATTGGACGTCACTAGCGACGGCCATAGATGAAAGCCAAATCAGTCTACTTGCGTTTCTTTTTGCGACTAATCTTTTACTATCCCCAAAATGTGTTGTTGCATGTCTGTACTTTAAGTTGACAAAATGATATAGCTTTAAAGTAGTGTACAATATGTATCTATAGTGAAATATTCCAACAATAAAGTGATGGATTAATCTGTAACCTGTTGTCCATTTATTTATTTACTTCATTCAAGTTTCATTTAAGTCCACATGGAGCAGACTAGAGATCAAGAGCGATAGAATATGAACTGTGTTCATATTCTTATCAGTCAAGAAAAATTAAGTTCCTCTTTTCTGTTTCATATCATTGTGAATTAAATATATTTGTGTATTAGACTATTGGTCAAAACAAGCAATTTGAAGACATCACCTTTGGGCTCTCAGAAAATATGAATGGCAAATGTTCTACTTTCTAATGTTTTATTAACCAAACAATTAATCGATAATGACAAATCAATAGTCACAGCCCTCTTGAATTTTTTGAAAAGGTTAACTTTATTAAAACATCTACAAAAATAGACAACGATGAATTACCATGGCATCAAGGTAGCAAGCGTTCTACAGAGATACAGAAGACCCCAAATGTTACAAAGAGTTTTCCATATATTAGTAAAGGAAATTACAATTCTGTCCTTAAAATATGTACATACTATTATGCTCAACCTTAAAAGACACAAAGGACGAAATCAGACATCAAGGAGTGTCTAAGTACATAAAGTATATATAAAAATATGGGTTTAGTTGAACTACAGTGTATCAAAAATGACTCAAATGGCACAACCATTGTCAATCAGTATTACTTGATACTCTTGATCACCTCGGGTTTCCCGTTGAAAGAAATGAAAGTCTGTTGTGGTGGAAAACAAATAATCTCTCGATTTTGCTGCAGCGTCTTCAGGAGTCTTGGGCCTTTTATATGATGAGAGTAAAGGAGGACCATGCATGTCTGTCTGCTGCTTTGATGTGCTTGCTGTCTGGAGTTTAAACTGACATGTGAGATAGTATTGTTTTTTTGTTCTTTTATATAGTGTTTTATATGATGTGATTGCGTATTATAGATTTTAGCTCTTGCCTATTAGTGTTGAGTAAAGTTCAGCATCTCTGATCAGGAGATCTTTTTTTCAGACTAACTGCTTTGCAGCTGCCAAGCCATATGCATTTTGTTATCGCCAAGTGCCTGGTCAAACCACAACTGTCAAGTCAAGTTTACTTCCTTACTTATTAAGCCTATTACACTTTTTCTGTCAGGGAACTGTTCCTCATATCCAACTGATCCCAAGCCATTGGACGTCACTAGCGACGGCCATAGATGAAAGCCAAATCAGTCTACTTGCGTTTCTTTTTGCGACTAATCTTTTACTATCCCCAAAATGTGTTGTTGCATGTCTGTACTTTAAGTTGACAAAATGATATAGCTTTAAAGTAGTGTACAATATGTATCTATAGTGAAATATTCCAACAATAAAGTGATGGATTAATCTGTAACCTGTTGTCCATTTATTTATTTACTTCATTCAAGTTTCATTTAAGTCCACATGGAGCAGACTAGAGATCAAGAGCGATAGAATATGAACTGTGTTCATATTCTTATCAGTCAAGAAAAATTAAGTTCCTCTTTTCTGTTTCATATCATTGTGAATTAAATATATTTGTGTATTAGACTATTGGTCAAAACAAGCAATTTGAAGACATCACCTTTGGGCTCTCAGAAAATATGAATGGCAAATGTTCTACTTTCTAATGTTTTATTAACCAAACAATTAATCGATAATGACAAATCAATAGTCACAGCCCTCTTGAATTTTTTGAAAAGGTTAACTTTATTAAAACATCTACAAAAATAGACAACGATGAATTACCATGGCATCAAGGTAGCAAGCGTTCTACAGAGATACAGAAGACCCCAAATGTTACAAAGAGTTTTCCATATATTAGTAAAGGAAATTACAATTCTGTCCTTAAAATATGTACATACTATTATGCTCAACCTTAAAAGACACAAAGGACGAAATCAGACATCAAGGAGTGTCTAAGTACATAAAGTATATATAAAAATATGGGTTTAGTTGAACTACAGTGTATCAAAAATGACTCAAATGGCACAACCATTGTCAATCAGTATTACTTGATACTCTTGATCACCTCAGGACTGATTTACAGTGCTTTACAATCAGTAAGGTAGATATCATTGATTCTACCGCAGTCAGCTTAATGTATTAACATGGGAAAATGCAGAGGTTGATGTTGACATTCACACTAAAGTCAGAACTCCCAGAATTCTGTTTGAGTAACAGTGTTTGTGGAGTACGGTAACGCATTTGGATGAGCGACGATCGATTATCCGATGAGTAAACGCATCTCAACACACCGAACAAAAAGGTCGTCATACATTTAAAATGAGATGAATTCATGGTGCCATTCCATTTTTTTAAAATAATATTTTACATCTCATGGTTTGGCAATGCCTTGTAGGGAGAGGATTTAACAAGGAAGACAGACGATCCTGAATTTTGATCTTCATTGGTAAAAAAAACAAACTCACTGCAGGTGAAATGCATTAGAATCCACATTGACAGGAATCATATCAGGCCCCTCGCAGAGAGGAGGGATATGCATGTAGAATTTAAAGTGCAGCTGGTTGTGGAATTTGTCATCAATCCTTTGTGTCTGGGTCGCTGCCAGATACAAAAACAAAATGCCAAAACATCTGAAGATGTCCCGGCCTCTGCACCAGATGGCAGTATTGTCTCTCTGCATGGAAAAAACGTTCCAGTTTGTGGGTCGCGTCACATCGGCAGCAGCAGACCCTCCTCTTCTGTGCCCATTTCCTCAGGTTTTAGAAGTCCATTTGGCACCAGAGGTACCAGTTCTTCTCTCTGTGGCTTCAAGATGGGCTTCAAAAATGGCTTGGACTTTTTAACTACAACTTGGGGGGGGGGGGGGGGATATCTGATGTAATTGCATTGCAGAAATGCTGCTGTTGTCTGGTCCACATCATTTCACATTAGTCCACAATAACTTGGAGTTACAGCTGTGGATGAGGGTCATCGTGTACGTTTTTTGGGTTGAGATAGAGAATTGGCGAAAGTTATCAATCAGCCATGTCTGAAAATCTTTTCATAGACTTTTGGTCAAATTATCATTTTTTGTGCCTCAGCATGAAATAATCTTACTGATTGACTAAAATGTGTGCATTAGGTTATACATACTATAAATACTAAGACAATCCCTGCACATACACTTTCATGTCTAAACAATAGGTGTGCTGTTCAGACAAGTTTGTGTGTCATGTGCACCTTCACCTGTTACCCTGCATGTAGCATTTATGATGGATACGTAAAGGTCATGAAACATTAAGTGTTCATGTCCTAGCTAGCTATGGTCGTAGTTTGGAGCCTTTTCTGTCACTTAGCCTCAGCAGCTTCCTGTGTCCTTAACTCTACAGCACTTAGTCACCAGTAACACAAAGCCCCCATATAATAAAGTATCTGAGAGGAGAGAAAGCTCCTATGCAGACTGCACCCATCACCCGTGAAATGTCGCTCGGACTCCTACCCGTCTAAAGCTGGGGTTAGTTTTGCCTTTGGGGTTGGGGGTCTGATGTGGAAATAAACCGAACCAGCGGTGTATCAGCCCCATCCACCCAAAAAAGTACAAATATAAAAGCGAGCAACCCAGGCTCCCCTCTCATCTGCGCAGCACCTCCACCACACCTTCCCCACTGGAGCAAGGATGCAGAAACGTACGAGGCGTTCCCCCTCTTTAGCGTTGCCTTTCTCTTCCTTCCGTTTCTTTCTCTACACCATGTTCATGGCGTCCTCGGTAAGAAAGGAGTGGATGTCGACGAAGGACGGGCGGAGCTTGCAGTCTCTGTTCCAGCAGCTCAACATGAGCTCGTAGAGACCCTGAGGACACACAGCCGGCCTGGTCAGATACACCTGCAAGAGAGAGAGAGAGAGAGGGAGCAAAAGAGCAAGAGAGAGAAGGTGTTAGGAGGTGGGGACTGTTTGATTGAGACATTATTTTAAAATACCAGTTTAGATTTAGATTTATTTTGAACATGTTACAAATAATAAGAAAACAGGTGATAAAGTCCACCAGTTTTCAACTCTGACAAATACTTAAATTAATCTTTATCATATTTATTATCACTAATTTCACTTCTTGTTGGTCCTTCTGCGGGAAAACTGAATATCAGAACATCATCATGAACCGCCACAGAAATGGAGTTTGAAGTCAGTCGCATCTATTACATCACACAGTGTAAAAACATCTCAGGAAATGAAGAACAGCCGTGTTGTTATCTGAATAAAACAGCTGAGCACTCGTACTCCAGACCCTCTGCTGTACCTGTCTGCCCTGGTCTCTGAAGAACTCGCCAGCGTTGTCGATGACTTGTTCATCTGTGAGGTTGGAGTACGGCTGCTCCTGACAAACGCTCAGCATCTCCCACAGAGTGACCCCGAACGCCCACACGTCGCTGGCTGTGGTGAACTTGCCCTGGGAACATACAACCACACAGATAACATCATAATCTCCTCCACTATCACAATTATTGTCTGCATAATTACCATAGCATGAAACCTTATTGGTATGGGATGATCATTATTGAACTGTACACGTTTTCTCCTTTATTTTTATTTTTTAAACAAAACCGAAGGGGTTTAACAAATTTACCCTTGATTCATGTCTCTGTGGATCCAAAGGTTGCATTTCCTGCTCGACAAAGACACCGACTACCAAGGTTTACAGTAAACACGCTCCTGTTTGTTGCACATACAAACCAGAACATCTCCCCGTAAAACAAACTGTTCAACAAATCAACAGCTCAAATGCATTTTCTCCCCTTTTTTCATTCAGATTCCCTCTAAAGTAGTTTGTATTTTACATAATGCAAATAATATTATAAAAATGCTCACGGGAATTTCACAGGAACAAAATGTATTGTTGTAATATATCATATAGTTGATCCTGGGTAACAGTGTGACATACAGTATTGCAACAATCACACACATTCCTGTCCTCTCACCATGAGTATACACTCCCAGGCCATCCAGCGTATGGGCAGCACAGCTCTGCCTTGGATCCTGTAGTAGTCTCCTGCATACAGGTTCCTGCTCATGCCAAAGTCAGCTATCTTGATGTGACGCTCCCCGCCCTGATCCTCGCCGCTATCACCCTTCTCTCCCCCGACCAGACAGTTACGCGTGGCCAGATCCCGGTGCACAAAGTTGAGGGAGGCAAGGAACTTCATTCCTGATGCAATCTGGCTGGCCATGGAGATGAGGGCTGGATAACTGGGGGGGAAGTTAACAGATAGAGGGAATAATGGATGAATAAATCAAAACTTTGACTGTGTGTTTATCTAAATCGGAGGATATGTGCGATGTGTGTGCATAGTTCTGGTTTACCTGATGGTCGGGGTGTTATGTGAAAGTCCTGTTTTGTCCAGAAGCACTCGATGGGACAGATACTGGTTCAAGTCTCCACATTCCATGTACTCAGTGACCATACAGAGCGGATCACTGCTCACACACACTCCCAGCAGACGGATGATGTTCGGGTCCTTCAGGCGAGACAGGATCTTCACCTCTTTCAGGAAGTCGTTCCTACCAGGACGAGGAGGAACCAAGATGAAGGGATATCGCACAGGAGAGATAAAGAGGGAAACATGCTGATTTGAGACCTTATGTAAAAAAAAAATATCATTTGAATCAACACCCCCGCCTGCAGCTCTTGGCGGCTGTCCTCCTCATCGATTTGTTTTGCGGGTCAATATGTTTGTGTTGCTCTGGCTCTCATTAACTACATGAGCTCACATGTCATAGGAGCGTTATCTGCCCAGTGCAAAAAGGGCAGAGAGCCAAAGTGAGCAGCAGCTGGTGACAAGAGTCAGACATCTAGAAAACCACTGAGGCCCAGGTTTTTTTTTTTCCTCGGAGGGTGGAGGACCAAATCAGGTCTAAAACGTGAGAAATATTAGAATCGTATTTGACAGATGAAAAGAATCTCAGCCCTGCTTCTGCTGAACATCTCAGTAATGTCATGTAGTTGATAACCAACATATTATCTATGAAGAATTGATAAGATGATATGGTATGTGAAGGCTGCGTTCTCTGCAAATTTTGAAATCCACATTCTTCTCTTTATCACCTTGAAAGTAATAATTTAGCAGAAAGATTTACTAAAACAAAGATTGTATTGAATGGTACATTCTTAATTAAAAATATATATTTTATATTCCCTGAAACTACCTAAGTTCTCAAGGACTGTCCAGCTTCCATTTGGAGGAAGTCCTTTGTATTAGTTGGCTGTCTGAAAAACATCCAAGGCCCTCTGATTGCAAGTTAAAAATCCTTTACTAAATCATGGCTGTTGACGCATTTCAACTTAACAAGTCTTCCTCAGGGTATGAAGTGTGACAAGGACATTTAAAAACACAATGAGTCATGCGAGACTGCAGTTCAGTTCATTTCAAGATGAGCCTTAAAAGTGGAAAGAAGAAGTGTGAACCACAATGAAGCCAGGCTCGGCTGTGTATAATGTTACAGACCTGGCATTCTTGGAGGCGTCCGGGCGCAGGATCTTCACTGCGACCAGAAGAGGGCGACCTTTTCTCACATTGAAGGGGAACTCCAAGTTGGGAAGGTCCTGAGGGTTCTCGATTTCACACAGGTGAACCTTTAACCAAATAAATAGAGACATTGTTAAAAGCACAACTACCCCTCCCTCCACACACACACACACTCACAGATTTCAGATCATTCCTCACTTCTCCAAACTGTCCCTCTCCCAGCTTCTCCTTGAAGATGAGATATTGGCGCGGCAGCTCCGGCAGCGGGGCGCTGTCGGCTCCGGGGCTCGAGGAGGCCAAGGCGGGCACGGCGTAGGTGTTGTTACCGCTGACACCCTGCAGGCTCACGATGTCTGCCTCAGCGTAATGAGGAACGCTGGGAGGCAGTGGGGGAGAAACGGGGGGAGACAGGGAGGGGTACGGAGGAGAGCCGGGGTAGGGAGGAGGCTCCTCCTGAGTGGGGGGGAAACCCTTCTCCATGTCCATGTCCAAACCACAGGCTGAAGGGAGGAGGAAGAGACAGACAGGGTGGATTAAATGGAGAGATTAGAAGAGCTCTGTGATTAAAAACAGATTTGTTTTGCTTCAGGACTATTTGTTAGTTAGTGAGAGAATCACATGCCATCACAAAGAAAAAGAGACAGTTTGGATTTGAGGGAATTTCTTGACAAAAATAAAAACAAAAAACCTTAATTCCTGATCGTCTGATCACAACAGGGATCCAAATCACAAAAAACACATAACTGTGATGGATGAATCTTTCCGGGACACTGTATTGATCTGTTCTACTTTCTTTAAACTAAATAAGAATCTACTGCTGTACTTGCACATATGATTTCAAGATTTAATTTCACAAAAGCTGTAACAACTTAACAAAATCAGCTTCAATGAGGCGCTGACAGACTTATAAGTCAAAGACTTGTGAGGAGTGTGGCTGAATACCAAGTTGTTACAACCTTGTTAAAATGATAATGCAGACAGCCACAAATGGGAATACTGCATCGTAAGATTGATGCTGTATTCATAAAAATATTATACAAAGATTGTTGACACCAGGCCAACACGTATCCCACTAAGTACACAACCCTTAAAATGTACAGCAATGGCCATTTTCTTTTGAAGTAGTGGCTTTTTTTATTCCAGATTCACACAGCGGTGCTCTGAGGTAAATGCTGATGTCGGCGTGCCAAGATCCTCACATCCCAACAATGTCCGTATGTTTTTGTTAAGCAGGTTTAATGTTTACCATATTAACCACTTAAGTTTACCACATAAGCATATTCACATTTGCTGATTAGTGCTAAACATAGTACAAAGCCTCCATTAGTTTTGCAGGTATTCAACAAATTAAAACATAATGATGGAGCTAGAGGTCATCAGATTCAAGAGGATTCATCCACTGGGCACCTGTCCAACATTCATGTTGACTCATCCAACAGTTGTCGAGTCAGTCGAGAACAAACTGATGAACCAACAGTCAGACTTCAACAGAGCCATGCCGGCTCAACAAAAGGAGTCTGTGAGTTTGTACTTCTCTGGGGAAGTTGGAAAATTACTACAGTTCCCTAAATACCAAACTATCTCTTCAAACAAAGTTATTTGGAGTGGTGAGTGAAAGAGTGACTAATTATGTAAGTAACAGGAGGGATGATGAAGGTCAGACGCATGCAAAAGAGACTTCGTCATCAACATCATATCCCAGAAGCATCTCTTTGTGCGGCGGCTGCGAGAGCACTTCTAAAGCCCCCGCCCCGAAAGGTAGGTAGGTAGAGGGGAAGGGCCGCCTCCTGACCGTGTCGGCCCAGTCTGAGGTCTCTTACCCTGGGGCACATTGAGGCTCTTTTCCTGAGCCTGAGAGGTGCTGGGGACGACTCGGGGTCTCGAGTCTTTTCTGTGATCTGACAGGAGCAGGTGATAGTCTGGGTTGTTTAACAGAACACACACACACACACAAACACGTACGGGACGAAGCGCGGTGCACGCAGGAGGCATGATTTGAATCGTACAAAGTGGCACATGACACAAAACACACACATCCAACGAAACACAATAACAACCATGAGCATGACAGTGTTAGCATGTCCATTATAATACAAGAGGAGGAGGAGGGGTTGCACTAACACGAGAACAGAACAGAAGTGCAAAGCAAGAACAGGCAAAGTTAACACAACTCTCACAAACATAACAAGAAACAGTGGATTCAATAATGTTTCTGTTTCTCCTGTTATTTCAAACTCACACAGGCGCCTCATAAAGACGGCATGCAGACCCTCCAGTGGTGCAATGCAAGCGAAGGAATGCCTTTTCTCTCTTTACTCCTCTTTTCTTTTTCCTCCCTTTTCTCAGAACAATAGCCCTTTTGTGCTCCCCTCTGCGCTGTGCATCTTTATGGAGGCACTCTTCCTCTCGGGGTGTTTGGTTTGGTTTACTTTTGTTTGGTGTGGTAAAATACATTGTGAGGCTAATGTTTCTTGATATGCAGGCCACATTTTCTCTCCTGTTGCTTCCCCTTTGTGCATGAGTTTGCTCATCGATAGGCTCAACAAATGAAAAGCACGCAGACTTCACAAACCACATACATATTTGTGTAAATTTCTATTCTGTACATATGGAAAGTTGCATTGTTTCACATTTCCCACTGATTCCTTGCTAATTATCAATACTGTTCACATGTATTTAGCGTGTGGACGGTTTTACTGCATGTCGGCATGTTTTTCTACATCACGCTGCTAAACAAAATGTGAATTCTCTGGACTAAACAGACAGAAACAACAGACCCTGTCATATCTAGAAATGGACTCCATAACTCTGTAACACCATAACTAACCTGTGCTGTCTCTGGGATCCCTTGGCCGTAGCAGAGCGCTGGGCTCCTGATACTCTCCTTCTCCCTCCCTCTCATGGTCGCGGTCGTCGGGGAAAGTGTGGATGCGCTGGTAGCGGCTGGAGTAGCTGTGCGTGTTGTTAATGACCACGTTGTCCGAGGGGACTGACAGGTGAACCCGCAGCTCATCACTGGATAGACTCCCTTGAGCCTGGGAGGGCAGAGGATTCACAGGTAATGCAGGAAATATGTATCATTTGAATTCCTAAAGCAGATGGTGACCAAACTGTGGAAACAGCCTCTAATCTTAAACAATTCACATCCAGATGGAAATCCAGTGGCGCTCTGCCAAAAGACTGGCAGTTGTTATCTCAGCCTGTTATCAATCATTCAAATTTGGTTAAAAGGAAACAGTTCAGCCTAATCACACAAGAATACATTTTCTAATTTAGGCTTATTTATTCTGTAGAAAGTAGTTATAATGAAAGATGTTAACAGAAAGATCTGTGGATGATCCAGGATAACTATCACATTGTTCCTGGAAAAGCAAGCCAATTTAGATCTTTGAGCAACACAAACAACATTTATTTGACTTCTATTGCACTTGGGTGGCAACAGAAAGAGATAGATGGTCCAAAATGTCTACTAAAACCAAGACTTCACTTGTTACATCCATACATTATCTGTAACCGCTTATCCTTCACTGGAGCTGATCCCAGCTGACATTGGGCATTCATGCTCACATTCGCACCTACGGGCAAGGAACTTGTGTCCACATGAGTCCAGTCACCCTCTTGCTGTGAGGAGACTGTGCAACACTGTGCCGCCAACTACTAGCTACAGCCAAATTACCAACTGCAAAAAAAAGTGGCTGCTTAAATAATTATCAAACATTGCATGTTGACTCACCTTGCCCAGTATCTTTTTCCAGTACTGCCTCCACAGAATGACAGCTATCACAGCCAGCAGCAGAAGGATGATGCCCACCAGGCAGCCAATTAGAATTGCTGTATTACTACGGTCATCCTTGGCTACAGGAAGCCCCGCCCTTGGAGTGTTGGCACCAAATTCTGCATCTTGAGGAGGAAAACACAGGCGGAAATGTTATGTTTTTGTATGTGCGTGAGCTTGATTGTCTGCAACCTGGTGTTATTTGTAGCTCTGTATAGATCACTGTCCATTTCACTGTGTGTTATAACATGCTGGCATGATGATAATGATGATAATGCATAGTTCAGTCTGTGAGCATTAGCTCTTTCGGTGTAGTCACGCACTCTCAGGACACACACGGACACACACACACACGGACACACACACCAGGTTTATTGAACATCTGACGGGGATTGTCCGCTTCTCATTGCCCCTCGCTTGGAGAACAGAATGTGAACTTTGTTTTGCTTCTGCTTTGTAGTTAAATATTAATCAGAATGATCTAGTTATATTTTTCTCCCTTGAAGGTCAAACGTGGCATGCTATTTGAATGAAGGATGGAACTGAACTCTTCAAACAACTTTAACAGAATAAGTGACAGTTTGTAATGGATCAGTTAAGTTTGAGTGTCCATGTCACGAAAAGTGCTGGCAGGGCGCATGGGGGGCGGGTCTTCATCCACAGTGCCTTTTTGAAAAGTTTAGAGATTTTAAACTATAAGCGGTTGCAAAAAAGAAAAGAAAAAAGGGTGCACGCTGAAAACGGATGCTTGGTGTAGCATTTCTCTAGGCAACAATATGTGGCCGCTTATTGCCTTCTCGTCATTGGGGAAATTATTTGTATAAAAGACGCTGGCGCTCCGACAAAATGCTATATGGACATTCAAAACCAAAAAAACTGGCACACATAACATTATGCTTTCATGTGTATACATAAATACACACTTGCAAGCACACACTCATTTACAAGCCACCACATTGTCAAAACAATTCTCCCAGTCAGTTTGACACCATGCAGGTAATAAATAAACCCAAACAAAGCCGTTCAACCGAAGCCAGTAACAAGGACAAAGCAGCATACACGACACAGAAAACCCATTTCCAGTAAAAAAAAAAAAAAGAAGCCTGCTATTGTTTAGCTGTGTAGAACAGAGCCAGCTTCCCGAAAAGAAGAAAAAAACATGCAGTTTGTGAGACCGCAGGAAGCCATGTTGTTATTGTACATAAATATGATGTACTTTAGATGTGTTAGTGTTTTTTCCGACAGCTGTATATCTTCAAACTCAGGGGACAGAGCCCAGTGCCAAAGCCTGCCCCTGCAACCACTCCTCCATTATACTTCCTCCACTCTACTGAGCAGTGGGACACTTTTAAGACGCTGGAGGAGGGCCAGAGCAGATAGTTAGCTCCCGTCCCTCGGTTCATCTGCTCGGTCTATTTCATTTTATTTTTTGCTCTCTCACCTGACAGCGTCCAGTTACCAGTGGTGTCCATCATGAAGGAGGAGGTGGGGGGTTCTGGAGGAGCGAGGGATGGACAAAGGAGGAACGTGTGAGAGGAGGAGGTGAAGACTCAGAAGAGGGTGATGAGGAGAGGAAGTCAGGAGTCTCTTTTGGCTTTTCATCCATGTAAATCAAAATCACTCAAAGTTCACACTAACTTTTTAAAAGCCAGAATGAGATGATAAAAAAACTCAAGACCTTTAATATTAAGCCAGATTTCTCCTGCCCTTTAAGTACAATGAAATCTATAAGATAAGCATCCGGCGTTGAGAAAATGTTTAGCTCAAAGCCAAAGGATTGCAGAGCTTGTGATAAAAAGGGCAGCTCGTCAGACATGGGCCTCCTTTGGCACGGCCTGCCTTTGGCTCTGCTTTAGACACATGGTTTAGACACACTGCCGACATGCTCACACTCATCACAACTGCAGAGAAAGAGATGGGCACAGAGGCTAGAGGTGATGAGGGAGAGATGAGGGGAATTAGAGAGGCAAGAGAAAGCAGAAATGTAAAAGAAGGAGCATGGTGGGTGACGAAAGAAGGAATGGGTTGGTGGAAAGGAAGATAGTAAATACAAGGAGATGTGGAGGTGGAGAGCAGGGGGATGAAGACGAAGAGGAGGAACAGCAGGACTCACCAGATGAGCCGGCAGTGGTGTTGGAGGAGCTGTGGTTCGACGTGGGAGAGGAGGAAGTGAGGTTGACAGGAGAAGGAGAGGAACTGGTGGTAGGAATCTTGGGAAGATTAGTAAGAAATGAATCCTTCTCTGTTGCATCCTCCTCAAATGACTCTGGGTAAAGAGAAAAGGAGAAAGAGCGGGGGAGACAATTTAATGAAAATGAATCATGTTTTAAGGGATATGGCTAATCTGAATGAGTTGGCAAACTGTTACAGTGGCAACCCTAAATTAACTGGCCAACCAACCATGGCTGTTTTGGTTTTAATAGCAACATCAGCTGTCCCATATAAGAAGATTAGGCTGAGAGATTTAGTGACAGTAGCTGACATGCCAGATCACTGCTGGGTCAATTCATTTTAGCTACCCGAGTACAGTGTGATTAAGGAGCACTTTGCTGATTCTTATTACGCTAAAACTGACAGCAATCTCAGTCAGAGAGCAACAGAGGAGTCGTCTATCTGACTTCCAATCAGATACGCACAAATCCTGTCTTTACAGAAGACATCAAAACTCCCTTTGTGTTTGCTGCGTGGGTCTGCTCCAGTCCATAAACAGGACAGTAACAAAGATAACAGACTGAAAGGGAAAAAACAGGTTCTGAATCTATTTTTATTTTATTTAGGAGTGTAAAAAGAATAACAACGGAGATACAACGCTCTACCCTTTAAAGTTTTTTTTTTAAGGACATCAGCATTATTTCTTCTGTTGAATTCCTGCCCTTTATACATTCAATCAATAAAAAGCAAACAGCAAGGACAAAAACTTGTGATTTTGAGTCTCTCATGACTTTTACTTTGAACATTTGAAGAATGCTGATTGGATTTACACCCCCTGTAACAATCTCTTTCAGTTATCTCCTCTCCTGTTGCGGCTGTCTATATTTAGCCATTGTGTGGGCACAGCCAAATCTCTACTGGACCTCCAGGATCGTGCCGGACATAGTTGATCAAATATATGCGGCATAAAGTGCTAAACTTTTATAGAGGAAAAACTGCCTGTCAGAGCCACAGAAACGCATATCTCTCATGTAAAAAAAAAAAAAAAAAAAACTGGTTGCTTCAGTTTCCTACCAGAGAGGAAGGATATCTCGCTGATGAGGAGCCAGAGGTCAGCGAAGTAGAATTTGCAGCGGAGGATCTGAGCTGGCCGGCCGCCCAGTGGGAGGGAGATGGGCCGTGAGGAGGGGTCTTTTAGATCCTCAAGGGGCACGGGCAGAGTGAGCTCAGGGGACCAGGGCTGGAGGATGCCAGGCTTGAAGAGACACTCTACCTTGCTAAAGACTCGCACGCCCTGAGTGTGGCGGTTGTTACTGTGCACCTAGAGGAGGGAGACAAAAGAGGGCAATAGAAAGAGGACAGATGAAGAGATACATGATGTTGTCCTTTAACTATCCAAACACCTGATTATGCCCTCATGCGTTGTTCATTTATTATTCGTGGAGAGGCACATAAAGATTCAGTTAACACACACAATTAATGACATATTCTCATCCTGTTTAAACGTAATTGCTTTGGCACAACTTAACAGCAAGACTACACAGGAGGGGTAAAGAAAGGATGCAGGAAAAGAAAGTGTGTGACAGAAGACCGATGGAGGGGAGCAGATGATACATCTTTCCTGCTTTTTACAAGCAGGCAAGGCCAAAGAGAGGAGAATCCGAGATCTAATCTACAAGGAGACATTGTGGCTTGAAGGAGGAATAGGATCTTAAGGAGAAAAGAGAGAGGGACATGGAGGATGAGGAGGGTGATTAAATGAGCGGTCAAAACTATAGATCTGAGCGATAGAAAAGTACCGGTAAGTCGATGGAGGGAGGTTCTGTTCCTCTAAGAGAGAAGGGGTGGTGCGAAGGCTGCTCTGACAGGTTAGCTATTAACCTCACACTTACTGCGAGGCCGGCCTCTCTAACCTAATCCACATGTTAATGTACACACGCACACACACACACAAACGAGGCAGGAAGAACAGCTGCACCAGATGTTGAGTTGACGTGTAACTGATTCTATCTGAAAAGGGACATACATAGGGGGTGGGGTATAAATTGTATGTTGATGCTAGTGGTGGGGGACTAATAAGTCAACAGAACCGAAGTAATTCACTACTCCTTTTGTGAAAACAGCTCCAATGACCTGCGTAAAACTTAATTTGAGAGCATAACACTGCATTCATTACGTTTTGCTTGTTTCATCATAAAGCCAACCTACATTCATGAGTTCCCTTTAATCTTTTTGTTTCATTTTTATCCCTCTTCCACATGAGCTTATAAAGAAAAGTTTTGCATAAATTCCCAGAGGACAGAACTGGATCTTTACATAGATTTGGGGTCCTGTTAAAAGGTCCTGTAGGAAGTGCAGGTTACGACTAACAAAAAGGTCAAAAGAGCAGATTTCCCTTTGGGAGAGTGATTAGGTGCAGGTTAAGGAACGACAGAGACAATACAAGCCAGAGTTAGGTTCAGGTTCCCACTCTTTATTTATTTGACCTGTGTGTCTGACATATCCGCTCTGCCAGCCCAGCATAACGGTGTATGTCAGCTGAGGTTAGTGAGGGAAAACCACAGGGGAAAATGCTGGAAAAACAGGATAAGCCTTGGAAAAACACTAGGAATGCCGCTGGGAAAGAGTAAAAAAGGTAACTGAGAAACACTAGAAAAATAACGACAATGTGAAGAAAGAAAAAGAGCTGAGAGAGAACATTCCAAAATTTGGGATCGCAGTCAAAACCAAACCTCTAAAAAGATAACTTTATAACTGCCTGGGGATTCATGCTGTTCAATATGCACATATATCGGGCGACTCTCACCCAAACCAACATTCCAACCCCTGTCCAATGAGACACAGTTCTAACTCAAACTGGGTTGCTTTATATTATCCCTGTTGGTCCACAAACTAACCCCAAAAGCCACACAGACGCATAAACAAACTGTGACGCAACTTGGTTGCACCCAGACAGCCAAGCCATGATAAACAATGGCACATTAAAACTAATTAAATGGCTGCAGATGGCAGACACATAACTATGCTTCTTAGAGAGTTTCATCAGATGCTCAAAGAAACAATCAGCCTAATGTCCTGCTATAATCAGTACGACATGCTTTTCTTGTGCTAATGAGGTAATTAATTAACCAAATATGGGTCAGAATACTGGTCTTCACAAAACACACAGGATCTCATTTTAAAACATCAAGGAGTTAAATATGATCAGTTTTACTTTGATATATGCAGATTTATGCATCAAGGTGCTTTAAAATCAAACCATCTCCTCCAAAGGGGGAACAAGTGGTGTATCAAGAAATATTGCATTGTGAACTAATCTTTATCTTTGAAATTAGTTTTTGGCACTTCTGCCTTTACTGGACAGTTGGCCGTTCATATGCAGACCATAAAAAGCAGAGAGAGGGGAATGACATACACCTCGGCCGTGTAAGTTTCAACCACGAGTCATTGTTGCAAAGACTAAGAACAAAATCCCACATAACACTGACATTAATTTACTCGCAACACTAGAGAGACATCGTCATCAGAGCTGACAAGCGGTGAGATAAAAGACTGAATGTGCATTAAACTTGACAGTCTATAGATTCTGCATATGTTCTGGCTTCAGTGACTTGTGGACGAACTGAGCTGCAGTGCCTCTTAATCCCCATCAGAGCATGTTTTATAAAGACCCCTGAGGACAGACCGGAAATCTGGGCTTTTAGCCTCAATGACGTCTCTGATTTACGTCTTTAGATTCCAGGGGGATAGTAATGTCCTGCATAACCCTCTCACATTCATTCACAGACAACAGCACATGCACCGCCACGCAGACTTTCACTGCCTACCTGCATGTTGTGGAAGACACGTGGCTTCTCAAAGTGGAACTCAATATCCACGCTGCCTTGCCCAAGGGCTTCCCGGCTCCAGCCCAGGTAGTCGTACCCCGGCCACACCCTCAGCTCCTTAGTTTGTATGAAGTCGTCTCCTCCCAGGACGCCGTCACACAGCTGACCCAGGCCTCCAAACTGCATCCTGCACAAACACTGGATGGGTTAACATTCAGCTCTGTGCAGAAATAGTTCTGGACCGTCTGTCACTTTCCATTTACAAATGTATTCATGTACCGGCATGCATAGATGCATAAATAAGCATATAAACATAGATGCACATGCAAACAAGCTCGCACATATATTCTCTCACACACACACACACACACACACACACACACACACACACACACACACACACACACACACACACACACACGTCTGGATTACATCAAACGTGTTAACTCACCCGCTAGCAAAACATTTCAGCCCCATTACCCACACAGCCCATGCAAGTGAGGACCCCCACCAATTCCTAGTTCAGCCCTTCTTTGCTCCCTGCCAAAACATTACGGTCAGGAAACGCACCTCAAATCCCAGAGCAACTAAAAAACATTTTTTTAAAAGGCATTCCCTTTCGATTAGGCCAGAATTTCTTTCAAGAAAAGATTTGCCTGAGACCCCACTTCAGTGCGAACAGATGTGATGAGCGCTGCAGAGAAGATTTTGGTATTCCACTGATCACTCCACATTGCCAACCGTAAAACTTGTGAATGTTTATTGTGATCATATTTACAAAAGCAATGTTGCAATTTTACACCCATGGCCACGTCGGTTTCATCATGCATTTCCATGAAAACAAAATCCAAAAGGAGCAGTTTAAGGAAATGTATGGAGATGAGATACTTACTCATACATAAAAATGAAAATGGTAATAAAAAGAAGAAAAGAAAAAGCCGAAGGCATTCTGAATATCTTACCCTTGCTCGGTGCTCCCGTCGTAGGTGGTGTCATTTAGATAGACAGGCATGCCAGACAGATGCATGACGTGACCCAGTGGAGCTGTGTAAGCCATCAACCCATCTGAGTAACACAGATATACGTACAAATATTCAATACTTGTCGTGTGATTGTTGAACATTTATTTTTATTTTTTTCTATTCAGGAGAAAGACCTGCACGAGCTGCATGTGAAACTTAATATATTCGTCATGAGCAGCTACACGTTTTCCTGAGTCAACATTAAACAGTAATCACTGCCGCGGGGAAACGGATATAGTTGTTTTTAAGTAGTAAAACAAACGAAGAACGGGTCTGAACAGCCCACACAACATTTACCGGAGAAAGTCAAGCCTCTCTGCCCCAATATACAGCTAATCAGCCCGCTCCAAGAGAACAGAGGTGACGTCAGCAACAGCCCGCTGCTCTGCTACCCACAATAAACAACGCTTCACATAGCATTTACAGTATGCGTGCAGTATTCTCTGTTTGCACATAAATGAGTGTCTGTGGATGTGATTATGCACTTAGATGTGTGTTTCTTGGGTGAGGGAGTGCAGGACACTGAATGTAGAACAATAAACACAGGCAAGACACTGCGCCGCCATCAAATCTGGTATGAGATGAGATGAGGCGGAATGTGTGTAAAACTTGACATTCTGAATCCTGTATAATCTCTGGATTGTGGGTGAACGGACTGAATGCACATTAGAGCTCATTTTAGAAAGATGGTCTCCCTGAAGACAAAGATCAGGACCTGGGGCTTTTTGGCCTCTGTGACAGTTATGATTTACAGGCAGCCTGATGCTGTCTGAGGGAGTTAGATGGGGCAGGAGAGGAGGTGAGACAGCCATAAATACTCAGCTTGTCAGTGTTGCGCATGGAGACCAATACAATTTATTACTGTGTGGCTTGTTTTAACTGGAAAAAACTCAGCAGGGCTGTTAATGTGATGCAATGCCTCAAATCAATGCATTGGACGTATGGCGAAAACACACTCTTAATCATTACAAATCCCCTTTGTACCATTTGAATACATTTAAAATGATAGTGACCTCAGTCACCTTCCCCATATGAAATGTGATCTGATAAATCAAGGTCTCGGGGGGCATGTCCTAGAATACACAGACCATATGAATAACAATAAGTAAAAACAAAAGCAGGAACATTTTGTGTTTCGGTGATCTCTTCATGTCTCTCTCACTTCCACACAAACACTTACCGTTCCAAAGACAACCATAGAGCTCCACCCGAAGACAAACACTCATAACTCGGTCAGCCAGGGGGTAGAAACGCACCATGCGGGCCACTATGGGAGGGCCCAGGTCTTTCAGCACCACATCATAGGTGTTCTCATTCCCTGACACCGCCTAGGGGCGAGAGGTACACATATCAAATCACACAGTCCATTGCTCGTCTCCTCTGTTATCTGAGGGGTTGGATGAATCTCGCCTCATGGCTCTGACTTTTCATTCAGCGTGTCTTCAAATTCTTTTAAGATAAGGGGAACTCGTATGCACTGACTTTTTCTTAAAAACACAAAAGTGTAAAGAAGGACTGATCTTCGAGCGTGAGCCTCTGGTAGTTTTTGTTGGCGCAGTCCACAAAAAGAAATTTACATTGGCTGGAAATGTCTGAATATTTGTTGCTTGGCAATGTTCTAAAATAATAACTGGAAGGGAAAAACAAACGGTATGATTCCATCCCTGAAGCATTGGCTGTTGGAGGTCTAAATTCCCATGCTATCTAGTAGTTGTGCAAAACACAGTGCAGAACTTATAGTCACCAAAGAAAATATTGGACATTTACCAAACACAGTACCGATGCCTTTATCTGCACGAGGTAAGCCCTCATTGCAGTGTTGAAAGCTCAGGCAGTGAAGGCAGATTTAGTCCAAACAGAAAAGCTAGTGGACAGAGTTTAGCTGGTGCATTGCCAATAAATGATAAATAAATCAAAAGCAGATGAATAATCCAGCCCTCTGTTTAACAAGACATTCATATTAAAAACAGCCACGGGACATTGAGTTGTTTTCTATCAATAATGGAGCATCGGCCTCAGCTGTAAGTTCCTTGATCCCCCAAAGCTTAAATAACGGCATTTAAATGGCTGCCGTCCTTCATCAGAGTACTTAGGGGCAGTGGGCTCTGCTGTAATGAACACAACTAAAAGACCCTGCTTGCTTACTTCCTTGCCCCAGCGGTCCTTCCAGGTGATCCATTTCACTCCGTCTCGGGAATAGCTGAGCCGATATTTGCGGGCAAACTCCTGGCCGTGCCCGTCGGCGTGACGACCCTGGGTACCAACCAGAGCCAGGAAGTGGAGTTTGTGCAGATCCACCTGCAGGAGACGGGGAATATCAAAACACTCGTCACTCACTAAAATACAGACAAACAGATTCATTAAAAAAAAGAAAGTTTAATGCGTCATATTTTGATATGCGGAGGTAGTTTTAAAAGAGTAGGTTATCATTTTTGGGAAATAGGTTTGTGCATTAGAAGCTCGTAGCCCAATATGGGCCCTTTTGTTAATTTTTTTTATTTTTTTAGGACTTAAAGATCTCCTTCTGTTCTTTTGAGAAGATGCACCATCCTCTCCCGTCTTTACGCTAAGCTAAGCGCCTTCTGGCCTGAGCTTCATGTTCAGCGGGCAGAGAGACAGACAGTGGTATCAATCTAACTCTCAGCAAGAACTAAATAGTGTTTTTCTCAACTCATCATAGCTGATGAGTCACTCTAAAGCATGGCCCTGAGTGAATGAAAGCTATTAATGAATCTTTACAAAGACTATTATAATTTTCCCAACAACAATTTATATCAGCTTCATAATCACAAAATAACAGACAATAATGAAATCTTATTCTTTTGGAAAACAATACGATTGTACTGAGCTCTACTTCCAAAATGTAACTGTGAATCAGAGCAGCGTAAACTGAGTATCTGACCTGAAGGTATTCTGATCCACTGGGGAACACGGCTCCTGCAGGACACCACGCTCCATCCCCCTCTCCAGTGCTCAACCTGCGACAAACAAAGGCTTATTAATGTTGGATAACAAAATGAGAAAGAAAAAAAAAAGAAAAGAAAAAACTACCTAAGAAATGTTGAAATAACAACTGTGCCACCAACACGCAGGGATACCGCTGAGAATTCAATAAAAACCCTCCTCTACCACCACACTTATTGATTGCACAGCAGCCAAACTTTCACATATAAATGGGGCAATGGTGTCTGAAAGAGAAAAACCTGGCTATGGGTTAAGGCGCACACCAGGCAGTAGAGAGAGAGCAAGAGAAAGAGAAAGAGAGAGAGACTGCATGAAAATACAGACAGCATGAGAGATGAAAGGGGCAGAGTGAAAAGTACTCTCTTCAAACCCCACAACAAGATGTAGAACATCAGGACCGATCTCCTCGGGCCGGCCACGACCACGACCACACACGCGCACCGCTAAAAGATTTTCACTCGGTGTGACCTTCCTCAATCCAGCTTGAGAAGAAAAGTCCATACTGCCACCACATACTGGCCACATAAAGACCACAAGCTTGGCTTGGTGCGTCCGTGACGTTGGACAAACTCGCATGAGGAGCTTTGGAACCGTCGCCAGGCCACAACCACGCTCCGACCACTACGGGGCTTCTCTCAAAATTAAAGCTGCTGCTCAGACCGCCAAAACAAATAACTATATCCACTAGCGCCACTGTCACACTGACAGTATTTCAACAAGTCCCCTCGTGGGTGAGATCATGCAGCCGGAAACCGCAAGATGATATCAACACATTAGTGCTGCACATAGTGTGTCCTGCGATGGGAGAAGAGGATGAGGAGGGAGGGAGGAAGAATTTGGCAGGGCAGAGTTCAGTCCACCGTTCACCAGCCAGCAGGGTTAAGATTACAGCACGCTGTTCTGCCAAGTACCTCATTATCTTCCTATTCCTCTTTTGCTTTCTACCTAAATACCAGCCAACAATTCATCCTTTTCACCTTGTTCTCAATTCTGCTTTTCCCTCCAACTTTTCTCCAGTCCCTCACACTATTACTCAGAGTAATAACAGCCATTTAATACCTACCCGCTCTGCACCCCTCCCTTAACCCTGCACCTTCCCTCAAACCCCATTTTCAGATTAATTTCTCTGCAGCTTTCAGCACACCATCGCAGTGATCCACCTTTCATTTGTTTTCTCTTCCTGTCTCCCCCCAATGTCTCTTAAAAAAAAAGCTCAGCCTTAAAATCATTTCCACATGGTTAGACACTCAGCCAAGAGACCCAGCCCTTACAGACCAATGGAGACAAATTAAAACACACACATTCATGTTTTCATGACTATTGGGGATATTACATTGACTTACATACATTTCCTAGAGACTTACCCTAACAATAACTAGAAACCTAATCTTAACCCTTACCCTAAAGTTAAAGGAAGTCTTCACCCTAAAATGTATTGAGTTATGTTGTGGGGACGTGCAATTGTCGTGGTCACATACTCTCTCAAATGCCCGACTTAAGTACAGCAGTCCTGACTTGGCTCTCATATATCTGACCTCACTGCCAGGCAGACATGGTGGGAATGTAATAACCCAGGAGGTTTTACAAAGACACACCATCATCTTTTATCATGATCCATTAGACCTTGGACAAATTACTTAATCGTGGTGTAAACAGACTAAAGATAAAGCATGCAGACAAACCCATTAGTCCACAGTGATATGTGTATGTGTTCCTGTATTGGAATGTGTAATTTATCCTGTTACTCCACGTAACGTTTACTCCAGTAGAAGTAGATCAGCTGCCTCAACGAACAGTTCAGTAGCTCATTTGATGGCCACTCTGACTAAAAGTGGCCAATGTAACATTCTAGCCCTTAATGTTTTAATGTCAACACTAATAATGTAAATAAATCAGACCAAATACATATGACATATTCTATTGAATATAAAGTGATGAACAAATGTGGGCCGTGATTCAAAGATCTGGGACCAGGCAATGAAATAAACCCCATCAAGTACCTTCCAACAATTATGTAGCGAATAAGCTTTGTGAACTGACTGAAAGGTTGCAAGCCAAACTTAAAAAGGGCTTCATCTATGGTTTTGCTTGTTTTAGTCTATTTAACTTTATAACACAGCTAATTGTTTTACAAACCATGATGCTAAGCTTTAGAAATCTGAATGTACTTCTGTTGCACACATTTCCTTTCATCTCTGTATAGTATGAACACCAATTAGCACACTCTTGAAACTTACTTGAGTTGTGTAAACCATCACAGTAAACATCCAGTCTGCATTGATGGTACATTCATGGTCATGCAGTTTAATTGCAAACTGATTTGAAAAGTCTGCACTGCATTATCCCAAAATGGTATTGTCCTTTAAATGAAACTTTATCTTATTAAAACAAAATCTAGCATGTTATCACCAGCTCCAAGTGCTTTTGGCAGACCATCAGAGGTTAACTTTTCCCTTCGCTGCAGTGATGTAGACGTGTGCACAGTCACGGCGTGACACTTTTGGGTGTGGTTACAGGTGCAACAGGGCAGCAGGGACGTTGGGTGTGATCAGCCTGATGATACGTTACTTTTAAAGCAGAATTACAGTTTTCAGACTGTAACCACGCTAAGTACAGTAAGAGAAAATTACACTTGATCACTGTGGTGGGAGTAATGTACTTAGTAACTTTCTACCTTCTCACACACACACACACACACACACACCCTACCTTCCATGTTTGGCCTCAGTAGAGTCCGACCAGGCGCTGGAGGCAGTGATGTCAGAGTCTGGGATAGTGCCATCCTCCATCCCGAGGGCGTAACGACACTGAGCTGCAAGGGAAAGAGAGAAGGAGAGAGAGCGGGAAGGAGAAAGTGGGAGAGAGACACACATGAGCAACATTCTCATTCGTATGGAGAACATGTCCAAGGGAAACTTAATATTTCCATTTGAGCGTCAGCAGCCATTATTGGTCACGGAGCATAAAGTTGTTATGTCATCTCTGGGAAAACTTCCGGACTTAATGCTTCATAAACCACACAGACAGCGAAATACCAAACGCCACAATAAATGTTCCTGTCCTCTGTTATTTTATTACAGAATCTGTCGGGGTGATTCTGTACTAATGAGTTAATGTGAAACGTAATGGCAGCGTTTTGCATGACTTATTCCTGTGAATCCCCTTTGTCCTATCAAAAGTGACAACAGCAAAGATAGTCATTAAAATTCATCTGAAGTCATAGTGTATCCAGTGTCTGTGAGATAGACCTCTGAGACTACACCTTTCCTGTTTTTTTGTTTTTTTCCCCCCCACACAATGCCACCTCCTCAGGGCTCCAGCAATCCTGCACAGCTCCTGTTACGGTTACCACTGCTCAGGGAACAAGCCGGAACAGAACAAAAGAGAGAAAGAAACCAAGGGCAAATGAACGAACATAGACAGGTCTCAGATATCGGCTCTGACTCGGGTCCAGCAGCAGCATTATCAAATGATCCAGATAGCATGGTCCCAGGCAGGAATTACCCAACAACGCAGCTATCTGCTCTGAAGTCAGTCATGAGGAGGAGATGGAGGAGGGGGAGGATGAGTGGCTGAGGAGGGTTTGGGGAGTGATAAAGTGTAAAGGGGTACTGAGTGACAGTGATATGGAGGGGAGGCTCAGGGTGACAGAAAGAGGCGGGTGTGGGTGGGCGTCTAACTCAGTTTCTGTCATTGAGTCAGCGAACAGGAATGTTGGGCTGAATGACAAACCCCTAAAAACCCTAACGGGTGCAACACACACACACACACACAGCAAACAGGTGCCCATTTTATTACATCATCATCACACATCGCCAGTCAACACCCCGCCATCTGTAATCTTCTCATCGTCTCTCGCTCCGTGTGTCCTCTGCTTTTACTTTCTCTTGTCATTTTTTATAAAACTTTTGGGCCACACACCTAACCTTCCTGTTCACACTGACGAGATTGATTCAGTTGTTCAAAGTGTGTGTGTGTGTGTGTGTGTGTGTGTGTGTGTGTGTGTGTGTGTGTGTGTGTGTGTGTGTGTGTGTGTGTGTGTGTGTGTGTGTGTGTGTCCACAGTCTATTCATCCATCTCCAACCATTTCTTTTCAATCTAATCCAGATTAATTTAGTGCAGACACAATTAGTCAATAAATTAATTGGTAGCTCAACAGACAATATCGCCATCACAAGAGCTATACTGCCAACATGCCTAAAAATGGGTTGAACTGATTTTTTTTGTTGATTGAATAATTGATTAATCGAGTGACTGTTTTAGCTCCGATTAGGATAATCTATTAATCATAAGAGTTATAAATCCAAACATTTGATTGATGGATCCAGTTCCTCAAATGTTATCAACTAAGCGATGAATAGTTTAAAAAAAAACAACTACAACATTAAAATAATGATCAATATTTTCAGCCTAGTCACATTTACAGTCTAGCTGCTGCAGGCAGAAGGTCGACCGCGTGCAAACAGTCTTCTGGTTACACCTGGTTGGCTCTCATTCACTATCCCCTCATGCACTCCCTTCCCCGACATTTTGACTGACACTTTCATGAGCTGCCTGTGCATTAGCGGTCTTGGCAAGCAGAGAGGGAGGTGGAGGCGAGCTTTCTCATTCTCCCATTACACGCGACACAACTGGCTGGCAGACAGGGAGCGGACACAGGATAGCCTGTTGATAGCGGACAGAGAATGAGCCTTACTGATCTGAGAATGTGAGGAGAATGTCGGAGCAGCAGGACGGACGGTGGCTGTGCCCCGTGGACGCGAGGGGTAAAAAGAGGGGAAGGGCTTTGTGAGAGTTTGCGGTAACACAAACTTGTAATGTGCCAACTGCCAAGCTGTTTTAAATGTGGCATTCTTTTTGGGAAGAACAACAGGAAAAGAACATAATTTGGGTTTATCCATCATGACATCTTTATCCATATAACATCTTACCTGGGTTAAAGTCCCACTGATGGTCCTCAGAAGACGCCACCAGCGCCACCAGGACTGTGACCATGGTGACAGGAAACAGCCGCAGGGTTGGCAAGGCCATGACAGCAGCAACACACCTGGTTACCTGTCCGGAGACGCACCGATGTCCACAGGCATACCTGTTGCAGAAAGATAGATATTTCAATTTACATTCACTTTAGGATTCTTCACTGTGTTTGTCGAAAATGCACCAACCACCATCAAACCACAAATGTTTTTATTTTCATTATGCACACACACAAACATACTCTCTAGCCTGAGGCTGTTGAGCTCCTGGCTCACTTTCTCCATCGTTAACTCAACTCCCTCAATCAAATCCTCTTAATCTAAAAGCACATCGCATATCTCACAGTCTTCGTTTCTCTACACTTTGCATGCTGAGCTCAGTGGATCAAACCCCAGTGGAGCAAGCACAGCGCCATATAACAAAGTTATTAAACTTTCACACACTAATGTGTTTTTCTGATGAAGCTGCGAAGATTAGAGAAATTAAAGCCAATGAGTGAGACAGAGGGACCGATGGTAAAGTATTTGAGTTAATGGAGATGTGAACATAGTCTGTGCTAGGTTAGAGCAAAGTAAATTACTTGCTCATAACCATGTCACCGACATTTTGGATGTGATGTTGAGTCAATTTGAAGATCCTTGGAAGCTTAAAACTTCTACACCTACACTAAAATGTAAATTAAGACGTATGGAGTCTAATACAGCAGTCCTGTGATGCAATCCTACCTTCATGAAGGTTATAATGCGAGAGGGGGGGGGGGAGATTCAACTAATGATCATTACAAAGGTTGTAGTTTGTGGTGCTGTTGAATTGTGTTGTGATATACAGAGAGGCGTTTCGAGAATGTAGGTCATCCTCATTAATATAAATTGGATGGACAAATTAATAGCAACATTTCTCAGTTTAACGCAACACAATTCAATGAATCAACAAACTACAGCCTCCAAAAGGATCAACAAAAACATTATAACAGTCATGAAGGTAGGATTTTATTAACAAGACTGTTATATTGGACTGAATTAGTTTAAGCTAACAAACTCATCTTTTAAAAATAACGTAGTATACGTGATATGTGATGCAGAATATGTGAAAGAAATCAGCACATGTCACTGCTCTATCCCTCGTGCATATTTTACTTTTGAGACGTGTTCAAGGAAGACTACCAGTGGTGAAGCAAGAGGGAAGGAAAGAAACCTCATGATAAGTGGAAGGCTGAAGTGGGAGTGACAGCTGGGCGAGACAGAGAGGCCAGGCTGTCTTCCCTGTAGACCCTCTGTGTTTCGGCTTCATCTATCCGACTAGACTGGGACAGGCCGACAGCTGACACACAGCTGTAGTGACAGAAGATTGGAGGGGGAGTCGTGGAGGGAGTCGGGGAGGGGGAATGTATGGAAACAGAGTGAATAGTAGAGTTAGCTCAGGCAACAGGGCGGAGTCAGTGGAACAAGAGCAGCGATGACATGGGTACATGTGTGTGTGTGTGTGTGTGTGTTTAGGAGGAGGGAGGTGGTATGGAGAGGGTGACTTATGGCCTTGCATGGGGTTTGTGTGTGCGTGTGCGCATGGGTCCGTGGGTCGCGTATGTGGGCACAGAGGAGATCTCAGGGATATCCAGCCAGTGCAGCTGTCCTGAACGGGAGACACAGCGCAACCCATACATAGTTCATATGTTCGAGTGGGGAAAGGAAAGAGAGGCTGAAATAAAATAAATAATAAAATCTTTGCAGAAAAACAATCAAGTTGTCTAAATGAGTAAGTATGTGTGAGAGTATGCCAGATGACAAAATGCTGAAATGTGGAGCTTACAGGACTCAGCTGCGTGTGCAAAATCAGAGCCGAAAATCCGATGACTGGGGCCACAAATTTGAGGTATTCACCATAACAACCACTGTGATGTCAACAAACATTATCCTCGACAGTGTCTCGTCACCATTTTGTCAATGAAACGGGAAATAACCTTTTATCCAGAACGCCACAGAGACGAAGAAAATCAGCCAGACAAATGCTTTGGCGAGCAGGAACAAAAGTGGCCACAGCCATGAGAGAACATTGTTGTTGGAGAAGTCAAGTGGTGTCGAACAGCTGTGGTTAATGCTCAGAGAGAGGCAGGAGGACCTGCTGTGTTCTGGAGGAGGCAGCCGAGTGTGGAGCCCAATCTACACTTTAACATTTTGTCTCAGCTAATCCATACGCAGGACTAATGAATACTTATGAGCAGCTGCTGTTTCTGTCCCGCACGACAAAACACAACTGACAAGAGAGTCAAGAGCAGAGAAACACAGGAAAAACGCTTTAAGTTAGCAGTCATTGCATCATTAAAAACAGTTCGCCAGAGTCTCTATAATTAGATTTCGTCAGTGAAAAACTGGCAGGACTGCTTTGGCATTGGTTAGTGTCTTTTCTAGAAAGCCCCTCGTGTTGGAACCAAATGCTTGCAATCGTTATTCTTTCCAGTTGTATAATGAAGCCGGTCCAACGTGACCTAAAGGATTATATTCATATTGGTTCGCATAGCCAATTAAAAAGCCAAACTGTATATGATTTACATCACTGCAGAGAATGTCATAACTATTGGCCTTTATATTCCATACAGCCATTAGTTTAAGACTGTGTCACTACAGTATAGAATAATATTGCAGAGATTTGAAACCTAAGAGAGGTAATCAATCACATTAATTATTTAGTCCACTTTTCTTTTTTTATTACGGCAACATAATCAACATCTGAGACTCAGGAGAGCTGCTGAACAGCAATATTTCAAAAATCTGAAACGAGCAAACTTACAATATGCTTTTAACAATGATCGGTTTTGGAACAACAAATCATTTGAATGACATGATTCTTTGCAACTTGAGCATCGTTGGAGGAGTGTCCACCCCTTGTCTTGACTGAAATATCTAAACAATTGATTTATAAAGATGGAGTGGCGTGAAATTTGGTGCATACAGTCACGTCCATGGTAAAAGTGACCTGCTAAACATCAGCATGGTAGCCTTGTTACTGTGTGTTACATGTTAGCATGGGCTTAGCATAGCCTTTACCTCCAGGCAACTCTGTGACCATGTACTGTCCAGTCCGACGGAGCCAATAGCATGGCTTAGACACACTGCAAAACACACTCTTCTCTCAACTGCATGTGTGAGATCACTTAATGCTGACAACAAATACGGATACCTCATGCTTAAATGTGATGAATTACCTATCATAAGTATGTTTTATGTGCAAGGTGAAACCAGCTGCTGCATAAATGGTACAACAATGTATCTAAACTGTATTGCATCTTTTGGAAAATGGTCAGCAGTGATATAGGGCATTTATTTGTCCATTCACAGACCTGTGTGGAGTCTCCAATCACAGCCATATAAGAGTGACACGCTGCCTCAGTTACACATGACTAAAGGCCGCTGGGCGACTAAACCTACTGAGCTCTTTGTTTTGGATTTGCATCGGTGTGTGAGGACGCTGGTGAGATTGTACACCCGACTACCCTCTGAGTCCTGGAGAGTAGGAAGCATGGATTAATCCTTAAACTCCACAACAGTTTGAAATAAGGTCATTTGATGGATTTCCTGTAAAGAGTCTTGTTGCTGTGTGCTGATCCCTGAGGGGCCACTGGTTCCTTGTTATTACTAGAGCTAAATCATGCAATGTTGAAATGACATCTATTGCCCAGTGGAAAAGGCAGGCATACGTTTTTGGCTGCACCACTCTGTCCATGGGGTTACTTTGTTCATCTTGAATGAATTTTCTTAAGCTTGCTTTTGTAAAATATAAAAATTCCACTTTGTGCAATATTTTCTTCACTTCAAGCAAGGAAACCACACAACTACTCCCCCTTAATCAGTGAGGACGGAAACTAAGGAGTCTGGAGAGATTAGCTCTTAAAACTGAAAATGAAGGCAGTGCACTTCTAATAATTACCTACACTGACATCAACAAATGATCCGTGATATGTCAGGAAGCTGCGGGGAAGTTGCTATTAGTCATAGTGCTGATCAAATGTTAGTCATCAAATTGTACAGCTGTGTGCCACAATATTCATCTATACAAGGAAGTGCCAGTCACGACAGAGGAATCTGATCTTCCCGAGTTGTAACAGAGGTTGAGGAAGCAGGAGGGAAGAATGGATGAGTCACTTAAACCGAACAATGGGCGATGAAGGAGAAGGCAGCGACGGTGACCGAGTCAGAAAAACAAATTAAACAGCAGCAACAGGAGAAGGAGAAAGTGTGGCATGTGACTAAAGGTTGACTGAAAGGGGGCGGTGAATCACGATGAAACAGCAAAGGAAGCACGGAAAAGGGATTGTAAAGCAAAACCTGTTAATAGTCAAGTTGTGCTGAACATCATGTGACTCATTAAGACAGCTCAGCTTTCACCGCACAAATACCCAGTTCAGAACACACAGAAAGCACACAAAGCAGCAGTTCTCTGCAAGAACACAGGTCATAACAAAGCTAATTAACAAGCCAACACCGGATTACTCTAGCACGTGAGCCGAGGTGCAAAAACAGGTAAAAATGGGCATCCTGCTACACAAAGCTGAAATCGATCGTAACTTAAGAGTGAAACTTCCATCTTCTCCCTTTTCGCTGCCTGCTTTAAAACTTGGAAGCAGGTCCACTTGGCCGCTCAGTTGCAGCAGTGCTCAGCATATCTGCATGGTGGACAGAGACAAACGACGACTGATTACCCTCGGCTGGTCTGGCAAGCGAAGAATGCCTTCATCAACAGCGGCCCACAACCCTGGGTGTAAATGTGGAGACAAAGCAAAACGTCCAACTTGTAGCCAGAAACCCATTTTTTTGGGGCATTGGGCCGGTAAAGAAACACTATGGTAGGAACTTGATTTGTGTAAGTGGCCTACACACATATAGACAGGTTTATAATACATGCACAATGTATATAATTCACAGAATATTCACATTTATTCAAGATCACAGAGGCCACACCAGTTCAAAACCTTGATTATGTAGGAGCCTGATGGAGGCTGGATGGGTCA
Source organism: Myoxocephalus aenaeus (assembly GCA_038501785.1). NCBI lineage: Eukaryota > Metazoa > Chordata > Actinopteri > Perciformes > Cottidae > Myoxocephalus > Myoxocephalus aenaeus. The sequence continues at coordinate 2,540,794 of JBAMJR010000020.1, read as the reverse complement.
TATTGTACATGTTTGTTGTAGATACTGTTCAGAGCTAGAACAATAGATCAGCTGATGTAGCTTATTGCTGATATAGAAGTCCTAACAAGTATGAAGTAGTTTACCTTTCATGTTCTGGGAATTACAAATAGTAGACAAAGACCTTGAATAAACATGTCAAGGCATCGTTATGAAAGAGGTGCATGTGATTTAAAAAATAAATAAATAATGTTCCTGGTCTTTCCTGAGTATTAGTTATAAACAGACTTAATGTTTAAAATGATTCAAAACAATAAATGCACAAAGCATTTAGGTCTTGCCTTCACAAATTAGGTGTCTAAATTATTTCTGCAGTATACAGTTTACCCAGAACCTATTCAGCATCCTGCACACAATGTTCCAGAGCTCTCAGAGAAATGCTGCATATTTGTTCTGGTAATGTTCATTTTTGGCAGCCAATTTGTCCAACCTATGTGCCAATTAAGAGATTGAGAAAAAGAGGACCTTTGCAGGTTTGTCTACAAATCAAAAAAGCTGCACCCAGGTAGATTCAAAATGTGTCTATAGCTACAATCCTATAGTACAAACACAATATTGCATCTAGATTCCTTCATTGTATCAGTGGGCTCTACAACATGTGGGCGGTTCATTAGCTGCATCATCTGAATCAAAGAGTGGAGAGCTCTCTCTGTGCACACAAAGGACAAAACAGGAGAGGATAGTGTATTACAAGTTCTTTTGGGAAACTGGTTTTTGACTGACAGCAACTGGAATAAGGTTTTGGTTCCCAGGGCTTGAAGCTTCATATACATGTCGGTGCATGTAGTTTAACCGTTCTGAGCTCTTTTTGTCTCTGTATAATGCATTTGGAATGAAAGGAGTGGCATTTCACTTTCTAGTGAAAGTGAGTTAAAGACCTTTCTCACCTACTATGCAAAACAATGTAGAAGTTAGAGTTTCACGCTGCTGCATGAAAATGAGCCTTCGCCACTACAGAAGTGATTAGTTCTGAGTTTGACCCGAGTTGAAGCGTATGTGTAAAAATTATAAGGAGAATCTAGCAGATACGTGGCAGCATTAGCATGTTAATATGACAGCAGAGAGTATGTGTTTGGTTCTGGTTTGACACAGAGGCCGTCTTAGGGCTGCAGTGAGACGACAAGCCGCAGCCCAATTCCTTGAATTCAATTTACAAAGTCTCACTGCCACCTGTCAGAGAACAAGTGAGAAGCAGAGGGGAGGATGGGGTGAAAGGAGGTATGTGACAGCACAGTGCTACTCTCACAATGGGCAGAGAGTAAACGACCTGCGAACGAGGTACAGGAAGACAGAAGAATGCAGAGGTGGAGAAGAAATCCTTTCAGTAACTGAACGAAAAGACGTGAGAATGATCAATCCAGCGAGCAGCTATTGAAAGGGAGGAGGGAAAGAAGCAGGGATGGCCTGGAGTGGAACAGAACAGAGCAGAAAGAAAAACCAGGGAGACCAGAGTTCAGTGAGACTCAGCATTATAGAGTCAAAGTGAGAAAAACAGTCATGCCGAACCAAACCCTCTCACACACGCCTTCTTCGCCGCTGTAATGAATCACCGCTGAGCAGAGAGAAAAGATTTTAAGAAGTCTTTGAGCTGTTCAATGTCTAGCTACTGCAGTGGTGAAACAGAAAAATACACCACATAAACGAAAATGTGGATACAAAAAGTTGTGACCTGATTAATATGGAGTCTGGGCTTTGCTGAAACTCTATCCACACACACACAGACACACACAGACACACACAGACACACACTGCTGAATGCCTTGGGCACAGGCAGATACCTCTATCACACTTTCAGTCCTCTTCCTCCCTCCCAGCAGAAAGCCTCCTAAAAAGAGCTAAATTGCACATCACACAACAGTTTCCTGATGCTAATATGCTTTTCCAAACCCCTGGGAGGGAAAGACAGACAGGCCTGCCCCACACTGCGTGGATTTCATTACAAATTAAAATGGCATCATACAAAGAGAAGACACATATAAAGAGAAGTTCACCTTTAATGTTGAACAAAATGTTCATCCATGTTCCAACAAGGTATCAAACGCACCTATTGCCAGAAGCCATTAGTAATTATTAGTTATATACTGAGCCACGAGAGGCATGGTGCACTCGCGGTTCACAACAAAAAAACACCACCTGAGTTTTGAATAGAGACGAATAAAAAAAAAAAAACTATAAGAAAGAAAGAAAGGAGAGAACAGAGCACGCACACCAGCTTTTAAGTTTGACAGAGTTTCCATCTTTCAGAAGGCTTGTCTGGTTTTTCCAGAAGTGATAACTTCAACTGCCAGTTGTTGGAGAGACGTGAGAAAGAACTCCACGTCATTCACGGTTGGTTTCAGCTCACAGGGTTCAGCACTAGCACCCTTCACTTATTAGATCATTAACTTAACCTCATATGATTCCAAGGGGGATTTCACCAAGTGTGTTTACAGGCACGGGTATCTGCTGCATATGTGAAAAAAGGTTTGATGAAGACGTTTGAGGCTTCAGAGGGAGACTTATCAGACCTCGGTAGCTCGCTCCTCAATGCTCGAGGCTACATCAGCTGCCATCAGGAAAACCGTTAACACGCCCACGTCAAGAACAATAAATGGAAAGAAAAGACGATATCTAATGATCCTTTCCTTTTAAAATGTCCAACAAAGTCAGACAGTGCGACAGGAGTGCGATGCTAATGCAGTGGAACTTTTTTGAGAGAGGTTTGAATTATTTAGGAGTCATAAACATGTAATGCAGTTGAGAAATTACATCATAAGAAAAAGTGTTACTTGCCAACTTCTATATGTTTGTACTTTTCATCATAATGAATTACATCATACACACATATATTAGCACCTCCGTTTAGGCCACATTTTGGGCATATTTGCAAAGGCATTTCTGCAGGTTCCTGAGCTAACATGAGGCATCAAGCCAAGGTCCTGAGACACTTTGATAAGATAGTGTGACAAATTCTTTGAAGACCTCAGCAGCCAAACATAACCCCAGTTTGCTTACATCCAAGAAGCAACATTGTTATCTAAGCAGGGCATCCCCGACAGGAAGCACAAACAGATAAATGAGGAGCCCCACAGGGACGAGAGGAGAAGGGAGGCTGAGGGGGAAGATGGATGAGCAGAGGAAGATAAATGAAACATCTAGTGCTGCTTCAAAGGGAATGAGGAGATATATGATGAAGAGTGTGATGAATATGTGCTCCATGTGGAGAGCGAGACAGAGAGAGAGTGATTGTCAGAGTGATTAATTAGGAGATCAAAGGTATGCTGGATGTCAGGGAGGGATTGAGGCTTGATCTGAAAGAAGGTAAGAAAGACTTCAGTGACAAAGATTCACTGAGCACAAATCAAATAGAGATTTGAGACGACTAAAGGCCAAGAACGCCCCGGGTCTCGCTTTGAAGTGTCACCACCCATTACTGCATGAGTCCGTTTCTCCGACAGTCTCGTCAAGCTCGCTCTGCATGTGACCACACATACAACAAATGCAATTGAAAAGTCCAGCTGTCTAGACTTGAGGGGAAATTAGTTTAGGAAAGCAGGGTGGCCAGTTGAGCCATCAATTGGTTTCATTTCCCATTTGCTGGGAACTTTAGAGATGTAACTGTGTAGTGTGTCTGGACTTAAATGAATTCTTCCAATGGCCTTGATCGGTCTGTCGGGAGCCAATTACGAGCATGCACAGAATTTAGCCGAGTTGCTGCCTAACACATGATCGTTGTGAGAGAAGTCACATAAAAGGCCGTTCTTCTGGATGGAAAGCCCCATTATCATCATTGTGCTCCTTGATGTGGTTAACTAGCCACATCGCCATAAAGATCAGGCAACTGTGGAAAACATGCACTTCAGTTATTGCACGGGATCCGTCTTTGGGTTTGGGATTCCTATCCACCTGCTAAAAAGTCTTTTCAGAATGGTCAACAACCAGAAACACAAAGACAAAGTCACAAAGCATGGCTGCCGCCCAGACAATGACGCAGATAGGAGGACAACAGACTGAGGTCAATGATCGACCAGACTCCACAAACCAGTGTTCGCTTCTCATTGTGGAGACCAACTCGTTCTTCGGTCCGTCTTTGTGCGTACACAGGCCGGCATCTGGTGTGTTTTTGGGGGAATAAACCACCAGCAATAATGCAAAACTGCAAAGAAAACTCGTTAATTATTGCTTGTACATAAAAAATAAAAAAAAACATCTTTTCAAGATTTTTGTTGTCGGGTCTAAGGACCGAACAAAATAAATAACAAACAGCCATTTCCCAGACACTGTCAGACAAATTACTTTGTGCTGTACATATACCTCTCCACAAATCATATGACGCAATTAATGTCATTTTCTCCTAAACCTGCCAAGACACATACAAATCAATAGAAAGAACTGTTCCCCAAGTGGGTGCCTGCGCCATTATACTCACATAACTGGTCTATCCAGCTATTTGATATATTCTGCGTCTCCTCTGCTGGACTGCACAGCTGATAAAAAGCAGCTATGCCGGGCCAACGGCTCTCGTGGGATGCTGTGGGAGACTTAGCGGCCAGATGCCCATTAGACAGGGATCCGGCAGTTTGCTGTGAAGGGCTGTGTATCCACACTGAGGGCTCCTCCTCACTTTATGCCCCTGCCTTTGCTATAGAGGCAGAGAGGGAGGGATGGGGAGAGAGAAAATTGCCTTTTATTGCCTCTATCTATTGGCAAATAGCACAGGCACTCCCACGTCTTCCTCCCAACACACTAACAATGCTACACCTCCTCTGGACTACCTGCTCAGTCCCCCGGCCAACAAACTACCCACATCTAGAGTTTTCATGTGGTGGGAAAGGTGACTGCCCGCTGCACTGCACACCCACTAAAGCCCATTGTTATCTCCTAACATCAGGCCCCCTCCGCAAGCACTAAGGCGTGCACAAACACACAGAAACAAGCTGGCAACAGTAACACACATTTTTCACCTCTCTCCTTCTGCCATACTCAAAGTGAGGCAGAAAGCTGAAAATATGCAGTTTCCGATCGGGCATGATGTCTTTTTCTTGATTTCGGCAGCATCTCGTTCACCGAGAAGATGAAAATCATTTATTAAGCCACATGTTTAATTCACTCTCACCGCCCCTTTCTTCTGGCTCATAAAAAAATACACAAAATGTGTATTCAGTTCAAAGTCCAAAACCCCTGGCAGCTCCTCCCCAGAGTTTGAAAATGTTTTCCCTGTATCAACGCAGTTTCTCCTCTCCAGCATCAGGCCGCCCTGCAATTATTTCAAGTTTGCTTCTGATGACTGATTAACCCCCCAAAGGAGGAAGCATCACATTTAAGGCCAGAGGTGAAGGAAACCAGAGCGGATGGCCTTATTGGAGGTCACCTATGGTGCTGCGAGGTCACGGGGTTAATGGTGGGTGTGATGACCACCACCTGGATGCGTCGAGGTCTTAACATTAAACACGTCACTGACCCCATTCATCAAGGCTGCTGCTGCAGTTTTATAGCTTTGCGTGCCAAGAATAAATACTTTTGTTTGAGTTGGGAGTTTTTTGTGTGCTGCAATGTGAATTGTGAAGAACGAGTTCAACAGTCAAGAAAGACATGACTGGTGACACCTTAACCAAACCATCATCTCAGTTTGGGAGTCATGTGGCCATCAGACTGGGTGACGGGCAGGAATCAGGATGGAATAAATACAAGTCTATTTTGAAGATAAATGTGTGAAAACAGTCGTCTGAGCACAAATCAGGACTCTTAATAAGATTTGCTCTGCTGCCAAGGACCGGTCCGTCCAAAGTAATTGTAGACCATGGTACACACTGGCAGATTATTTCAGCTATACGCAGAATGCAAATGCCACACAAATGTGCGCAACGTTACACCGCATATATGCGCTTCGTGGCCAGCGTCCAGAGCTGCGTGCCCGCCTCACACCGAGACTTGTAGACGCCACGCCACAGACAGACACACATACAGACACATAGACAGACAGCTGGAAAGATCCTCTGCAATATTATTATAGCCGCTTCTTGTGGAGTGCGCGGAGAAGAAACGCGCTAAGGGTCTGAAGGAGTTTGTCGGTACTTACCTAAAAAGACACGGAGAGGTGTGCGTTGACAGCAGTCCAAACTTTTAGAAGAAGTCTGTGTTTGACGAAGTAACGCTGTGTTTCGTCCTGAACAACACGCAAGCCCACTGAATAATCCAAGCCGTGCTCCGGGGCAGTTGTTGCGCTCAGTGAACGACCTCTGGCCAAACTCGGAAAACAAGAAAATATCCGAAAATTGCTGAGCGCACCGGCCTGATGTTAAACCCGCAGCCTGACCTCGACTGGACACTCTTAGGAGATATTGTTTTAAAAACTCTTCGACAATGAGGGATAATGCGTTGTTGTTGTTGTTGTTTTTAAAGCGAGTTGCCGTCCAGGGTCTCTGCGCCTCGGCCCCTCTCTGGTTCTGAGCCCCGTCAGCTTCAGCCTCAGTCCGGGCGCAGCAGCTCGGGCCAGCAGGCGCCACCAGGTGCTCATTTACATAACTGCACCGGCTGTGTCCAATCACGTCTCCGAGCAAGGTGCCTGGTTGAATATTCCAGCAGGCACGCCATCCAATCAGATGTCCCCGTGGGCGGGAGCTGTGACCTTAACAACACTGGAGAGTGAAATTCAACGAGGAGCCTTTGGGGGTGAAGGGAGTTTCTTTGTTGCAGCAACACTGAGATTTGGGGAATATGACATGTGATACAGCAGCACCCACAGTGCTTTCACCTTGTTAACCATTCGCGTGTCAAACAATGTTGCTCTGCTGTTTGAAAACAGATTACTTGATAATGTAAACTTGAATTATCTGTTCTGCCTCTCAGCATCTGGCCTGGGCCATTACACGTGGTCCCACAACCCTCTGCCTTGGTATTTACCTCTAAAGGAAACTTTATTACAGAGTATTGCTGGTGTAACTGTATACCATTACTGCCCCTGGGCTATAATGACTCAGATTGAAGGGTTTGCAGTAAAACACAGCAATGGAGCTGGAACCAGGAGAGTCGTTGATATGGGACCCCGAGGCAAAGCAGGAGTGAAATGGGAATTCATGTTTTAAAAGAGCCACATGTGTGTATGTTTATGCTGAATTACATCAAAAGTTGAACCAGTCAGACACACAAAGGCAGAAAATAAACTGTGTCGGAGTTACAGTATATGTTGGTACTTGTCCGACTGCAGCGAGGGCCCATAAAGGTAATTTACCTCAATCTGAGCTCCACCTTAAAGATAAAGAGGCACGAGGAACACAGATACTTTCTCTGTTGCCTAATGTTTACTTTTGTGTGTGTAAATAAATGTACTGTGTTTTCCCTGAATAAATAAAGTGATGGTTTCATGCCATGCGTCAAAGTAACGTTTCACTACAATACATTTATTTATCAGCTATAGTTACTGGTTAGTTTTTACATTCATATAGCTGCATGATGAGTACTTTTGATACTTTAAGAACTTATAATACTTCTATGATTTAACTTCAGAACATTTTTGAATGCAGGACTTTTAGGATATGGTTTTGGTACTTTTACTTAAGTTAATGATCTTCCAATCCTGATGCATTTGAAATTAGAGACAGTTTTGGTCGATAAGTTAATGCTTGTTTTCAATGTGTTTATTATTGTATATTCATTATTATGATGAAATTGGAAAAAAACGAATAAAACATAATCAGATAGAGAACAAAATAATACAAAATCTGCATGAGCTTCATTTGCACAACATCTTTTCTGTTTGTCAATCAATTCTTAATACATTTGATGTATTTCAGTTATTAATCTTAACTTTTTTAAATTAAGATTAAAACCCACAGACTCCACTTCCCCATCCTCACCCCTCCCCCTCCCTCCCAAGAGTCTTTGAGTTTATAAAGACTTTAGCTGGACTTTTATCTGGCCTGGCCTTATTTTCTCTGCATATCATTAACATTCTCTCACCACTTTTCAATTCGGAGCTAAACCAAACCAAAAACTCTCTCTCTCTCTCTCTCTCTCTCTCTCTCTCTCTCTTTCTCGCTCTCTTGATTTTTTCTCTGAAAACCGTGTAATATAATAATGCTGAACAAATAAAGAGAAGGGTGTGCTTGATATAAAATTAAAGGACGCTGATTCCCAGACATTATGCTGCTCATGATTGCAGTCATTCTCAGCTCGTGTCTCTCTCTCTCTCTCTCTCTCTCTCTCTCTCTCTCTCTCTCTCTCTCTCGCTCTCCCTCCCTCCCTCTACAGAGCTGTTCCCTTCTCTATTCAGCCTTTTCTGTTGTGCACATCGTCCAACTGCTGTGCTTTGTTCGTTGTCCGGGCAACTGCAAATTCCCCAGCAGAAATTATGACCTTTTTTGTCGATGATTTCCTCTCTAGGGTGCACCACCTAGCTCCTATTCTTTGTGTATCTCACTTTAACTTTTCGCTGATCTTTTTTCATATACTTCTTTTCTTTCCTTTTCACCAAATATATGCTCAGTTCCTCCATAGAGTAGTGGGTTGTTCACTAAACCCCCTTTTCTCCCTCCTCCCTCTCTACTCCTTCTCACTTTGAGTGAAAACCAGTGGCGCATAAAAAGCAGGTCTGATCCTGTGAGGAATTCACCACGAGAGAGAGAGACAAACAGAGAAAGAGAGAAGTTCAAGTTATGTAGCACGTATGAGTCAGCAAGGACAAGAAAGCACTCGGTGCTATGGGTAAGGGAAGATAACGAGAAGGTAAAATAAATAAGTTGCCCAGAACATTAATAGTCTGTCAAGTAGAAGAAAGGATGGTTTCAACAGACAGAAAAGTGTGCTAAAAGTTAAAAGAAAATCTTTACTTTTAAGAAAAAGGTTATTGCTTTCAGCAGAAATTACCATTTTCATCCAAACTTTCTATTCAGAAGGGATGGCAGATGATCTATTGGCTGTCCTTTGGAAAACACACTCTGATGAATGTATCACCTTTCTTCCATCACTCTGGGCAAAAACAGCAACATCTGAATTAGAAATAGTAATGTTCAACTCAAATACACACACACACACACACACACACACACACACACACACACACACACACACACACACACACACACACACACACACACACACACACACACACACACACACACACATCCTGTCCACCCCCTGTCATGGTCTGACAGCTGTGCAGGGCTGCAAGGTTCAGACAACACTGATCAGTTGCAGAATGCAAAGCTTGCAGTATGTTGGGAACTGGCGTAAAACCAAATACCAAGCACTGTACCCTCTGAAACCTCACCAGAGTCTTTTTCACTGGAAAATCCAAAACCAATAAATGTCTTCGATTTGCAATGGTCAACAAAACCTCCAAAGAGCCTACAAGCTCCTTTTACCACAAAATACTGCATACCAGTGTGACTTCAGGCGGGTTTTATCTGATTGGTCTCTGGAGAGGATCTGGAATCGGTGGAGGTGTCAGGGGTCACAGGGTCAGCGTCTGCCTCAGGCGGAGGTTCCTAGGTGGGGGTCAGGGAGTCAAGGAGTCCATGAGGTCTCGTTTTAGGTGTTCGGTGTGGAAAACGCTCATGTCAGCTCCTCTCACTTTTCCACAGAGCTCCTATTTTGTCTTCTCTGTTTGTTTTTATGTTGTTTTTCTATTTTTGGATTTAAGATTGTTGATACATTTTCTCAACAAGACAACACAAGTCTCTATAGCCGAGCTAGCAGCTCTCTCAGGCAGTTCTTATCTTAGGCACAGCAATGCTTTGAGCTAAAAGTCTGGGGATCCCCAAAGTTATAAGGATAGATTGTTTGAGACACAATTGTTTGGCAATCCATACAAAAGTTGTTAGGTTATTTCTGTCTAAACCAAAGCACAGACTGACATCGGCAGCCTGGTATTTCATGGTCTTTGTCTAAAATGATGATTCGGAATGAATAAACTCATTCAGTCAAAAAAGTTCTCTACAAAGAAAGCATTGTATTTTGTGTTTTTAATGATGTCGTTAGAGGAACTTACACTATTTTCAAGCATTTCTTTCTCTTTTGAAACCAAAAATTGCGTATACACAGAAAACACTTTTACTCTTAATTAATTAGTTGTACTGCCTGACACCATGCAGATAATCAAGAGTCTCGTGGATAAATCCGACCCCGCCTGGAGTATCATGATCATGCAGCAGGAAGTGTGATGAGCTCAGTGTTGTCAGGGGAATGTGGGGAGAGAGAGGGTGAGGTAGGAGGGAGGCTGAGGGGAAGTGGGACTGTCGGGGTGTGTGAGATGACCCCTCACACAATCAGGAGTCCCTGGAGACCCTCTCAGCTGTAGCAGCGCACTTGTGTCTCCTCTTCCTCATGGCTGGCTGTGGAGGGGGGAGAGGGGGGATGCCAACTCTTTTTGGGTGTCAGGTTCCTCCCCCCAAAGAAATCCCCTCTGTACACACGAACACACACATCTGACAGTGTGGTGGACTACAGCCTGTGCTATGGCATTTCGGAGGCTCAACTACAACTGTCGCCCTCTGTTCAAACAGCACCCCTCTCGGATTTGTCTTCCCTTTTCCTCACCCCTTCCCTCCTCTCCTCTCCTCACCTGTCTGAGCCAGCCGTTGAATGAATGGCCTTCCTTTCTTCTCCAATCTCTCTGTGTTGCTAACAATAGCGCTTTGGGAATTACTCACTATAACCACCATCGGATGTGCTCTGATCTTCTTTATCTGGCCCTCCACCCTGCTGTCTTTACCAATTACATGTTTAGCCTTTCCACAGCTCAAACAGTAGTTTAACTTGGCTGAGCAGCCATGTCATGTTCCCAGGGTGTGTGTGTGCGTGTGCGTGTTTGTATGTGTGTAAAGACATATAATTATAGCTACCTTTAATTATATTAATTAATATTCAAATTGGACGAGGCCCATGGGAAACAAAACTCATCTAATATACTGGAGCAATTTTGAACGCCTTGCTTGAGGGCTTTATTGCCGTGGTAACCCAAGTCTGATCTGCCTCACGTTTCCACTGTTGGATCTCAAAGTTTCTCACTTAAAAAAAAGTGAGAGATTTTCAGGCAGACTGTTGCTGGGTCCTTCCACAGTGAGAGTGAATGTTGTGGCGGATTGGAAGCCGCTGAGGACGCAGTGGGTGGATGGTGAGGGCAGTGGGGGAGGTGGGAATGAGTGCCATTGCAATCCAGTGAGAGGTGGTGCTAAAAATACCTATTGACACATGGGTTCCAACTCACAAACAGGGTCACAGACAAACACTCAAGCCAGTGACCAAAGAGGTCTCATTATGCTCTACCATGCAGAAAAACACACATACAACACATCATTGGAACAATTAAAATACACAAAGCCTCCTCTATTTACAGTCTAACTTAACTATCACATACTGAATCCCTCTGAGTTTAGATGGGCAGTGCTTTTTGTTTTGGAGAGCTCTATGTCAAACAGAGAGCAGGCCCTTTTCCACACTCAAATACAAGTCCACTGAGCAAACAAACCCAGCTGCCATATTGTGACCCTCTGCAGGAGGAATATGGGAACGCTGCTCTGTACACAGTGTGTTGAATACCTGCTGTGGCAAATATTGTTTCTGAGTTTACCTCATGATGACATGCTGCTGGGATGCTTTGCCAAGCGTTGACCAGCTGTCTTTTTTTTTTGTGGTCCGTTTAAAGAGCCGTTATCACAAAATATAGGTGTGGTGTTTACCTGGGCAAGTTCCTCTGTTCATACCACCCAGTATAGATCTCTACTTTGTATACATCTGGCCTGACAGAGAAATAGTTGAACTGAAGGCACCTTTAACACAGCTTTGTACTGATAGATGTAAACAGCACTCATTCAAACTCTCACATTTTTCAGAATCGATGGCCTTTTCAAACAGATTTTCAGTGGTTGAAGAACCATTCAAATAATTTTCCCTTCAGTAAAAGTACCAATAAAACATTTTAAATATACTCTATTACAAGTAAAAATATGTAGCGAACCAAATGTACAGTATCAAAGTAAAAGTACTGTTTCTGCAGAAAAATGTCCCGTTAGTGATTTCTCATGATCTATGACATAATTATTATAAGATAAGATGAGATAAGATAAGATCAACTGTAAAAGAACTTCAACTAATTAGTAAATATAATTATCGACAGTATGAATGGTTGACTTCACATTTATTATTGCACGTATGAAATAGGAATATGAAAATGTTATATTGCACAGAATATTGATATCACACAGTGTATTTTGATAACTGATGCAATAGTGTGTAAGACTTTCTTACTGTTGTAGCTAGAGGTGTCGCTATAGCAACTAACTATATGCTGAGGTGGTTTCCAACCTGGGGGTCGAGCCCCTCTAAAGGGTCACAAGATTAAAAAAAATAAGGGGCCATGAGATGATTGATTAGAAAGAAAGTAATACAAAAAAAAAGTGAAATGATGGAGAATTTTACCTCTTTGGATCTTGAACCGTTATTTAAAGTAAATATTTAGTATAAAGGGGAAATCTTTATTCTTCTCTCTTTTGTGGAACTGCTTTTGGGTCCCTTTTGTAAGAGATGGGAACCTCTGGTTTAATCTTCAACGATGCATTATATTTTAAAAAGCTTTTGTGAAATCTTAATTTTAAAAGTTACCAGTAATAAGAAAAAAGCTTCATTAAAAACACAAGATAGATTAAAAAAAAATCTGTAAAATGTAAGGACATAAAATGTACCTTAAAACTGTACCAACGTATATATGTAAGTACATGTACTTAGTTACTTTCCACCACTGTAGATGTTTGCAGTGGAAACCAAGATGAAAAGAAATCGATCGGACATCCAATCTTCAGAGCCGAGGCCTCGTCGCCCCCCACAGCGCTGCTGGAGGGACAACTGCCCAAGTTGTAAATCTGTGTGTGTGTGTGTGTGTGTGTGTGTGTGTGTGTGTGTGTGTGTGTGTGTGTGTGTGTGTGTGTGTGTGTGTGTGAGCAGAATAAGGATTTATAGCACAACTTCACATACTTCTCAGGGTCCAAACTCCAGGAACACTTGTAGAGTCAACAACAACCCTGAGGTTTGAAAGCTGATCTGTGATCTGTGAATGCAACAGAACTCAACTCTCATCAGTGGTGGAAACTAACTGAGTAGCTTTACTTAACAGACTGTTCTTAATTTTGTTTACATTTTTTTCACACTAAATACTTCTGCCCCACGACATTTCAAAAGGGAATAGTGTAGTTTTTACTCCACTACATTTATCAGCTGGAGTTTCTAGTTTGTTTTATTGTCAAATAAAAAAACACATGTTAATCTTATTAGATGTATTGTTCTAGAATAAATCATTACCTCTAAATTTCTCAAATCAAATGATCAAATATAATAAAACAGTGTTTGCGTTTTCCTCTCCCATCAATCACCTCATGACCCCTCAGGTTTATCTTGTGGCCTTTTTAGAAGGTTTCAACCAACTAAACTACCTGACTGTATATTAAATAGTTTGAACTACCTCCACATCAACCAGCTGCAACAGTAAAATAGTGCTCATGTTCCATTACTGTTAACAATCCAATAATGTAATATAATATATCAGTCACAGGGGACGTTTTACTGCCAGATGAGCGCTTTTAGCTGATTGTTAAATTAGCTGATAACACGCTTTCTCTTCCACTGCATGACCCTCATGATAGTTTGTGACCCATCTTTTCTAATGGTGATGAAACCGATCGTGGTTGTAAAACATACTGCAAATTCACACCATTAACCCCACAAATGAGAAGCCTGTGTCCAATCATCTTGCTGCACCTGACTATTAACTGCACCAGACTCATATTAAAGTTGGTTTTGATAGCCCTCTAGTGACCACACAGGTGTAGCTGCCAGCTGACATTTAGAACTATAATTTACTGAAGTGAGACATACTGCGCTTTGGTTGTCCGTATAAGGCCAGCTGGGACATGTTATCTTAGTTTTTTGTCTTAAAAGGAAACACTCATACACTTGTGGCTATTGTTGTTCTCCCTCATGATAATTACTTTTTGCAAATTCACACCAACTCTCTCTCTCTCGCCTGCATGTGTGTTTGTGCAGCGCCCAGGGAACCGAATAAAACCAGACTAATACATTTTCCAGCTCTGCTTATGCTCATGCTCATGCTCTCATATGAAACACATTCATTACCCCCCAGTCTCACCCACATGCTGGCTAGGGGGTCACATAGGGAGCAGGAATGGAGCAAATAAAAGAGCGGGTGAAGGGTTGGAGGACAAGAGTCCCCACAACAACCTGATGGCGTCATGAGAAAGCTTTCCAAGAAGAAGAAAAAAGATCATATTCAAACCACATGGGCATTTTTTTCGCGCAACCGATGGGATGGCAGCTAAGACATTCAACACAGCAGAATTTAACTCACAGTTTTTAAATTGATGGTGTCATGCTCCAGTAAATCTGAGTTCTTTGTCTGGCTGTAATTACTGCCATACAGGTTTGAGGGCCACAACATAGTTAGAGCTCTAGCTGGGGAAATTAAGCAGCTCATAGCTCCGGCTGCCAATCGGAAACAATTCCAGAAGATTCCTCTCTGTCTCTTCCCTCCTCTGAGTTTATCTAGTCAGTGAGTACCATACAAGTTGGCACTGAATCCAAATTATGCGAGATCTCCACCCACTTCCATCCCGTAAATAATGATTGTGGCAGTCCTCAGTGGTGATTATCATCAAACCGCCTCAGCTCGCTCATGAATAGTGCCCAGTGGGTCGCGATAAACATAATGAGATAATAGCTGCAGCCAGATTTACTCTGACAAGAGGATTGGATAGGCGTCAAGAGTGTGAATAATTGGACAAACACTGTCAGTAGTCACCCCATAATGACAACGACAGACAGTACTCAAAGGAGAGACAAATATCAAGAGCATTTTTAACATGACTATGGAAATAGTTTCATTAGAAGCTGGAAGAGGTGATAATTGCTTTACAGTTAAGAAAAGCAGTGGCACAGTGGACAATGCTCTTTCTCTGATACACATCCTGTTTTATTAAATGTAGTCATGACAGACAAACTGAAAATTGGAAGTTCTTTGATAAACAATTATCATCAAAGCATATATCCCACTGCAGCATCTTTTGAAGAGATTCTCCCCTTTGCTCTTCCTCGTATGAGGGGAAATAAATCACATGAAGTGTGTGTCAGTGTGTTTGCAATGAGGACACAACACGTGATCCTCATTGAAGAAGCATATATGCTTTAATTTTGGACAATGCATCCATTTTCTACACAGGTTAGGTTGGAGTCTATTCCAGGATGCATTGGGCCAAAGACAGACAGTGCCTCCAAATGCACAAACATTTAGCCTAACAGTTTTACATGTAATTATACAGTTACATTATAGCATGAGAGCCCACGCTTGTTAATTGATTAGATTATTCAATAGATTATTCGATTAGGTCCGGTTCATTTCATTTGATTGCAAGCTATCTGCTTAAGATATCACCCATCTGGAAATTGACCAATTAAGTATAGTTTGGAAGGACTTTAATTAGATCAGAGTATGGCGGAGCAGTATCAGCACGTTTTATCGTTGTAATTATCTGTCTTTGTTAAAATTAAGTCCCCTAACTAATTACAACATGACTTTTATTATAACGCACCGACATTTCCATGAGAATAAATGTAAAACTTCAGGAAGTGTAATTAGTCTGACAAAGCTTATCCAAACACGCCAAAGCTGTCCACTTTGATCACAGATCTCTAAAATGTTGTCACAACATTTAAAGGAAAAGTTTACGCATCATTTGTTCTCAGTTTAATTATTTGTATTTGAAATGAGAATGAGTCGGCATAGTGTGTGTGGGTCTTTTTTTAGTAAAACAATATGACATTGAAAGAACTCTCCCTGACAATATATGAAATAATCAGTATGCATTATTTCAAACAGGTTACAAGCAAACGCCTTAAAGAGAGACACAGTTTAGATTAATATTTTTTTTTTATTGCAGAAAGCAGTCAAGTCATCATTAGGTGTACTAGGAATGAAATGAGGAATGCAGCAAATAGCCTGAAAACACCTCAAGCCTTCACATTCCAGACGGCGTCAGTTTTAATATTTCCAACAAAAAACATTTCCCATCCACACACCTAAAAGTCTGCTCCTAATAGCATGGTAGTGTTGGGCGTCTGCTTTGTACTGTACCAATGGTAGAAATGACTGCCGAGTGTTGTATTACACAGTAACACAGCACTGTGCTGCAGAGTTCCCTCAGTGAAAACATGAATGAGGTACAACCACAGCACACAATAATACAGCACACAATAATACAGCACTCAGGATTGCAGCAGGGCCGTCACACATAACGTGAGAGGGAGAGACCGGTCAAACGGCAAAAATGTCAAATGTATCAAGTTTCAAGAGAAAACTTGATGAATACATGGCTTTGACGAACACAGAGAATTGTCTGCAGCATGTGTCTCAACGGCATTAAAAGATCTGACCTTGAAGTTGAGCCCTGTGTCAAAGTTATAGTGAATAACGACGCAGATGGAGTGTGTAATGCAATTTTAATGATGGGCAGATGGGAGCAAATATGCTAGTCTCTCTTTCTGTGTGGTGAAAGGAAGGTTCAACGCTTTGGTTAATACGCTTATTCACTTTCATGCAGAGTCAGGTGAGAAGATCTATTCGACTTATATCTGCATGGTAACTATATAAGCACATTGAAAACTTGCTAATTAACACGTTTATATCTAGTTTTTTAAATTAATATAAAAATCACACACTGAAGTTTTCCAGGGGTTATGTACTGGACTATTTCTTGGCATGGGACTGTAAGTCTTAAACCCATGTGGAATTTTTACGCTTTTTTTTGTCCAGCTTAAACAAATAAGATCATAAAGTGGTAATTGGGGATCTTTAGAGGCCCTGGGAGGCGGGTTTTCTGCCTTTGGACATCGATCTGTTTCATCCTGTTTCCAGTCCTTGTGCTAAGCTAAGATTGTGTCAATAGCTTCATATTTACCGGACTGATACAAGAGTGCTGTCAATCTTGTCATCCAACTCTGGGAAAGAAAGCAGATTTCCCAAAAAGTCCAACTATTCCTGTCATTGATTGTTAAGCAGTCTCGGTTTGATTAAATCCACTGTACTGCCATCAACATATGATCTTGCTTAATGAGTGTACCCAAAACCCTGTACTAAATAGTGTAGCTCTCCATCCGCGTCTAAGGATAATATCTGTAGTAGTTAAAACACTACAAGTTAAATTCCTGAAACAGCCTCGTCTAGCAATACAGGATTCAACAATCCTCCAGCTGACTGTGTAGAACCACACCAAATAAAATATCACTCTCGAACACAGTATTATCTAAATCAAAACCAAGTTCAGATAAATAAACTTCTAAGAGAGCCATAATACTGATAACTACAAAGCTGTGTGTGTAAAATGTTGGTTTCAGTCATTCCACTTTTATAGTCTAAAATCTCTCATCCCCCACACCCTTTAACCAAACTATGGTCTATAAAGAAAATTTAGAGTCATGGTCCTAAATCTCCAGCTGCTCCGAGAGCCAAATAGCTGATATCATATCGACTGCATCCGATTTGTTCCATCATCCTTTCTTGAACTTTGGCATCTCAGCTGTAAAGTCACTTGTAAATAAAGAGATTGAAAACCAGTTGGTTGATTATTCCAGTCTGAGGGAAGTCACTTGGTTTGTTTGCTTCTGAGAACTACATGCAAAAAAAGAAAAGAAACCAAACCCATTCCTAGAAGCAACACTAAAGAAAAAGCTTCATGGATGAACAAGCAGAGCAGAGGCACAGCATGGATACATGAATATGCTCTGAATATTATAGGGAGAGGGAAACATGGTGAATTTATTAGAATAGTACATGTTAATGTACAGAGAAGGTAATGAATGACATGAGTGGAGATGCAAGAAAGAAAAAAAGAGAAGAAATGCAGATTTTTTTGGGGGAGGGAGGGAGGGGGGGAAGAGAGGAATAAACGGAGAGAGAAGTCAGGGAAGAGGAACAATTTATGCGTTCCTGCTAGTCGTTCCCTCCGCTATCACTCGCACTCATTTTCACGAAGGACATCGTACATGTTAACAGTGAAACCAGACGGCTTATCTTCCTTTGGCCTTGGATGTGCAAAGCCCTCGTCTTCATCATCTCCATCCTCATCATCGTCTGCGTCCCGGTCTCGCTCTTCCTCTGGCTCGGTGCTGGACTCTCCGTCATCATCATCGTCCCGGTCTTCTGTTCCTTCCTCCTCTGTCGTCGTCCTCCCTTGCAGAGCAATGATCTCTGCCAAATCTGGGTGATTTTCCCAGTGCTCTGTAAACCATAAATAAATAAATTCCACCAACCTGCCGTTTTAACCTTTCAAATACACTCGAAGCAAAAAAGACAAGTCATGGAAAAGCCTCTTTTACCCTTCAAGCAGCTGTAACCAGGTGGTTTTAGGCAGAGGCACAATCTGCCATCAATGGCCAACCGCAGGAGACTGTTAGCTGCACGGTAAACATCGTTGCGAGCTGCTTTTGCCGTCTTATAGCCTCTCCTCTCCGCCCATGCTAAAGAACACAAAGACAGATGGAAGAGAGGGGCATGACTGGTATTAGTGAATGTATTACTCAGTGGTTCAGTGTACTGAGGCAGTCGTGAAGTAGCTGAGTAACTGTGCACATACTATATGATTCTTAAAGCTACACATTAGACAGTGGCCGTCACTGAGAATAGACTTACCCTCACACACATCCCAGGCAGTCCAGCTGAGCCCTTCAGACTCCTCATTTCTCTGATGGGGTTTGATCTCCATTAAACTGGGATGTTTGAGTTTCAGCACAGAGAGGAAAGGGGTCCTTGCGCACAAATAACCAACTGAGCTGTAGGGCTCCTGCAGTTGAGCTATGGGATAGATCCCTGCCAGAATCTAAGAAAATAAAACAAAGGCAATTATAACTAATACAAATAAACTAGAGGGAGAAAGAAAAGTTCAATAAGAAAAGATTGCACTCTTTAAACACAATTAAGTTTCTATTGAGCCTAAACAGGCAAGTGAACCTAAAGTTACATCTGCTCTCAAGTACACAAAAGTGAGTTTGTACCTGCAACTGTTTATTCACAAGGGAGGGAAAAATCAGTCCAGGGCAGTCACAGAGTTTGACCGTCGGGGTGAGGTAGTAGGTCTGGAAGTATTTGGTGTGGCCTGGGGTTCGGGACACGCTCACTACCTTCCTCGCCACTAGGCTGTTTAGAACAGATGACTTACCAACATTTGGAAAGCCTGCAGGGGAAAAAAAAAGTATGGGTGAAGGTTCAGTCTTTAATCTACAAATGATGTCGCTGTGTGCAGATGTGGTTTGCTGATGCAAACCTGAAGTTGTCCAGCGGCTTGGAGAAAAAGGTGCTTAATGTTATGATGCAATTATCTTCGTAAAGTAAAAATCGGGTAAGATCTTGAAAACATATCCCAATTGAGACATTTATTAGAAACTGCTTTTCATTAAAAACTTTGTTTTGGAATAGTTTTAAAGAAACCTTCTCTGAATCTGGCTACAGGGTTCAATCAGATGCATACCTATGCAGCCCAGTGTGAGAACCCCATCTTTGTACATCTCCTGGGATGGGATGCCCATGTCCATAGCCCTGTCACTTTGATGCTCCATCAGCACCGACTCTGCTCCTTCATCCGGCTGCTCCCCATCCAGTCGCCCAGCAACAGCATCTCTCTTAATTTTCTGCTCCCAGCTGGATAGATCAACTTAAAAAACAAAAAGGTAACACTTACAGGATCAACACAAGTGTGAAAATGCAAAGAGTCAAATTCACAGTGGACAACTAATATAATAAAGCCGTAATAACTCAGGCATCTGATTATAAAGACAGACACCCACCTCTCCCTGCTGTGATCTCCCGACAGGCCTTCAGGATATCTATAGGACCTCCAGCGTGACTCCAGTCAGCCTTCTTCCTCATCCTCTTCTTCTGGAGCACTACAAGCCAGCAGACAGACACACGGTTATTCTAATCGCAACGAGAGCCAGTCGGGTTATTCTGGTGATATTGCACTCAAATAAATTCACTGAGTGGCAGGTTTATTTCAATTTCAATGTCTGTCTGATGTCTGTCTTTTCTGCGTGTGACTCAGCCCTCTTCCCATCCCGCCACTTTCTCCCTCTTCTCACCTGTGCTGTAGGGTTGTCCAGGGTGGGAGGTGAAGCTGACTATATGCAGGTGGGGGAACTGGGAGGTCATGTAGTGTTTCCAGGCGATCACCAGCGGAGGAGGACACAGGTCGGCTTTGTTTAACACCAGGATCACGTGCTTCTGGAGATCTCCTGTGATGTAGTGGTATAGGGTTGGAGGAAACTGCAGCACCTGGGTGGGTTAAATGAACACAAACCCTTATTAAAATAGTAATTATGGCATATTCAACAAATACACCACAAAAGCATATCCTTATTAATAGGAAAAAGACGGGTTGTGCTGTTTTTAACTTTATATTAATACTGTAAATTCTTAATCGATAAAGTGAATCCACTTCACATAAAATATATCTGGTACAAGTATCAGATGGCATAATTTTCTCCTTTTCTTTGTTTTATTTGTTTCCAAATGTACTATGTTCAGTGATAAGTCTTTAAATCTCTCCATCTTGTCAATATTACTTGTATTTTGTCTTGACACTTTCCAGCGTACGTATTTGTCCTGTCAGTATTAAAATAAGGTCTGCTATAATGTGAACAAATATTTTAGTAGACCAAATTAGCAAACAAAGACATGACACAATTGAAAATGTGTGTTGGCTAAATCAACTGACAAATAATACAAATCATATCAGATATTCAGATGAACATTGACAGTGTCGCCATCTAGTGGTCTGATCCATCCCGCAGGCTTCTGCTGACAAGGTAACCTACCGGGTGCCTGATGTCCACGATGATCAGAATGATATCTGACATCTCCAACACTCTCCATAGTTGCCTCCATGTCTAAAAGAATAAATAATAAAAATTAGTGGGAAGCAAGATTAGGTTTAATATGAATTCACCTTTCCTGTTCTTATTCAGCATGACAAATTATTAAGAAAGAATGGTAAATTAGGATTTTTTTTTAAATGATGTGTTTAAAAAGGTGTGTAGGATTTAGAGGCATCTAGCAGTGAGGTTGAAACCTCTCTTTCCAAGAGTACCGACGGTTGACTTCATGTGACATAACAACTTTACAAAAGGCTCTTGCTAGAGCCAGTGTTTTGATGGGGATACTGTAGCAATGTGGAGGTAAAACATGGCTCCCTATGTTGATATGAAGGGCTGAATCTAAGATAACCAAAACACAAAACAATTCTCAGTTTCTCAATTTTTATGCTAATGAAAACATAGTTATGATTATAATTTTCCACGTATTTCCCTTAAATCCTACACTCCTTTGAGATACTATTTATCATTGTGTTTAATTCAATGCTCTGTTTTAATACTGTAGAAATGATATCCTCTCAATCACTTTGATCCTCCACTTAAAAGGCCATCATCTCTAGATCACAGAGAGTCACTTATTATACCACTAGCTGCGGTCATGTGCCCACGCTTTGAAATAAAATGATCTGCAGGGTCTTTGATTTTGAAAAATAGTGTTACCAATTTTCACAACCTGGGCAAAACTGATCAATATCACCGCACGTCAGGTACGATGGTACTTTGTTCCAGTGGAAAATCCCAGACAATACACAGGCACGTAGTAAAATTCTTAAAGATCCCCACATGATCCAACTTTACCACAATTCAGTTCATGGTACATACTCTAATGCAGTGTTTTTCAACCTTTTTTGAGCCGCGGCACATTTTCTACAATAAAAAAATCCCGCGGCACACCAACAACCTAAAAAGTTACAAAATGTCACATTGTAGCATAATACAGCATGTATGGTAGGTCATTATTGCGCTACCTACTGGCATGGAAGAGTATTCAGTGGTTCAAGTAAACCAGATCGCTCCATCAGACAAAACAAATGTGTTATCACTTTGTTAGAAAAATGAAAATAAAGTTATGCAAAAAATAACTAATATTTAGTTACTAATAAATAGCTCATTGTGGAAAACAATAAGTTATTGCAAAACAAAACGGAATGAGTGCAGATGTGTGAGCATCACGTTGTATCAGTATTAGTGACTGCTTTCCTCTACAAATCTTTTTAAAACGGGGTTGTAGATTTGATACGGCTCTCAACTCATGCTCAATTATGAGAGACACAACAGCAGAAAGCCGACCTCACAGAGATCTCATAAAGATCGGCTTTTGGCGAAATGCCAAGAATAGGCGCAAACCTGTTAACGGCGGACGGTGAACATTTAAAACCAGCGTTTCCTCTTGTGCCCCACCTGTAATAAATACCGCCCCAGTTTGATAAATACTGACTTAAAGGAAACATGGTGTTCATTTATTTTAATGACGACCACAAAGTGAGCAGGCTTTATCACTGCAGGGTGTTTTTCAGGCTTTTGGAAGAATATTTCCAGACCTCTCTAAGTCAGAAACGTCATGGTATGGAGCTCCAGGCTGCAGCCTGTTGTTTGTCTTGACCTGCAAATACATGAACTGTTAGGCTTTAAACGTGAGAGCTCATAGCTTAACATAGTGATAGCTTCAGCAGCAAATCCCATTGTGAAAAGCACGCGACATATTTTTCGCCGCTCTCTGTCTCTCTCTCTCTCTCTGCTGTGTCTCACCTGAGTAGCGCATCGCGCTGTGCGCGACACAGAGCAGAGCAGTGTAGACGCGACCCAGAAATGACATGCTGTGTAGATAAGATCAATAACATATGGCCGTTTAGTTTGTTTAATAACAGAACAAGGTGTCTGTTCTATATTACTCTGCCAGCCACTATATTGCAGCTCAGACGCTCAACAATGAAAAATAATTTGCGGCAACTAAATAATATTTTTTTTGACCAATTAAGTGAAATTGGACATTTTCCCACGGCACACCTGACGATCTCTCACGGCACACTGGTGTGCCGCGGCACAGTGGTTGACAATCACTGCTCTAATGATATGCTAGATAACCGCCGCAACAGTTGTGTATTCATGACAAGTGGAAAGCAAGTCTGCTGGATAATCATCAGTTTACAGGCAACTCCTAAACAAGCAGGATTACTTCATGCTGCTTTCTGTTGTCAAAGGGTTTAACAGGATTCATAAATATTAATTTTACACAGAAAAGGTACTGGCAGCCTGAGCTTTCATAACCCCTGATAATAAAAGTGGTTCTGTGGCAGCATGCTAAATCTACCACTCTCCGCTGAAGAAAACAATTACTAGTGAAGGCAAAGAGGGTTCAAAAGCAAGTGAGTACACTAGAAAACGTAAATATATATGAACTAATCCTGGCTCATCAGATAATTTGTGAGGCCTGACCTTTATTACTGGGTGATTTAACACAATAAATAGAGTGAATTTGGACTTGCTAAATAAGTTTCTAGGACACAGACTGGCAAATGGAACTGGGCCATTAAAAATATATATAAATACAGTGTTAAGGCAATGTGCAAATATTTTCGCAAGTTCACCAATGATCTTCATTTTCACCTTTGTCTGAGTTAAGTGTTGCTTTACAAAACAAAGTTGAAACTTGTCAAACTAAAAGTTAAGCTGCAGCATTCGTTATGCATCCGATTTTCAAAACAGAACAAATAAAGAACAGAAAAAGGAATTTCTGTTCCAGCCCTGGCATTGTTGGTAAAAAAAAAAAAAAGGGTCTCAAGAGTGCATCAATTAAGTAACTTACCTCCAGATTGTGCTCAAAGTGGCTGAGGGTGCCAGTTGGGTTTCTGGTGTGTAGGTTGTCCAGGTATTCTCTGTATGACTTCTCCTCTTTCCTATTCAGGTTCTCTCGTGTCATCTCATAACTCCAGGACGGTCGTTGTGGGAAACCAAGACCTGGCAGTGAATAATTAAGTTTAAGCGTGTCAAGCAGTGACCCACTCCATTAACCTACTCTGCTCATCTGTTCTGATTATTTTGAGACAGTCATGTGGAAAGCATTAAAAAAAAAATAACAGGCAGACCTTTATCTGAGGGGAAGATGTCATTGATGTTGATCTCATGTTCTTTTTCCGAGACTGGCCGCAGCACCTTCTCCCTGGCCAACTTCTTCCCCTTTTCCACGTCCTCTTTACTCTCTTTCTCAAAATGCAGTCGATACCTGGAGAGAGGAGGGGGTTTTAATAAGGCTTGCCTAGCATTGCGTTGCTATATCTACAGATTGATGATTTAAATTATTCTCAGAATATGCATCTACCTGAAGATAAAACCTTTCTAGATTTATCTTCACAATACACACTGAAGAAACACATGTCTCCGTCAAATTACAGCACGATAGAAAGATAATTCAAAACAAATAAAGACACAGAAATACAGTGAATTTATTTCTTATTACCGGCATGCTATGACATATTGCCACAAGTAATTATCATATTGCGCCTCTTTATTATCGATTCAAGCATCCCACTGCTGCTCCAGGAAATGCATTTTAGGTACCACTGACAGACACCTAAAGCCCATTGTGCATTTATCTCAGCAGAATCTTACATATTTCACAATACCATTATTTAATGAAAGCAATGATGATAACAAAAACTCACCTGTTGGGGTCATATCTACCTTCTCTAGCGGAGGGCTGCTGATTTATTCTCCTGACATCAGTGGTCTCACTGTCTGAAGTGTCCGACTGCCTCTCTCCTCCTCTCTCCACACTGGCATTGCGGCTGCTCGGCCCTGAACCCGTGTCACCTGGAAGTCGGCGGCAAATGTTAAGGGATAATAGCTAATAACAGGCATACATCCAATACCAAGACCTACATTTCCCACTTAACATTTTCTATTAAAGATCACTATATGCTTCGAAATAGTCCCAATACAGCAGGGGATGTGGCATCCTCACAAGGTCAAATGCTGACAACTTACATGGTGATGATTTGCAAAACATTATTTCATCAGAAAATAACAAACAAATACACTCGGTTCAAACTGATCACTGACTCTCCTGCACTGATTAAGATATTGTAGGTTGCTTGACCTACTTATGCACATTAAGGAAGGATTTCATACATAGTCATATGAAATGAAAGCTTCAAACTGTTTCTTTAAATCTCTAAAAAAAACTAAGAAAGACCTATTGACATTGTCAAAAGAGCTGGTATGATAGAACACTGGGGTGGTCGTCACACAAACACATGTTTTAGGAAATAAAACGATGTCCTGTGCTTGAAGATCTTTGAGCCAATGTGTGATGACTGAAGTGCCGTTTAGTAATGTCTCTCTCGTGTCAGCACACGACCCAATGGCCTCTTCTAATGTGGCATTACAACTTGTACAGTTAGGGGCTACAAAAAAACAAATGATGACGCAAGTTGTGACGCTTCTTTCACAAAAGCGCAAGCATGTGCTGTTATTCTGTTGAACGTGACAGTCCAAAAGGCACGTTATGTCACATCGCATGTTGTTACAGCTAAAAGCCAACAGAACATAACACATAATAGGGTTGTATTGTCCAGGCTGAACGAGTGGCCTGATGTTATAATAACATGCGCTTTCCTGCTGAACCACATTTAGCTGTGTAGCAAGAACCGTTAGCTCTCCGCTAAAGCTAGCATGGCAACGCTTGACGGTAAAACGTGCTTAGCTACCTCTCTTTCTGTCCCGTTTGACTTGCAGCTGTTTCTTCTTCTGTTTGTTACTAAATGGCTTTTTCCGTGGCATAGTTGTTCAGCGGGTGAATACGGCTACGTACTGCTGCGTATCGCAACCCGCAGCGTGTCACACAGCTTCTCTTCTTGACGTTGTTTACATGGATGAAGTTTCTCGACTCCTACACTTTTCAGTGACGCCAAATCCACTGCAGACCGCAGAGAATGGCGGACGAGACCACATTTTGGTGTTCGCACACTTCCCCAGTTTTGATAGTTTTGACTTTATTTAGATGATCTTATTGAGAATCGACGTTATCTCAAATAAACCGATTTACTCAGAGTGCAATTATATACATGTACAACGAATATGTCGCCTAAACTGACATTAGAACCCCCCTCCTCTTTAATGAACCAGTCCACTTTTGTAAACACCTCACACATTTGCACATTCCAGTAGAGCAGACATGCTTAAAACAATAAATATACCTGGATGCACAAGAGCATCATTGATTGAGACTAGTATGCATAATACAAGCAGCATGGTGTTTGCCTCTCTGTTTTCCAGATGTTATATATCTCAAATATCCTGTTACATATACATATACATTGTTTCTTGACAACAAAAAAGGCATTTGTATGAAATGAATACTGAGCTGCAACAATTTGTCGATTAGTTATTCAGAAAATTACAACACATTTGATAATTTCTCTAAGCCAAAATGTTTAAAAAAAAATACTTTGTAGCCTCTCAGATGTGGATATTGAATGTTTAGGTTTGGTCTGCAATCTAAAAGGTCAATGGGCTCTGGGAAAATTGTTATAGTCATATTTATTTTCTGATGTTTTATAGACCAAACGATTGACCCAATTCAGAAAACAATTACAATATATTAGAAACATGAAATAATAATTTGGCATTAAACTGAAACAGAAAAAACACCAATGAGAAACATATCAGAGGGTTTATTGTATTATAAGCCAAAAAAAGACAAATTTCAGATGTGTCAGTATGTCTATAAAGAAGTATTATAAACATTGTTATCTTGGAACACATTTGGATAACATTTCTTTTAGGACATACACACAAAGCAGTACAATAGGATTACATGAACCGTGAACTGGCTCATCACTTCCCCAAAGGTCATGTGAAGGCCTGTGACTGGGTCTAAATAGGTTATATGGATTACCACATCCTTTAAACACACAATCATACATTATAAACTGGTAGTATATATATATCTTTATATACTTGATTGACATTTTTCTTTTCTTAAAAGGAAATTACCTCTGTCCCTTTTAAGGTTAAAAAGAATTAATCGTGGGCATATATTTTACAACATAGTAGAGCTGATAACACTGATGTAAAAACTGAAAGTCTCTGCATGAAAGTATAAAAATTTACCTTCACAGTCAACTATCAATTTCATCAACAGAGATCCTAAACTGCTATGGCCAACGCTGCATTTGTTGGGAAAAGCAGGAGGAGATAAAACAATTAAGAGAAGCACTTTGACTCTCTTACCTATCATAAAACCATCACTGTGATGGACTGAAACATACTTTATTGCAGCCTATACATGCACTTTCTACTCAGACAGGACAGCTTAATAAAAGGAAAACAAAGCAAACAAGGCTGAAAGAAAAAAAAGAGACAAAATATAGTCTTCGGTATACTGTGCCACCATATTGTTTGTCCTGTCTGGCTCAAACCACAGTTCAGGCACAGTCATGTGTTCCTAAGTTCTTGTATCACCTTAGTATTGCTTTTATTCTTTGACTCTCCATCCTCAACTTCTTGAATTCATTTTACCTTCCCCCACTCCCCAAACTTCCTTGTTTTGTCACCTCTAAGAGTTAAGGTGCTCCACTTGAATGGTGGATGCTGACACAGTGAGACAGAGGTCCTTGTGGGAAGTGATGTCAGCTACGCTGACAGGTTTGTACTGGATGTCACTAGCAGACACTGTCTTATACTGGTGCAGGTCAAATGGACAGGAGATGGTTTCTGTCTGGGCGTAGTTGCCCTGGCTCTGTCCCTGCTGGCCTCCGCCCGCTCCTCCGCTCCCGGCACCCCCAGGTCGGCTCGATCCTCCATCTGCACCGTCTAGCCGGCTCTGACCCGGGACCTGGCTTTGGTTCTGTTGTGCTGCCTGTGCTGCTGATGCAGACAGCTGGTCTGGGTTGTGTTTCTCCATGTGTTTCACCAGATACGTCTCCTGAGAGGGGAGGATAGGTAGAAGGGAAACAGTGGACATGTGACTAAATTACATAAAATAGCTGCTACGTGTCTGTTGCAAGTGAGTCGTTTCATAGTGTTTCGTACAGAAATGCTCTTCAGAAATGGACATTTGTCTTACTGATGTATAAGTGCGGTTGCAGAGACCACATGAGTAGATCCTCGCGTGCTTGACTGTATGTGTGGACATGTGCACCTCCAGGCTCGCTGCATCTATGTATCCTTTATTGCAGTTGGTGCATTTGTAGGGCTTGTCCTTGTTGTGTTGACGCCGGTGGGACTGGGAAAGAAATGTTTATTGAAAATAAAACAAAAACTGCTCAAAATGTTTTACATAGTGAAAGACTCAGTAATAAGAAAGACATTCACTGTATGATAAGTAAAATAAAATGATTTCACACCTGTAAATTTGAGAGTTGCGTGAAGGATTTCTCACAGCCTGGATGGATACACTTGTAGGGCCGATCTCCGGTGTGAATTCTGAATGGCAAACGCAAAAAACACATATATGTACATTCACAGACTCCTATCACTGTCATGGTGATCTAACCTGACCGCAGAAAAACATGGAGGCAGATGAGAAACCCAAGACCAGTGACTCACTTACCTATTGTGCTGCTGAAGATGACTGAGCTGTCTGAAGTGCTTTTGGCAGTAGGAGCAGGTGTAGGGTTTCACTCCGGTGTGGATGCGGACATGTTGGGCCAGGTAGCTGGAGTTGGCAAATGACTTCGTACAATGGGGACACTTATGAGGCTTTGACTCTGTGTGGTTCCTGATGAATGCAGACAGGAGGGTGAAAGAGAAAGGGGAACAGGATTGTAAAGGTAGATTGAGAAGAAGAAAAAAAAAAAAAAACATATGATGCTGTGCTTGACCCATACATAAAAGTGATTCCCTCAATATATTAAAACATGTCACCTGTCACCATGCCAGACAAGTAAAAAGGAGATTGGAGTATTACAATATTTGGAGACTGTTAACAAAAGCCAACAAAGATTCTGTATAATTTTATACTTAACTTACACTTTAGTGTCAATTGCAATTTATGTTCCTTTAAATGTCATGTGTTAATATAAACATCACAACATAACACACAATCACAGAATAAAAAAGCAAAACTCTGTCCTTTTTACATATATCCTTGTGCCCTGGATGATTTGGATGTATAAACAAAGACTAACAAAATATTATGTGTAATAATTAGGATTTAAATGTTTTACAAATGCATCCATTTAGATTGGCATTCCTCCAGAAATGACATGTAAATTGATTTGATGGCAGCCAAAAAGAACGAACAGCAACAGATGACTACAAATTCAGCAGAGAGAAGGAAAGCAGAGCATGGCAGCACGTTGTTTCTGTCGCACGTCCCAATTCAATGGAGGAGAATCCAAGAAAAAAATATAATGGGAAGTATACCAAACAATAGCACAATGGGTTAGATGGGGAACCACAATGGAAGTAGTCTGCCTTTAAAGCTTCATTTCAACATGTTTTTCTAAATGTGTGCATTTCTGTTGAAGAAGCGCTAGCAGGGGAAATGACAGAACATGCGGACAAAAGAAAGAGTTGTGGGGAAAAGCAATGAAAATGCAATCCAAACAAGTACGGTGCGCACGCACGCACACACGCACACGCACACACACACACACACACACACACACACACACAATATTATCATTGTGTCAATTCATATAAAAGAGCTCCATGCATTTCAAATGGCCCTTCGGATATTGTATAAATTATGGAAAATCTTCTTATGGACAAAGCCCAAACTTTAAAAAAAAGAAGCATAATTTGAAGTCAATTTTTTTGAATAAGGTCACTTCTGGATGGAACTGGTAGCATGCGACCCAACATCTACTACATGGCAGTGTAATATGTGTTTGCACACCACTCCAATCTCTTCCCCAGGAGGAAGAAGAGGACAGGAGTCTGGGCTTCAAAATGGGAACTTGGCAGGACAAGTTAAGAGGACAGGGGAGTATGGTACGTGGTCGTAGCGGGGAGGAGGGGTCTGCAGTACCGTGTGTGCTGCTGTAAATGACTGAGCTGCCTGAAAGATTTCTGGCAGTAGGAGCAGGTGTAAGGCTTGGCCCCGCTGTGGATGCGGATGTGCTGGGCCAGGTAGCTGGAGTTGGCGAATGACTTGGCGCAGTGAGGACACTTGTGAGGTTTGGCCTCTGTGTGCGACTTGGAGTGGATCTGCATGTCAGACTTACTGAGGAAGGTCGCCGCACACATCCGGCACCTACAGGCGGAGAGACACAGAAATGGGAGGGCGGGATGGAAGAACAAGAAGGAAGAAGAGGGACACATATACAGAAACATAGACACGAGAGAAGACAAAGGAAAATAAGGAGATGAAGGTGGAGACAGAGGAATAAAGCATTGACCCACAGAAATAAATAAGATTTGATAGAAAATGAAACTCACAATAAAAAGGAAAATGAATTATATAAGATAAATGAATGAAGACAGAGGGGGGGGGGGGGGCAGGGGGTAAACACAAGGAAAGATGCCACGGGAGAAATCAGTGAAAACTGACAGGGAAAGGTACGCAGATACTATAAAAAGTGAAAGAGCAGGACACAAGAGTGCTTGAGAGTTTACAACTCAAAGTGCATGCTATATAAAGACAAAGAGGAGAGCAGAGGGCAGGTAGTCCAATGTGTGCAGAGGTGGAGAGAGCGCCTATGAAGCACTGATGCATTTGTATCTCAAATACATTAAGAAAAGGAATCAACCATCGACTAGACAGCAGGCATGTTCCACTACAACATGCAGTGAAGTGTGTTCAGAAGGGTGTGTGTGTGCAGCAGCAGCGCCTAGTTTATCTATGAAAGCTGATCTCTATTTTGATTTTGACAGGACACAGAGGAACAGGTGTGTTTGCATTCCACAGCTAGAGCAGGGAGAAATGGGCAGGCACAGCAGGCGTTTGCTTTTGTACGCCGTACCTGTATGTCTTCGTGCTATCTTTCGGGCCATGGTCTTCCTCTTCATTTGACAGATCATATGGGTCTCCAGTATGATGCTGCAAGGAGGCCAACTGTCAAAAAACAATATTCAACGTTACTTGATCTTCTAATTATTATTATTTTTTATTATTAGATTGCCCTTTCGACATCTGTATTTTCTTACCTGGCCACCGGCTGTCAGATGAGCCAGTATTAGCGTTTCATTTCCTAGTCCACCCAAAGCACCGACCCTGGATAGTGCCGTCTTCTTCTTTCTGCCACGTTTAGAGGGCGCTGGCATCACGACCACATCTTTTCGGTCTACAACAGGATCACCAGCAGCCAGTTAATAGAAGACAATACTCTCGAGCCCTCCTGTATATTAACTGTTATCTACATGTACATCTGTGGTTATAGTGAGGCTAACCAAAAATCTTAGAATGCTGCAAAAAAGTCTCTTGTTTTTAAACGGTGCTTATTATTTCAGGTACAAGTTGAATGATTGCATACATATTGCATACAATGAAAAAAAGTTTGTTGTGTAATTGTTTTGCATATATTGATAAATAGATTCACAATATGACCGGGGATGTGATCTAACAGTGTTAAAAAGGCATTTTTCATTTAATCTCAATTTTAAATAAATAAATTCCAATAATATTTTATAAGCAATCTGTGACAGCATCTCTCGCATGTGGAAGATATTTTTTTTACTGATTCACTTAGGTGTAGAACCATAATTTTCTGGCACAGATAATAAATGAAATCATTAGCTGCTCATTGCTTGGTTTTATTGCTTTGTAACTCCGGAGATCAGTCTTTGCTTTGAAGAGAAGTGCTCAGTTGGGTTCATAACTCTGAGATATAATTAAGAGCAAACTGAATCAAATCAAATTTTATTTTCACTATCATATCATAGCATATTCAGTGAGGACACTTACAAAAGCCAAAAGGTATGATCATGTTCCAAATCACTAAAACATAAAATATTGGAAGAATTTGATTTAAAAAAAAAAGTGGTGTTTCCTGCATCTCGACTTCAAATACAATTAGTTTTTATTACTACTGATTCTTTTAGCCTCAAAAGGTTAGTCCAACATCAGTATGATGCATGTGTACATAAACCAGTAAGCAATGACATTTATGAAAATACTGGTCTTTAGTGTTGCTATAATACAGTATTGTTAGTTTACATTGTTGTAGTTGTGGCTGCAGATGCACCCAAGAAACATTTGATCATTTCATCTTACTTTAAATTCCAAATATACATTGTAATGAAAGTCTTCGTCACAGAAAATGTTATTTAGGCATTACATTTTGGGTCCATAAACGAGATATAGATCACATGATGTGTGCTTTACCTGCAGAATGGAGTGCTGAAACAATCATGGTTGTTGCTTGATGACCAGAGACAAACGATTGAGAGCAGTTGGGAGAGACTAGTGTTCCCTGAGGAGTTGTGATGACCAGACCAGCTTCACAGAAAGGAGACAGAAAAAAAGAAATAGTCACTCATCACAAAAGGTGACTACAGGCAGTACAAAATTCAAGCATACAAAGTTGATCCGTGTGGGCAGTGGTCCTCCCATGATTACAGTCAATCAAAGACATTCCTTGATTTCTGTTTAATTCCCTTGTATTCAGAAGTATTACCAACCAGTTGTGTGGACCATATGCTGAACCTGGAAGTGTTCAGATGGTGCTACAAGAGTGAGACAGCACAGTGCTACTGATGCATTATGTGAGAGAAAAGCCTGAGGCTGTAGCGTAAATGGAGAGACGCAGGTGTTCGTTTACTCAAAGTCGTCCTACTGGCAATGTGTGCTCTTAGCCCACAGTGCTGCTAGGAGGTAACTGGAATTTGTTGTTGCGCTCATTAACTGCATTATTAAATAGAAAGCTATTATTTTATGGTTTCTAACTTAACTTAATCCAGCCTCATCCTTTGGTGTTCTTCTCATTCTAGGCTCATTGATCATTAGATATGATGTATTGTATCGTGGAATGAATATGATTCAGAGGCTTCTCCACGCAGACACGGACTCACCTGCCGTCATGATGCCCGTGGAGGGGACAGACAGCATGTTCTGGGCGCTGTGAGCAGGGTGGAGGTGTGCCACACTGCCGACCTGCCCTCCTCCATCTGTCTTTGTCCCAGGGGTGGGGATGGTGAGGAGAGCCGTTTGGTAGTGCGATGCAGGGGAAGAAGCGAAGGAAGCATTCTTTTCCTGTTGCTCTTTCATTTTGTTCAGGAACATGGCATTCTCAATCTACAAGTAGAGAGGAGATTTGTCATTTGATTAACCTGACTGGATTTCCTCAATCATCTTCTTGTCACAAAACACTCCTCAAAAGGAGCTTCTTCTTCATGTCAATCCTGAGGAAACTAAATATTCTTGATTTCTTGTCCAGACTTACCTGTCCTGGTACAGTGGGGATTGGAGACCAGAAATACGATGAATTAAAATGAGAGTCTTCCATCATTTCTGCAATGACACAAATGTAACAACATTGAAATACTGTAACGACCCTAGTAAGTACTACCACTGGTAGTACTTACTAGGGTTTTATTTCTTACTGCATTTCTTACAATGCAGTAAGAAATCTGACAATCTGACCAATGTGTCGGAAATAAAGTGGAATGTACTAGGGAATGAGCTCCTTCACCCCTATTAATCCCTTAAACCTTTGCTGTGTGGGAATTATGTTATACACAATTTAATTTAGGAATAGATGTGCAAATATCCATATCATATCTATACTTCTCAAGGCCTGTACAAATACTTGAATGTGTAAATTCAGTGTAAAAGCCTCCCTTAGTTTACACCTCATTATCAGGTAATAAGGTCAGTAGCAGGTCAATCACAACTGCATAGACTGACAATTACAATAAAATGAATGAAGGCTGAATTCGGTTTCAGCTTCATGTTTGAAATATTGTGCATGCTGGCTCACGATCACCGTTTTCCTGCTATGACAAGTCAAATATCTTACCACACAAACTAATTGCCACACAGTGAAGCTGGGGGGGTTTGAAGGGCCCCTGTAGACGCAGGGCTCCTATTGCAGTGGCTCACTATGCTCGGTTGGTCATGCAGCCTCGCGAGTCCTGTAGGGTCCTAATGGCAGAGCTCTAATAAAAACAACAACAAAAAACAGATAAACAAAGGAGACCGAGATACTCTTTGGATCAATACAAGTCTCAAACGCACACGTTTACATTACATTGTGACATATTATGCTCCAGGAATGTTAATTACATCTATTGTCTGATGTAATGTTCAACTTTCTCTACTGGGCTTCAACTGGGAGCTGTGGATTGTTTTGGGCACCAAAATACATGAACTGACCTCGGGGCTATTTACAGCAAATGTAACTTCTTAGCTCGAAGTTGGCTCAACAGACCCACATCCCGCGTGAGCAACTACGCCAAACCTAAAGCTAACTATTACCAAATGCCACCAAATCAGACAATGTTTACTATTAGCCGTAGCGCAACAGAAGGACTCCATTTCGGCTGCTTGCATCTTGTAGTTAATCAGGCCCGACGTACTGATTAACATACAGTTAGCTCGCAGACAACACACTGGGTCTGGAGTGCCCTCCTGCAGCTGCTTGGGGGGGAAATAACAAGCAAAGCAGCAGAAAAAAAAAAAAAAAAAAAAAAGCAAAGGATAAAAAAAACTGAAGCGAAGGGAAAAAAACCAATAGACCATCCTCACAGACTTCCGGCTGTGGACGGGTGGAGAGGCGGCAGCAGAGTCATGTAAAATCTACCAAAAAATACGAGCGACTGCATGGAGAATACTGGCGTTTACCGGCAACGACGACTCCGTCTTCCTCTCCGGAACTCCTGTAGCTCGGAACTATTTGGACTCGGTTTCCCTAAATCGGTCCAAATTCCTGCAACCTGGTGAAGTTTTTTTTTTTTATCGCCTCTTCGTTTTTTTTTTTTTTTTTTTTTCGTAGGTTTTTTTTCCCTCCGGTAAAGCAGCTGCCTCGTCTACAGCTTCACTTCCTCCGGATAAAGTCGTCAGACAAAAGGAGTATCTGTGTTGATGTCACTTCCTGTATCGTTAACTGAATGGCAGTTTATTTAAATAAAGTATCTAAAATGTAACATGTACTCGGTCAGTTGTTTCGGCATCCTTACAGGGATTTTTACACGGATTTTAAACATATCCGTTCATGGTTGTTCGGGTCGACTTTCTTATATTTGAGTTCTGAGGGGAAGCAGCCATCATGCTACGCTGCATTCACGTGCTGTCGGAAATTATTGTGTCAAAAGTGTCAGGGGCATAAGACACTTTTTATAGCCTAAATCTTTCCGCCAAATATAATTTATAATTTTACAGATTCATTCCTAACTTAAAAATTCCTATTAACAAATTGCATTGCTAATACGCCCTCTCCTCAGTTAAGTACATTATACTCATTGATTTCCTTGGAGTTGATGATGTGCACTCTGAAATGACTAATTCAATCAAATTATCTACCTTAATTCTGTAAATCCCTTTTCTCCTCTCACCATTTCTGGATTACCTAGGAGCCTACCTGTAGTGCCTGTAGTCATAGTTTAAAAAAAAACAACATTTTAGGCCTTTGGGCCCTGAAGGTCTGGAGCCCTGGAGCAGTTGTCCCTTACAGCCTTTTAGTCTGAGGGACCAGGGAGCACTAAGACAGAGCCAGCAAGACATTTTCAACCATTGTGGGTGATACTATAGCCTTGATACGTGTGACTCAAGCTGCAACGATTAGTCAATCAATTGAATAACACAAAATTAATTAACAGAAATTGATTAATTCATTAAATAATTAATAATTGCATGCATAAATCCAGCTTCTCAAATGTGACAATGTGTTGATTTTCCTCTAAATTGGAGTACATGGAATATTGTTAAAAAATCTCCAAATCTGACCAATAAAGTAGTATTAGATAATGTAATACATTCAACTACATTATACTGCACTATTTTGTAAA
Source organism: Myoxocephalus aenaeus (assembly GCA_038501785.1). Taxonomy (NCBI): domain Eukaryota; kingdom Metazoa; phylum Chordata; class Actinopteri; order Perciformes; family Cottidae; genus Myoxocephalus; species Myoxocephalus aenaeus. Next base: position 2,504,986 of record JBAMJR010000020.1, on the reverse strand, counting down.
AAAAAGTATATATGCTGAATCAAATTTTTCCTTGTCCATGAAACTAATTGAATTAGTATGTGTATGGCCACATTAGTATGTGTATGGCCACATTTGTATGTGTATGGCCACATTTTGTGATACTCTGTGGTCAAACGTATGTACGTTTTTTTTTTTTACCTGATAAAACATTGAAGTTTGAATGCCTTTCCTATGACATATTACACCTCTTCTCCTTGCTGCTTACGCTCCAAAATAAAACAACCGTTATTCCTTTGTATGTTTTCTTTTTTTCATTCTTAATCTTATTTACGACGTGGAGTCTCGAAAATATGAGCTGATAGATTAGCGCTTGAAGGCAGCACAGTGTAACTTCGTCCTCAAATTGACACAGAGGGACTTTTAGTCGGTGAGACTTTTGTAACATGTAACACTGGACACACCCGCGTCTTCTTAGGGGAACTCCCGAGCACGTTACATGTACTTTATTATTATATGTAATGGTTCCCGTTTGTCAATGCAACATGGCATCTGTCCACATAGTGTCGCTGTAAGGACAGTGAAACAGGCCAACTGTATCGTCAACATCCGGCGACACGTACCCCTAACACTGCCGAGCCGTCTGATGCATCTTTATTTATTTAAACCGATCCAGACTTCTCATTAAAGGCCAATGTTGCGTCTTTGACACTTTCTGACAACCTGCGAGTCAGCCAGGCAGTTTAAAGTGCAGTTAACTGGCAGCGCTTCTCCCCGAGCTTCAGATGGGGGAGGTGAGGAAGCTGCAGAAGAAGTTGAGACAGATTGGAAATCTGGAAATACAAATCAGTCTTTCCCCAGAGGAGAGATTCAAGGTACAGAAACTCCTCATATGCCTGTTGGTCCCAATGTTAACTCTGTGTGTGTGTGTGTGTGTGTGTGTGTGTGTGTGTGTGTGTGTGTGTGTGTGTGTGTGTGTGTGTGTGTGTGTGAGAGAGAGCGTGTGAGAGAGAGCGACTTCTGTAAATCCTCAAAAGATTTCCCTCATGTGCAACAACAGGTTATGACTGGAGGATTTTACTACAGCTCAGACACACATTCAGTCAAAATGTGAAATAAAAACATTATCCATATTCACCAGCTGACACAGGTTGGAGAATATTCAGTAGAGTGGAGCTGTTTATTCACACACCATTAAAGTATATCAGAAGTGGCACATTGTAGCCAAGCTCACACGGTTAAATCAAGATGATGTTTTAATGGGGATTTGTGAGGCTACAACGTTATAAAGTAAGGTATCTTAATAACACCATAAAAAAGAAAAATATGTGATTACATGATTTTATGAAAGAGGTGGAATGAATAATTTGGCAGCTTTCGCCCTAGGAAAGCTCTCCTGTTGAGCAGAGTGTATCAGAGAACATAAATACCAGGAACTTCAGGGGACTCCGTCATTTTATAAATTATTGCCATGCCCTACAACTGTTTTTTGTTCTTCTTTACTGCACTGCTGTTACATCTCCTAATTGGAAACAGGAAAATAAATGAAACAGCTGAAGATCATTCCGTACCCATAATTAATTTCTGTGAAAAAGTTGCATTTCCTTTGTTTGAATTTATAGTGTATTATGAAATGGGCCACTATTTATCAGAAAATGTTAGTAAAAATGCAAAAAAAAGTAGGATTACACTTAATTTAAAATAGAAATAATGATCCTCATATAAGTAAGAGACCAAGTACATATATTGACCAGTACTGTCCTTAAATTCAGTTTGGCAGTATTTCTACTTCATTTGATTATTTAAATTGTATGCTACTTCATATAACTACATTTTAGAGGTACATATTTTAACTTTTTACGATCACTACATTTATCCGACAAATATGGTTACTTGTTACTTTTCAGACACAAGATGAGTTTATAAAATATGTTGTCGCAGACACAACTACCCAATAGTGTACAACATAGTATATTATATAAACTCAAACCAAAACACTCACAAAATTGAAACGATGCTGACACTGTTTTGCATTTATAAAACATATGTATTAATATATAATATACCATCAGGGTTATTTAAATCTAGGACTTCGACTATCAAATGAGGATTTTTATAAAATACGTTCAAACTCCGTGGCCCCCAGTCAGTTTCTGTAAAAACAACCCCCCCCCCCCCCCAAAAAAAACAAAAATATTAGCCCTCTGTAAACCCAGATGAACTAAAACTGGTGAAGTGCTCCTTTAACGCAGAAGACTGTCAAGTAGATCAAATTGACATGCCCGATTCACTCGTTCATGCATATTTCATAACTCACAATCAGACAGGAGTACAGTTGCCAGTTGCAGTCTAATAAATCAAGACAGGCGGAGGATGTCGGTTGTGCATATAAACAACTTGTGGATTAGTGGATTGGTTTACAACCGATCTCGTGCCTTCTTCCCCTTTAGATCTCCAGGAAGGCGGAGCTGCGTTCCAGATTGGCTGAGCTTCAGCTGCAGCTTTCTGGCCCGCAGCAAACTCTTGGGATTGTGGGAGACGGAAAAAAGGAGAAGATGAAAAGACAAGTGTAAGGAAGTGAGGGAGAGGTAGCAGCAAGAGGGGGCAGATGGAGAGAAACATAATTCTTCAAAAGCAACAACATTCACTTTGAAGCCTTTGATCTTTTTTTGCATTTCTATCCAAACACACTGGAGGTCAAATACTGCTATGCTTTAATAAAATGGGAATTTTCATCTGTGCATAATGTGTCATGTAAACATCATTCAGGGATGTCATTCTCCCAATTAAAGCCCCTCAGGGCTTTGTGCTGATCACTGAAATCAGGATGTGTGGGTATTAACATCAAATTCAATGAAACACTCATTCTTTCGAGGACTAGGGGCTCATTAACAAGTACTGGTTTTGTTTATCTGGGACTTGGAGACGCTCTACAGGTATCCCTGTCGCAAAGTAAACCATGTGCCTATGCATCTTGATTCTTCATTCAACCCTCACTTCTCTGCTCTGGCACAGGGAGGAGGATGCCCCCGAGGCCCTTCCATCACAAACGCCTCCAGCCTCCAAGATCCTGAAGGGAGAAGAGCAGTCCAAAGCTAAAGCAACACCAGCTGCCAGGCAGAGGGAAACAGGAAGAGAAGCGAAGATAAGCAGGCAGCAGGACAGGAAGGAGCCGGCCAAGGTGTCGGATCACGACCGAGACGTGTCAGGAGGCTGCTCTGACTTTGACACGGAGGAGCAACTGCGACAGGAAGGTTTGATTAATCAAGAAAATTATTATCGCAGGCAGTTAAAAGCACAATGCAGTGCCCTGATTTGTCATTTACATCTGAAATCAGATTAGACATGTGAGCCTTGAGGAGTCTTAATAAGCTCATGTGGCTGCCAGAATTAAAACCAAGAGGCTGCATTTGCTTCCCTGGAGGCAGGACCCACGTTTTGCATCCTCAGAGCTAAATTAGCCTGATGCTTCGCGGTGGCAGACTAATCCATATTGAAGAACTGTGTAGATTAACAAACTGGGGCGCTGATGAGTCAACAGTGATAATTGGACAAATCATTTCCTTTGCAGAAGCTGAATTTGCATCCCTCAAATCGTCCTGGGAGAAGGCAAAGTTTCGCTTGAGGCTGTTGGAGGGTCACAATGACATAGTCACCTGTGTGGTTGCTGTTGACAACCTGGTGGTTTCTGGAAGGTAAAGTAGGAAAGAAGGCTTAATTTGCATAATGGATGTGCAAAGTGAATATTTTGCCTAATTTATCACTTGATATGCTCGCGCTCTCTCTCCCCGCTGTCTGACATATTTGCAAATCTCTCGCAATTTGTGTCTAACGGCTTTTAACTTTGCTTGTTTTCCCCTTCTCTCGCTCGCTCTTCCCGCAACCTCTCTTCCTCCCTCCGTCTATCTCCCTCCTCTAAGCCGAGATACAACAGTGAAGGTGTGGCACGTTCCCACGGCAACGGAGCAGAAGAACCTGGGGGGTCACTCTGGTGGAGTCACCTGTCTGTCTGCGCCTCCCCCTGAGTACTGCAAGAGGCTCGGTGAGGACACACACACGTACGCACACACACACATCCATGTGCGGCGACTACAGCTGAGTAACGCCTGTGTCCTCAGTCTGGTAATTATAGGAGCAGTTCATCAGATCAACCCCAGTGAGAGATAACCTCAGTCGACACTTTGGAGAGTTCACTGTCTGTCTGAAGCAGGCAGCCTTCCATCACTTAAACTCCAACGGCCTCTTCGGCTCTGCTCCTACACTCCCTCCCCACCTGCTTCCCTTTACTTATAATACCAAGTTGAGAAGTGCAGCGCAGAGATGATGCAGCTCAGTCGAACTAATAGTCACACTGTGTTCAAAGACTAATTATTGGTTATTGTTTTTTTTTTTTAAATCATGCCTATTCTCTCTTTGCCTCTTTCTTGCAACCTGTCCTCTTTTTGAACATCATCATTTATTTACAGCTTCCTCTCAGCTTAATCTTTTTGTCATCTTCTCTCTCTCTCTCTTTCTGATCCCCATTCCTTCCTCCTCCTCCTCCTCCTCCTCCTCCTCCTCCCGCTCATCTGTCTGTGTTTGCCCTCTTGCCAGCCCGGTCCCTGTCTTTGTCCGACAAGGAGAGGTTTATTTTGAGTGGCTCGGCAGACTGCTGTGTGAAGATCTGGGCCCTGAGCATTGGTACGCTTAACCACACAAACATACACACACACACACACACACACATATACATATATACACATATATATATATATATATATATATATATATATATATTTATTAAGGTAGACTGAGCCTCTGGGCTCTGTCTGGGAAACGTGTCTGTGTCTGAGTGTGCCTCATAACCAATGAATGCCCGTGTGACTGGTGGTCTGTGTACTGTCAATGAAATTAGTATTTTCCTGTTACCTCCAGGGCAGTGCGTTAAGTCTCTCTACACGTTCAACGCTGTGACTGCACTCTGCTTTGTGGCAGAGGAAGACGGCTACATTATCACCGGATCAGGTGTGTTTTTGTGTGGAAATCAAAGAGCTAGCGACACAGTGTACTGAATAATTGCAATTAGACTTGTGTTTGTATCTTGAATCTACTTCTGTACCTGTCGGCATCATCTGCCGGCAGGGCTATTGGGCTTAATCAGAGAGATGGGGGCACACAGATTAGGCAGTCAGGCTCAGGTGGGTCGACCGTGACCAACAATAATGACTGCCAGCCGCCTGTCAGCACATGTTAACCTCACACTCTGTCACCCCTCAGACGGGGGGAAAGTTCAAGCCTGGAGCTGGCACACTTTCGAAAACTGCCAGTCAATCAACGCTCACCAGGAAGCAGTCACTTCCATCCAGGTGGGTGGGTCACCGACGTGCCGCGATGTGCTGTCCACACTGAGGCTGCTCACGCTGTTTTTGTGTTCAGCCTATTTTTAAAGGCTGACACAAAAATTATACCAATTCTTATTTCCCTGTAGAAGCTGTCAAAAGTTTTAAAACCCTTGTATTTTTTAATTTGTGAAAAAGCCCCTCCTCAGAAAATCAAAGGGTTATATTTCGACACTCTTATCCTCACAGAAGCGTTCCTTGTTTATTGCTTTCAAATGGAAATCAAAGATATTTGTTGAGATGTAAGCCGTGGAGCTCAGCCAATTTTAGAAAGCATACTGTACATATTTTGAGCAAAAAGCCTTTTTTTATGAATATTGAAATCCAGAGCTGCATATACACGGTCTTTTTCTTAAATTTGTAATCATGAAAATATGCCTAAAGCATTAAAGCGTTGCACATCATTGTCATCCTCTTTGTTGTTTATCATGCAAAGCGCACGATCCATTTATAACCAACAGCGACTTGGAAATGTACGTTTTTGAAACTGTTCTCACACTTTTCCATTTACACAAACATACATACATACATACATTCACTCTCCCTTTTTCTGTGTATCTCTCTCTCACACACGAACAGACACACACACACACACACACACACACACACTGGGTAAAGACACGGATCACCATGACAACTATGTCTCCTGTGCCCTCCGCAGACTCAGGGTCCACTGGTGTTCAGCGGCGCGGCCGAGGGAGGGGTATCAGTGTGGGAGAACCGGTGTTCGGATCGAGACCCCCTGAGGCTGCTGCACCACTGGGGCGAAGAGGTGACGGGCTGCGGAGGGGGGTCGGGTGGGCGTCTGACACTCAGCCCACGGGGAGACAGAGTGTTCCTGGCTTATGGTCGAGCCTGGCTCAAGATCCTACACTGGAGGACCGGTGAGCTCTGGAATGGGCAGACTGTGTGTGTGTGTTTGTGTGTGTGTCAGGATGACTGAAAAAGGAAGGACATTTGCATAATCCTTCCACCTAACATCTGTCCAATTATCACAGGAACCAGTTCCAGACTGACCAATCACAACAGCATCACCGGGATAACAGATTGTGTTCACCAGACAGGAGGCCTCCTAATTGGCTCCTGCTATGATCTGGCGAATGGAGAGAGCTCGCTTAACTGTGAGTCGCAGAGTAAACCGTGTGCAACCACAAGTAACTCGCTCCACTAAGAGAGCGTGAGAGCACATGAAGGACTTAAGACAAAATCGAAAGCACTTTGTTTTCCTCTGTTGACCCCCATTTCCTTCACCTCCCGCTCCTTCCTCTAGTGTTCTCTCTGCCTCAGTGTCGGTACCTAGCCTCTCTGACCTGGCCTGATGCTCCCAGAATCCTCTGCTTTGCGGCATGGACCACAGGGAGCGGAGACCACCGGTGGGTCACAGGAGGTCGCGACCTCATCGTATGGGAGCAGCTCCCCAGTTCTGGGAAGCAGAGGTGGGCACAGTTCACGTCAACACCAAGATTTTAATCTAAACTGCTCAATTATGTTTTCTATTTGCATATTTCTTCCAAGGTCAACGGCTCTGCTAATTCTAAAGCTATACTGGGATTTATGAGGTGCTAATGAATATAACAGATTTTGACACACACCTCTATTGGTATTAGGTGTTTAATTATTGCGGGTGTGACTGTTATAGGGGTGATGTCACAGCGAAGAGCGACAGTAGGTTGGAGTCGTGTCTGCTGGAGTCAGAGGGGGACACAGAGGATGACGAGGAGACTGACGGTACAGACACACACGCCACAATTTCACACGTCCTCGTGTCTTCATTTACTGGCTGGCACGCCTAATGAGTAACCACGAAATTGCAAATTTCACTATCCTGTTCATTTTAGATGATGCATGTTGTGGCGAATCCTCATGACCTCCTTGTCAAATTTAGATTACGGGGAGGATGATGAAGACAACGATGAAGCGGAAAACAGCCGGTCTGACGGTGCGAAGGATGCAGAGTCCGGCTCGTGGTTTCGTTGCGTTCTCCAGTGAGTGCCGGTTTCTCCTGCTGAAGACACCACGGCCTGCAGCCATGAAGAGGAAATGAGAGGGAGGGAGCATGGTGACAGCGAAGGAGGGTGCAGGGGAGTGAAGTGTGACAGACTGAGTGTCGTTGTTGGATGGGGGGAGCGTATGGCTGCAGACTGCGAGTGTGTTAGTGTGAGTGATAGGCAGATTGTTTTCTATGTAAATATTATTTCCACACAATAAAGCTGTCACCTTGTGACTCTCACCTCCAAATGTGCCTCACTTGTCTCTTTTTATTTATTTAAATTTGACCCTGCCTCTTCTTCAAACACCAGTCCGTCGCCCGGCTCTGCCGGCGCAACCTGTGTAAATGAATGTAAATCAAATTCTATTCTACCTTTTATTCCCCCGGTTCCTTCCTCCTCCTCCTCTTTGCTGTCTGTATTTCTGTCTCTTGCTCTCTGGGGCGTCCTTGCCTGTTTTTGTAAACCTAATTGAAGAGTTTTCTTTAACCCCCTGCCTCTAAAATGAGCTTACCAGTGTCGTCCTCAGTATCATTTCTGTTTGCCTCGTCAAATTAATTTATTTTCTTCTGCGTCCATTTAATTGAACCAGTTTTTTTTTTAAACACATAATTAGCATTTAAATCTCTTTCCTACAGTCTCTTACCCTCCCTACATCGCTCTCTCTCTCCCCTCTCTTACTCTAGCAGACTCTACATGTCTCAGTCGCTAAGGCAACCGATGCTTTTTTTCTCACTTGCTCTCTGTATCTCCCCTTTTCTCTCGGTCTCCCTCTCTCATTCCCTCTCTTCACTGCCAGAGGTAGGCATGATAACTGATATGTGTCGGAGTGCGTCTGTGTTTGTGTCCGTCTCCCGTGTGCTCGTGTGTCTCTTAAGTGGCATTTCTGTGGCATTTAGGCAGCAGTTCTGGAGAGGAAGTTGCCTTTCTCCACGCAAAGTGCCACATAGAGTATTGGCTCCATGCATGACGCTTCTAATGATTATTAATGTGCTGTGCTCAGGTGTGTGTACTGTAAATGTATGTGAGGGAGCAGAACGGACAATGAGTGTACTTCTGGGTGTTTTTAAATGCAGATGTGGATTCTGTTCAAACATGTGGCGCATAATTGAGCGTAACATTTAAAAGCCCAGGAGAGTCTGTATGCTTCTTTTTTCTTCTTTTTTTGTAAAGATGACAGAGTTGGCATTCTGCCAATACCCCGGTTGGTGTCTACATGTTTTTTTATCCGGTGACATAAAAGAAAAAGAAAAGCTGGACCCTCCTCTTTCTCTCCCTCTCTCTCTCTCCCTCTCTTGCCTCTCTGTCCTATCTTAGAGAGAGAGATGATCGGAGGAGCGGAGTCTCAGTGAACAGAGCGAAGCGATGGAGAGATGGTAAGATGATATTAACTAAGGTGAAGGAGGGATGTATGGGGGGTGCTGATGCATAAAATGTCATTCTGAGTGATGACTGGCATAAGAATCAATTTCTGAGCTGATGAGGTTGTGTGGGACGCCTGTGGACAATACATTTCCTTAGATAACTTCTCTGTCAGTCCACCACCTCTCATTCTTTCTCCTCCACTTCTCTTCCAGCTCCATCTCTCTTGCCGCACGACTGACTGCCCTCCGCTTCTTCGTCTCCATCCTCCTGGTTGCTCTGGTGACACAGCCCTCCACCTGTAACCGTGACAATAGTGAGGGTGAGGAGCAGGCGGACGCCCTGTCGGCCCAGCTGTCCGTCACAGCCCAGGTCACACCCACGCCTCTGTGGGCAGTGGTCTGGGGTCCCACGCATCCTCTGGAGGATGAGACCTATCACTTCCTTTCCAGCCAGGAAACTGACCCCCTGCACCAGCATGGGAATCAGCCGGAGGCCAGCACCACCAAGTCCAACTGGCCAGCCAGCATGCAGCCCCGAGAGGAGGCACCGCTCGAGTCCAAGGACCTGGAGGGAGTGGAGGACGGAGGGACGAAGGCGGAGGAGACGGAGCCTGAGGAAGGTGGGCATCAGGAGATGCACATGAAGGATTTCTAAATAAAAATAGCCATGAGCCAAAGCCCACGTGAACACACACACACACACACACACACATGCCCGCAAGTCCTCCAGGGAATTAGCTGTCACCAGTGTGAAGGCTGCTGTGTGCTGCCGGCTGTGTCTGTGGCGGGGAATGCCTAATAAAGTTCTCATCACTCACGGGGAGGAATTGGCCGCTGTCAAAAATGCAAGATCCAAGACGTCATCGGATTTGTGATATTGTTGGAGGACAGCGTCTCGCACATTCAATATGATGTTTCAGCTGGCTTTATTGATCTCGTCTTTTGTTCTGGATACAATTATACATGGTCATGGTCTGAGATTATGAGTGTGTGTGTGTTACAGTGGACCCTCAGTTCTACGTCACCCTGACCATCTCCTCGCTGCTCATCCTTATGGCAGTCGTCATTGCAGCCAAACTCTGGTAGGACTCTCCAAAATATTGTGTGTGTGTGTGTGTGTGTGTGTGTGTGTGTGTGTGTGTGTGTGTGTGTGTGTGTGTGTGTGTGTGTGTGTGTGTGTGTGTGTGTGTGTGTGTGGCCATATAAATACGAAGTGGGCATTGCTGAATAAGAGTGAATGTTTCGCAATCTTTCCCTGTATGAGACACCTGTTCCACAGCAGGAGAGCAGCACTGGTTCTCCTGATTCAAAGTTGTTGTTTTTTATAGTAAAAGTTGTGGATTATAAAATGTATCATTTTAAGAACACACACAGCGAGATGAAGTTCAGTTTGAGCTTCAACACAAGATGCCTCCCTTAATATTACGGCATTGTGTATTTCTAAAACTATAGAAACTCCTCGTGTCCTTGTCAGTAACGTACTTTGAGAGAGTTTGAGGTTAAAATCAATGCTGTGTCTGAAAGCATTTGTAGACCTCCTGGATTACATTTGCTCTGAGAAAGTCGTTTTTTTATTTAAGAATAGGATAATAATGCAGAATTAAGAACAGAGGTTCCCCCCTAAAGGGTCATGAGATGATTTAAAAAACAGGACAGCACAGGAAGCATATTTCTGCGACACAAAATTGGGATTTTTTGTTTACAATTTAGTCGAATGTGTTGCTTTTTATCTTGTTAATGGCGTGATAATTGTACTTCTTTAGAATTAAAATGATCATGAGGGGACTAATCTTTCGTTCACTTGGTTATAATCCGTAGACATATCCAAATACTGAATAGGAGTCACAGGTAGACATAGCTTAGTTTTGAGTGGTGAAATGTTTTGTGAACAGCTGATTTGGAGATTAGTCAAGGCTGTGCATAACTGTTGAGAGATTGAAGTATCATGTGTTTTCAAAACTGGAGCTTAAAGAGAATTTGTTTGTTTATTTTGTTCTGGAAAATTGGAGATTTACCCCTTTCTGCCTACTGATGGGTCAAGATCAACATTGATGAATTGTGCCAGATGTGTAGCGATTTAGTGAAGATAAGACGTTGATAGTTGCAGATGTGTTTGCATGTGCATGTTGGCTTGTCTGTCATGTCTAACCCCTAAACCACGATTACATAATGTGTCTACGTATTATTTCCTTAACTGAGAGCCGAATAATAGCTTACTAATGACTTTATTAACAACACTTGTGTTCCCGAAAGTCACAGTCGGCACAGATGTGTCATTTGGTTCCATTAGAGTTGCAATGATTAAACATTTACTATAACCATTAGGATGGAACTGGAAACAAAAACAGATCTGTTGCCTTACAGGCTTGAGCAATAACATGGCGTCACCCGCCATTAAGCCTCTCGGAGCATTGTAACACAAGGTGGGGAGGGGTTTGTGTACGTTACGTTGTCAGGCCTCGTAGGAAGTGCTAGCAGCACACATGGCCATTAACTGTAAAGGGGAAGTCATCTATGTGATGCAGTGGAGCACTTCCACGCTTTGCTGATCAAACCAATAACACCAGTTCATTTGACCACTGGGACTTCTCTCTCCATTTCGTCCGACATCTCACACTCTTTTTTTGTCAATCTTTTCTCACACAGTTACACTTTTACTCTCCTCCTTACTGTCATTCTGTTGTCTATTTTATTGCCTGAATCCGTAAAATTTGTTCTCCTTCACATTATGTTTTTGTACTCTCTCTTACCCCCCTCCCATTTTATCAGCGGTAGAGATGTCTGCCTTCTCTCTAATGGGAGTATACTGATGTCAGTATAGCGACAATATAATACATTTGAAAAACACAACAGCAATGTCTCTCTCCGGGAATCGTGACGCAGTCACTCAAGATAATCCACAGACCTTCTTGTGAGCTGTTTCAAGTAGGAACTATTTGATTAACAATGTCAACTGATAAATAAGGGAGGAAATAAATGAATTGTCCCTTTAAAATCGGTTTGCTCCCACACTCCATTATCTCCACTCGCTCTCTTTCTAACCCTCACTCCCTCCTCCCATTTGGGCCTCTTTCCCATCACCCCTCAGGGTTTTTTTTTTCTGTCTCTGAATACCTGTGTTTCCCTTCTTTCTTCATGTTCTTCGCTTACTTCCAGTTATCACCGTTGCCTTGCTCTAACGCTGCCGGTCTTTGCACAGCTGGTACTCCTCTTATCTCCGTCACCAGTCTCCTATCTCTTCCAGCACCGCCAGTCCTACTGCTGATCCACAGATAATCCTCCAGCTTGCTGTGAGCTGATACACGATAAACCCCCTTTTCTCTCTGTTCCCGAGACTTCCCTTCGCTGTTGTTTCGATAACTTACTCCAGTGGCCCCTGCCGTGGGGGAAAACCTCACATTGCTGGTGGATCCAAAGTGGCCCTACAAGAGTGAGAATTGCCGAGATTCAAGGCTGGAGACATGGCAGCAGCCCCTCTCTATAGACTGGCTCGTGCTTCAGTGTCATAAATGTGTAAATAACGCCATGTGTTAGATAGAGAGAGTGCAGGAGAGGGGTACAGATGGACGGAAATGATAGCCTATAGTGGAAATTGGCCACCGTCCAGTTCATTATGATTATAGAAGAGCGGCATATGTGCTCAGTGATTTTCCCAGCCCTAAAATCGTGAATGTGGCTAATGTTATCAAGCGTGACGATGTTTGTGTGTATGTGTGTGTGTGTGTGTGTGTGTGTGTGTGTGTGTGTGTGTGTGTGTGTGTGTGTGTGTGTGTGGGGAGAGAGAGGAGTCAGCCAGAACAGGTGTTACTGAGGGAAGATGAGGGTGCAGGATGGCTTTTATGGCTACAAGAACAGCTTTTGTGTGCGTCTAAGTATACTTAAGAGCGTGAACTTGTGGCTCTCTGTCTTCACCTTCCTCACTGAAATAGTGATGCGTCACCCTTCTGTCCATTCCTTAACCTTGTTGCATCCTTACTCACCCTTCCTCACCCCTCCCTCCCCCCTGTCCCACAATGCCGGTTTCCTTCCCACATTCCCCCCCCCCCCCCGCTACCCTCAGCTGACAGCGTTTTAATGAGTCCAATGAGTGCACTAATTCTCTCACACAGTGGCAGAGTAATGTGTTCGCTGATGCTAAATGGCTCGACTGTTCTTGATGGTCTCTGACTCTGTTTCTCTGTCTCTCCCCCCTCTGTCTTTTCTCCTTATTCTGCTGTTTTTATCTGTGTTTCTGTCTGTCTCCCTTAATTCCACCCTTCTCTGTCATTTCCTGCTCCCTGTCTCTCCCTCTCTAACCTTCTTTTACTGTTATCTGTCTCTCTAAACCTCCAACTTTCTTTGAGTCATTTCATCTTGGCTTCTATTCCTGTACCTCTTGGTCTCTTTTTTTAAATTCCCAACATTTTATTTTCTCATCTTTTTCCGTCTAATTCTTCACCAACTCCCCTTTCCCCATCTATCCCTATTCCACGAGTCTCCTCCAATTTCTTGCCTTCCTCTATCCCCCTCTCCCCATCTTCCCCATCTGTGTCATCTTTCTCTCCCAGTTACGATCACAGCTGCTCCCAGCATCCACCCCCTCTTTCTCGTGGCGTGGCTCCCCCACTCTCCCTCGCCCTCCCTCGTTCCCTCGCTTCGGAGGACAGCCGGCAGACGTTGCACAGCACCTCCTCCTCCTTCACCGACAGGGAGAGGTAATGAGTCGCCTCACCAGCTCTGCGCAGTCTTAAATGTGTGTGTCTAAGTCTAAGAGTCTGATGTGCATGTTTGAGTGTCTCTTCATCAAAGTTTGCTTCTTTGTGTATGTGTGGGTGAAGCAGCATTATTACTTCCTTTGTGTTATAAGAATGTACATGAGTATAAATGGCAGTAGTGGTACTCTCTGAGGAGTATTCAGGCCTGGAGTGTTGGTACTGCTGTAAGACGTATCAGTGTGTTAAACTCCCTCTACGGATGAGTCATACTGGGCCCCAGTCCCCATCCATGAAATGATGCTTTTATTTGAGGGTATTCAAAGTTAATCTCAATCAGGATAATTATAGTGCTGTACTTCAGTGCTCCCGCTCACTTCCTCCCCCCATCAGCTTTTCCTCCACCGTCTTCCTCTTCCTCCTTCTCTTCCGTCTCTTCTCCTCGCCGCCCTCTCAGTCCCCTGCGATGCAGCTTTCCGTTTGGGTGTACACCAATTTTCCAGCTTCAGGCCTCCCTGCTCCTCTCCTCTGCTCCCATCCTCAGAGTTCCCAAAGCTTCCCACAACCTCCTTTTTGTCTCTTTTGTTTTCTCTCACTCTTTTCTTCTCTGTGTCTCTTGCCGTGTCAGGATCCCAGTTGTGAACCTCTGAGGTGACTGTTTTTCCATATGGTAAACATTTCCCCCGGGCCTGAAGATGAACCTCAACACGACCAGAGGGTGTGCCCGCAGCACCGTTTATTTTCTCTGAAACTGTGAATTGAATCAAGGAGTCCCAGGTATCCAGCCATCACACAACACCTGGGCTTCCCTGAGGTCAAAAAAACCAAACACATCTCCCTCCTGCTCCCTCCTCCTTTCCTTCCTTCCTTCCTCGGTGCTTGGTATAAATGTCTTTCATGTGGCTCATGCGTCGCTGTAACCTGCTCCCTGTTTTCCACCCCCTGTATGGCCCCGAGCTTTGTCAAGCCAACCAACTGCTCTGTGCTTCGACCCGCCATGACTAATTCACAAACATACAGTTTACCAGACCTGCAACATCCCATGACATCTGAAATGTATTACCTGTGCCTCCACAACTGTTTCCAGTGATACGGCTGCACACGTGAAGCTGTTCAGTATTCATTCTAATCCAGAGGACTGTTCTTTCATGAAATGACACTCAAATTCAGTTCGCCAGGCTTGTATCTGGTTCACAAATGGTTAAAAAGCCATTCTCAGCATCTCCAAACACTGAACGGGGTATTTCACAAAGCTGTTTGGCACGGCTGTAGCCAACAGGCAATGTGTTTAACATGTCACGCTCCAAAAACTGCTGTTTATTCCCCGCTTTGGGCGCCTGGAATGCAAATAGTGTGGCTTTTTTCCTCTGCAGTGTGTAGAGGAGTCTGTTTTGTTTTAGTTTTTCCTCATGATTTGTTTTCTTAATTATCTGGCTGACGTGCACCTCTTTGTCGAGCCTTTGTGAGCACCCTCTGTTCCTGCTGGACTGTGTTAGAGGTGTGTTAAGCATATAGTACTTCCAGTGGCGGAGACAAAATATTCAGAGCAGGAATGGATAGAGGCATTAGTGTTGAAAATCAATGACTCCCAAAAGGTTTTGGATGGTGCACAACAAAGACAGATTTATGTTGTCATGGAAATGAGCATCTGTGAACTGTACGCGTGATCAAAGGACTGATGTTACCACGAAAAGGATTTTTTCTTTTCACCCGACAGCCAAGTATCTTAATCTGGAAGACAAAACCACCATAATTTCCCTTCATATCACTTTTCAAGTCACGGTATATCAACTGTCTTAGGTGCACCAAAGGAAAGCAGTAGATCAAGGAGCATCATCTCTGTCTCCCCAATGAATCTGCATGTACACAGTAAGAAAAACCTGTGAGAGTAGCTTCAAATCTGTTATTCATAAATGTCTATTTTATCTATCAGTGAGTGATGTCTTATCGAACCTTTCAAAGCCAAATGTCAGTATGTTTGCCAACTTTTCTAAGCAGCTTTGAGACATGAACCCCCCACTTAGACATATTTCCACTACAGACATAGTGCTGGTGGCATCATGCGTGGCTCGTGGTATCCTCCAGATATCTGGTCTTGTGATTTTTAGTAGCATTCCTGTAGAAATGTGGTCTTCCTGTACCATGGAAGTTCAATAAAGACTCAACACTGGCGTTTTAGCTCTGCGTCTATCTGTTTATTTCTATGCATGTTGAATGAAGTCCCCTGGGAGCTGTGCGATCTGCGGTGCTTTATGGGGAAGGACAAAGCTTACAATGTGCTTTTTAATAGCTACCGCTGTACCCTAATCTTTTTCTCCCTGAAGTGAACATTTAGTCCACCGGCTTGCATTGATTTTGAACCATGGGCTTGGCATCAAAAAGTACTGTATGTGCCAATCATGGTTTTACCAGTGAGGAGCAGCTGAAAAGGGGGCGAAGAATAAGGCGACTGCTTGCGTCTGAAGCGTTTCCTTATCTCCTCACCTCATATGGATTCCTCTCGCTTCAGAAAGATTAACAGCATGCTAAGCAAGAATTCCCTCTGTGTACAGTTTTTCAAACAAATGTCAATAAAATCAAGACAGGCTCCAGAGGAGAAGTGCCACTCGTGTCCATTGAGATTATCCCCACCAGTCTGCTGCACAGCTACTGTCTCCATCTCCTCTGGGCATTTTATCTGATCGATCAAACTAATTGATTGCCTTGGTTTTACTCAGAAATGTTAATGACGGTCTAGTTATGAGACACATACCAGCAGATGCTGCAGAAATCTGTAAACCGCAGCGGACAAACAACAAACACTAATGCAGAAGTTAGACGTGAACTCACGTATGCAGAGTCATCGCTCACATTCTTTATAACAAACACATGACTCACCTGCCGCTTTCTCTCAACATTACACGTGGGCCAGCTCACCCTCTGTCACTAACAAACACTTGAGAGGTGAACAGCTGTTAGAAATCACAGCTTCAATCTGGTGAAAAAAACTACTGTGAACCAATGAAACTCAATCACACTGCCTGGAATTAACACCCCTATTTATAGAGGTGGTACGGATTTTGTAGAGAAATATGCAGGGTTAAATGAAACAGGACCATAATTTCCCTGTCGTCTACTTCCCTCTCACTGCTGCTGGTCAGATAATTGCCACCATTAATGTCACGCAGGATGAAGAGAAGAGAATTAGAGAAAACAGGATCAAAAGAGTGAGAGTGCACTCTCACTCTTTGGGGCAGGCATGATGAAGGCATTTCTGACTGCGTGATGGAGGTACAAGGGTGGCTGGCAATTCCAACAGGCAATTTTGACATTGAAATAGAAGCTCTGGGCAAAACATACGTATGAAATATGAATGTGCTTGGTGTGTGTGTGTGTGTGTGTGTGTGTAGCCATGCTGGTTGCGCACAGGGGAAGCCTCAGCTCTATAATACATTAGTCTCTTTAGGGACATGCCCTAATTAATGGCTTGACCTCCTAACGGGTAGCCCCCTTCTGCGAGTTAACATTTAGCTGTGCACCCTCCAGAGATGCACTTTGAAGTGCATTTAATAAAAGAAGTTGACAGTGACATTAATGAGAGAGTCAGGGTAAGTAAGTACAGGGCTTCGTTTTATTTCTCGACAATTTATATTCTGATTTTATACATGTCTCAACTCAGAGAGAAAAAAATACAAAGCAACATAGAATCAATCTAAACCAAAAGAACAAACGTTTTTAAACCAACAATGATACACACATACACAAATACATTGATCCTGCTTCTGATCAAAGGCAACTGACTCCTGCTGCAGACGGTTCTGTCTTCATGTTCTGTATTACAAGTGACGTGTATGTTTGTGTGTGTGTTTGTATACACTGGCAGTCCGCTATCAACAACTACAAGAGTGGATGTCACACCTGTCATTTCCCATCAGCCGGTGTGTTTCCATCAAGATGAGATTTGGTGACAAGAAAAGTTCCCATGAAGCTTCCTGGTTTACTGTGAATTGTGTGTGACGAGGGTGTCCATGAACATCCGTTTGTCCATCATGTCCATGTGTCCGTTAATCAGTGATAGTGTCCATCAGTGCCTTGTCTCCACATCTCATTCTCTTGTTTTTAGTTGGACTTGGACCAGATCTTCCCACTGCCACGCAGCCTGAAGGGGGAAAAACAGTATGAAACACTGCATTGGCACTTGGGGATTTATCGAAATACTGTAATGATTTACATGTTTACTTTCTACTTGCACAACCAAACCAGCATGTTACTGATGCAAACTCGGTACAACAGTATCTTTGTGATAACTAATGTCAGTATTTTGTATTTTTGCATCGGAATTGATCTAAGTGGATTTTCTATTTCCACAAATTAATTTTTTTTCCTCGCAAATAACCTATTTCTAATAATAACCGCTGCACTATCAGTCCCGTCCTTTAAATAGCTTTATAAAGAAATGGTGTCAAAACTCATTTTTAATTCGAGGATTGAGGTTAAGCTATCATTAATTTGGATTTCAAGTGGATATTCATTTGAATGAAGTGCAGTGCTGAGTGATGAAAATTATAGAGCTCTATGCTTCATCAAAATATGACAGGCAGCCAGAAAATAATCACTGCTTTCTGTTCGACGGCAACAACATAAACAGCAGACGAGCAAAGCATCTCTTTTGATCACCGGAGGGGGGAACGGTTCTTTCAGGAGGAGAGCACGTGGGGCATTTGTATATCCAGTGACATTTTACAATCCAGGACAGATGTGAAATTAGCCATCGGTAATTGGGCCGGATGGAAGCAGAACAGGAAGCGAGTCCCTGAAAGCTGGGTTAGAATACTGCTGCAAAACACTGATGTGGTAATAAAGCTACTTCATGCAGACACACGTTCACACACAGACAAACCACTTACAACGGCAGCTGGCTTTTAAATGTTTATTGAAAAAATAAAAAACATAGCGGTTCTGTGTTAAATTAACTTCCTCTCTCTACAAGAACACTGGACTAATGGCTTAAATTTAGTGTTTGAAGTAGTCTTTGTACGGCTCCGTTTATAACTAGGTAAATTTGTATTTATAAAGAACTTTTCAAAAACCACAGTACCAAAGTGTTTTACAAAACAAAAGCAGCAATAAAAGAAACGTAATGGGAAAAAAAACTCCACCTGCAGCTTTTTTGTTCAATTGTGTGACTTGCAGGGATAAATATCATTTCTTGCTGAAAAAAAAAAAACATGATTTACCAGCGCACCAACAATTCTGAATAAAACAATTTCAGTAAATTATTCTACATGGCCAAACATATTTGATGTGTTCAATTTCTGGGATGTTTGGCCATGCTTTATAGATGCAATCTCTATGCAAACTCTTTCTGGCTCCTTTGTTCAAAAGGCCATAACTTCCAGAGAACATCAGTCATGCATGCATTTTGTGTTGCTGTGTGCTGCCACGCACTTCCACGCTGCCAATTCAAAAGGTTTCACCACGGTACTCACCCTTTCACCTTTGAACTTTTTTTGCCTGGTTGTCGTGGTTCCTGAGAGGAGGCGGGGTCTCGTGGCTCTGCAGGCTGATCTGCGTCCTGATTGGAGGCGGCTCCAGCAGGGGCGGGGCCTGACGACGGAGAGGCAGCGCTGGCCTTTAATGTTTTCTGTAGGTTTGAGACCTGAGGCAAAAGAGAAGATGGATTCAAAATTAAAGAGTGAGTGAGTTAAAGGACAGGGTCACAAGACTGTTGTATTTAGTGTTGGTTAAGTTACTCAAGTGTCATCAGTTACTTTTGACTTATTACTCCTTTGTATAAAGTAATAGTATTACTTTACATATTACTTGCTATCAAAAGTAATTAAGTTACATTAACATTAATGCGATAATACTTTCGCTACCCCACTGGTCGGTTATAACTCACTATTCTGCTTGTTTACAAAGGAGACGTCCGGTTACGATGCGTATCATTATGTGTTTGAGAAAATATGAGACCAGTGAAGTGACTGGCGAATATATCCCTCCAACGGCTGATCGATATTCTCCTTCACCGAGCCCTTTCACACGTCACTGCTGCACACATGAGCCAAAATAGAAAGTGGCGATGCCCACGCAGTCTGTGCGCCTACCACCTTGCGCTTGGCCTTTAGTATTCCAATTTCAACTGAGGTTTAAAAATATTAAACCTAACCGGGCCCGTCTCTTCCTCTCCCTCAGGTCACAGTCACTCATGTGCCCGATGCAATATTTACCTGAAAGTTCACTAAAGTTCAACTTGACGTGATGCAAAGACGCATTCTGACCTGCCTGCGCGACACAACATAATCTTACTTTGCACAAAACTCAATTTGCTTTCTGGTAAAGCAATAGTACTTAGAGTAATAACTGCGATATAACTACTGATTTGGACATTTTAATCCCTTACACTACTCATTACTGAGGGAATGTAATCATATTACAGTAACACTGGTTGTATAACAATAGTCAGGTTTGTGGATAAATTCATACAGCAGCATGTTTATACTTTAATGTGTTTATGAACTTACCCTCAAACAAAATGCACAAAAAAAAAGGAAATATGCAGCCAGTAAGAAAACTAAAAGACCACAAGAGGCTGGAAGCATACAAAGATGCTGAAGAGGGAAGTCACATTTACTGGATTTTCTGGGGGGAAAGACTAAAAGAACTGTAGGCTGAAGAGATGAGGGACTAACCTCTGTTTCCACTTGGACTTTGACCTTTAACTGGCTCTCTCTGTATTGGTTTGCCCTCGATACCTGCTCTTCAATACCACACAGCACTGCCTCACAACCTGTGCACCTGAGAGAGGAGAAAGACATGGAGGGAGTTAGAAAGCTGATAACTGAGACATAAATAAGTGTGTGCACAGGCACATGGAGGGGATACTGACCACTCCTGCAGCGTGTTGACTATGTTTGGCAGCTCGTTGGGGCCGAGGTCACGACCCACGCTGCAGTCTACCTCCACCTGCTGGTTCCTCTGGTCCAGTTTGCCCTGGATGATATCACAGTACACGGCGTCGATCAGCAGGTCCTCCAGCTCCCTCACATTCTTCAGCTCGAGCTGCTGCAGAAGCAGTGAGTACGGCAGGCACTGGGGGGGGAAGACATGAAGAGACTTTACATATCATCTTCTTTTTTAACTAAAGTATACAGACAGATCATTTGATTCCACTTTAACAGTTTGATGGGAAATGATAACAAATGTTAGAGTAAAATTGCCTATTTGTCTAAATGTCACTGCCAGAGAAAGGTGAAAGGAGAGTTTTGAATTTAGCAATCCTTCACTGGGCAATTAGAGAGTTCACGCTTACATGCGGGGGAAAGCAGTGACATATCCAGGAGAGAAAACAGGGGCAGGAGTGAAAAGAGCAATGGTAGTGACAGTGAGATTAAGTTTAGAAAAGAAAAAAAGGGCACAGAGCTGTTGAGAATAATGAATCAATTATTTATCAGGAGCAGAGAAAGAAAAGGGCAGGAGATGAGATGGCAGAATGGTTGGCAGGTGCGAGTGAGAGATGCCTTAATAAGAGAACATTAAATACTTTATCATGCACAAGGAGGGAGGGGTAAAAAGTCTAAAATGACATGAGCAGAAGTGCTCTTTCTTGAGAAGCTTTTTGGTTTCTGCAATTTTAATTTAGCTGATATAAAACAGCCACAAGTTTAAAGGAGACATATCAAGTTCATTTTCAGGTTCATACTTGTATTTGGGGTTTCTACTAAAACGTACATGTTAAAAAAAAACACATTACTTTTTTGTCAGGAAACAGACCTGAACCTTCACGTGTCGCACAGTAACGCAACACAGAAAACGCGATCATTTGGTAGGATTATGCAAGAAAACACATATTTGTGAAATAAATATTTGGAAGAGCTATCTTGAAAAAAAAAAATTGTAGGTATTCCACATATTCAGAGCTCAAAATGTGGGCCACCGACACTTTTTACATTTTACGCCTTGACTTTTTCAACAACAGCAGCACTTCTCACAGGCTGGTACTCTGTTCTGCCCTCTCCCATCATCTTCTCCGAGCAATTCATAATGAATTGTTTAGAACTACTAAAATTGTGTTTTTGCACCGCGCTACATAAGCGCTATGAACAAAACAATGTGGCGAGTATCTGAAAGATGCTATGCTTTCCGCATCAACGCAGCCGGCCGGGACACCGTCATCAGCTGTAACTGTATGAGAGCAGTGCGGCGGCCCCGAGATACTCTGTGGGGCCCGCTAACACAGGGCCCGCTCGGCTATGTCAACAAAGGACAATCCCTGATAACAATACACAGAGAGGGAGAGAGCGAGTTGATTTACTGCTCAGGTAGACATTACTCCCTATATCTTTACGTCGCAAATAGTTGCTATAAAAACTGATAAACTGGGTTGTCCTATTTCAGTTGTATGTATGTGAACAATGAAAAGTGAGGTTTTCATGATATGTCCCTTTGTAAATTCACAGCAAACATTTAGAAAAATGTGGATTACGTAGCCATATTTGAAAGCAGAATTATTAACATAGCACTAACATCTTGCTTTGCGAAGCCTCCAGCAATAAGGTGCAGAAATTATAAATGTTTTCTAGTTTTGAGGCAAACGCAACATTATACAACTAATCTGCACTTTGCTGTGAAAACTGCAAAGTGAAAAGAATGAAGCAGTACCTTGAGGTTGGATGCCAGGCTGATGATGGACAGATGGCGAAGTTTATTTCTCTGAGCGGGGGTCAACTCTGGAAGAGATGCAGCTCTCTCTACAGCAGCACACAAGAACATGAAATAGTAAAAAAAGAGACACAATAAGGAAAAACGTACCAGAGTAGTGTGTAAGTGTCACTTATTGAGGGTCAAACAGTCACACATAATCGAGGCACTACTTATTACTTTGAAGTGTAATGTTATACAGGGACACGGCGGTAAGTGTAAGGCTCTTTAAGCAGCTCGAGAACATAGTCGGGAGGAAGTCGGGAGGAAGTCGGTCCCCAGCGACTATGACTCCTGCTGCTATGCTCCCCTGGTGACAGGACTCACACCCTCGGAGAAAGCAGCTCTGACAGCTCCTCTAAGGGCTTCACTACACAGCTCTATGAAAGTAAATGTGCTTCCTGTCGGCGTGACTCCAAAGGGAACAGAACAATAAAGTAGGCTAAAAAAATGTTCCAGGCTATTGGTTGATGTTCAGCATAAAATTAGACATAATTAACATTCCACTTCTTGTTGAAGCTTCCCGACGCATTACACAGACGGCAAATTAAGTCACAAAAGATTAGTTTACTGCCCATTTGTGCCAGCACTGCTGCAACACAGACAATCATCAGACAATCAGAACACTTAAGGAAAAGTTTCCCAAACAGATAAAAGCACACCAGTAATTTTGTCTTTAATAACCTGCCTGCAGTGTCTCAGGTGAGGGTGTTTAAAGCGCGTGTCAGGGTACCTGCTTCGCAACAAAGAAAATACAGCTAATAATAAAGAGTCGCAGGGACGCCCTATTACTTATTTACACTGTGCTGCCACTGCATTACCTTTGTAGTCGCAGTAGGTTCCATAGGCAAAGAGGTTGAGGAGCTGGTACATCGGTGCATGAGGGCCATTCTCCATCTGTGGTAGAGAAGGAAGATGAGGAGAAAGAAAAAATGAAGTGGCAGAACACAGAAGTAATGAGACTCCACATAAAAACTGTGCAGCTGCAATTTGAGTCTTGCTGAGACTCTTTGAGAGTGAGGCTGCATTCACCACATCAGGCGTTGCAGCAATAAGCACAGGGGTGTGCGGCGGTGTGGGAGCGTCACTGAAATGGCCTATTTGTGTGACGCCATGCTGCTAGTATGCTGGGTCACAAGTGATTGTCTGTCCGCATCGACAGTTTAAAAAAACATTTACTTTCAATAACTAAGCAGGGTGCGAGACCCATCAAAATGCTGGGTTTTAAACTGGTGCACAAGGCACAACTGGGTGACTGCATTGGGTTTCGGTCATCCATGCTGCTACTCACCCAGTGGGTGTTTTGGTCTGATCTGCCTCCAGTGAACAGAGGAATAATTGTTATAGAGTTTCCCTTTGGCTGACTGGAAGTCATCAGCTGATGCCTGTCCCTTCTCTTGCAAGACTCTCGACTATAATGTATTTTTTCTATTACTACTATTCTTTCAAAAAAATTACCATTACAGTTAACACCAGTGGGGTATCTACAAAGTTGACCAAACTGCTATTTTGTATTTAGATGTGAACCTAATATTTAAATTGAAAAAAAAAGAAACTTTTGGAAATGCATCATCCCCAAAGAGGAAGACTGTATACACCGCGTTCCACATTATTATGCAAATTACACTTTGCTCAGATTTTCCTAAATAGTAATGCACAGTCAGTCAGTATCATTTTCAAGTCATCAACTGTTAGAGTATAAGTCAAATTCTATTGAACAAACCTCCTAATGATAACAGTATTTTTTTCAAAAATAAAAAACTCAAAATGCAGTGTTCCAAATTATTATGCAGAATTTCAGAATTTCAGAGTTTCAAGATATTTTATAGGTTGTAAAGAACAAAAAATTGTCATTTGTTGAATTTGCAGCATTAGGAGGTCATATTTACTGAAATCAAGAAAAGTTTGAATCAAAAACATCTTAACAGGTCAAGTTACATGTTAACATAGGACCCCTTCTTTGATATCAACTTCACAATTCTTGCATCCATTGAACTTGTGAGTTCTTTGATAGTTTCTGCTTTAATGTCTTTGCAGGATGCCATAATAGCCTCCCAGAGCACCTGCTTGGATGTGAACTGCCTTCCACCCACATCGATCTTTTGCTTGATGATGCTCCAAAGGTTCTCAATAGGGTTAAGGTCAGGGGAAGATGGGGGCCACACCATGAGTTTCTCTCCTTTTATGCCCATAGCAGCCAATGCCCCAGAGGTATTCTTTGCAGCATGACATGGTGCATTGTCATGCATGAATATGATTTTGCTACGGAAGGCACGGTTCTTCTTTTTGTACCACAGAAGAAAGTGGTCAGTCAGAAACTCTACATACTTTGCCGAGGTCATTTTCACACCGTCAGGGACCCTGAAGGGGCCTACCAGCTCTCTCCCCATGATTCCGGCACAAAACATGACTCCGCCACCTCCTTGTTGACGTCTCAGCCTTGTTGGGACATGGTGGCCATTCACCAACCATCCACTACTCCATCCATCAGGACCATCAAGGGTTGCACGGCACTCATCCGTAAACAAAACAGTTTGAAAGTTAGTCTTCATGTAGTCCTGAGCCCACTGCAACCTTTTTTGCTTGTGAGCTTGGTTTAGGGGTGGCCGAATAACAGGTTTAAGGACACTTGCAAACCTCTTGAGCATCCTACATCTTGAAGTTCGCGAGACTCCAGAGGCACCAGCGGCTTCAAACACCTGTTTGCTGCTATTCAATGGCATTTTAGTGGCTGCTCTCTTAACCCTACGCATTTGTTTGGCAGAAATCTTCCTTATTTTGCCTTTATCTGAACGAACCCGCTTGTGCTGTGAATCGGTGACAAATTTCTTCACCGTCCGATGATCACGCGCAATTCTTTTGGAAATATCCAATGTTGTGATACCTTGACCAAGGTATTGCACTATTTGCCGCTTTTCAGCAGCAGAGAGATCCTTTTTCTTCCCCATTTTGCCTGAAACATGTAGCTTGCTTAATAATGTGGAACATCCTTCTTAAGTAGTTTTCCTTTGATTGGGCTCACCTGGCAAACAAATTATTATTATTACTATTTGGATGATTTCAATCATCCAAATAGCCCTGAGACACAATACCATCCATGAGTTTCATTGAAAAAACAAAAAATTCATGTTTATGACCCTTAAATACAATTTGCCTAATAATGTGGAACGCGGTGTATGAAGATATATTATAAATAGCCAATGTTATCAGCTCAACTACAGATTAGTAATAGAATGAGATATATAAATGAATGTGGGGGATTTTTTTACTTTAAAAGTCCTCTGACAAAACAAATAGCTAGACACATATTGAAGCAGGAAACCACTGAGGAAAACATAGAGGTCAAGCTTTGTGTTGAAGCTATGTTGTCGTATGCATTCTACAGCAATGCTGCTTTGTCTTCCCTTTCACCTGCACAAAACCTTGGCACAGTCCTTTGGAATAAAAAAATGCCCTTTTCTCCATCCTTTTTAAGCCCTTTCTTAAAGAATGGAGCAATGGTGCAGTACAATCTTACTCTACTTTTAACAGCAGCATTTCACTTCCAAAATAGGGTGTTAACGGCATATTCTCATGCAAATGTATCTCCCTCTCCCTCTCTCTCCCTCTCTCCCTCTCTCTCTCTCCCTCTCTCTCCCTCTCTCTCCCTCTCTCCCCCTCTCTCCCCCTCTCTCTCCCTCTCTCTTCCTCTCTCCCTCTCTCCCTCCCTCCCTCCCAACAATGTGGTCACATGCGTCACTGACCTGTCTGAATGTGATTTGGTTGATCAGATTCTCAATGTGTCCTGGAGAAATTAACACCTGTGAGATTAACTGTCGAGTTGTGATTAAGATGGCTTATTTTCATGCCAGGTCTGAAAAGGTCCCTAAAGACACAAAGGGTGAGGAAGATGAAGCGCGAGTGTGCGTTTACCTCTCTGACATTAGGCAGCTCCAGGATGTCAGAGAAGACGTAGAGGCCCGGGGTCTCCAGCAGAGAGCTGATAGCCTGGGCCAGAGCTGGGCCTGACAGAGACAGGAGCTGCTCCACCTCCATCTGGTGCCAGGGGACACAGGAGACAAAGAGGTTAGCAGGTTAGACTAAAGTACTACAGAGAGACACATCAGAGTAGCAGCGTTGTGAAGAATGTCCAGATAAAAATCAAGGAAATTACATTTCTGTTACCGCCTTGGCTCTGCCATCTGAAAAATGGCATCGAGGGACAGCATATCACAATCTACCATAAAGACTATTGCAAAGCTCTATCAATGAGCACTAGGACTCCACAGGACGTAGGTCTCCTTGTCATGCACAGCAGCCAAGTACTCTTGACAGAAGCACACTTAACCCTCAAATTACCCGAAGAGCTTATCAGACAGTGGAGGAGTAGCACCAACGCAGGCAACAAGGGTAATGAATGCAAATAACAGCCCATGTTTATTCATCAAAACCAATTCCCGGCATACACAATACAGATGCACTTTGGACAACACCAGAATAATTACCTGATAGGAATCTGCCTGTGTCTCGAGCAGATATTTAGGCTACAGTCACACTAATACGTCTCTGTTTAAAACCAGGGTTTAAAAATGTAAATGATCTCCGTCCACAACCAATTCACTTACTGTTAACACCCACATAACCAGTGTACGTAAATAATCATGCGATAGTTGTTTTCAGGTGTGCTAGTCCGGCGCGAAATCACAATGCTGAAACACCTGTGCAGATGTAGATTGTTTTAAAACTCCAGTATTAACACATATATTAGTGTGGATGTATCCTTAATGCCGTGTTCACACCAAAAGAGTTGCGAATTTTCGCAACGCTTTTTCGCCTGAGTTTACTCGCTCGACTTTGTGGTTAATTCACTTTTTCGTAACCATTCGCTGCGGAAAGGGGGCGAGGCTTATCTCCGTACTCTGTGAAAACATTTACCATTTCCGCCATTCACCATTGAAATAACCACTAGTTCTGCTTTATACTTGTTGAGGAAGTATAAAGCTCCGACTTCTCCAGGACGAGTGTCTGAATGAAGCCGCTTCCAGCGCTCCTTCAGCGGACCAGCAGTTTGATTCAGTGACGGCAAGACGGCGGTGATGCCGGGCGGAGCTTCTCAACTTCTCAACTCATTGGCTTTCGCAACTCAGCGTTGGGCGAAGAATTCGCCCAACGCTGAGAAAAAGCGAATATTCGCAACGCCGCTTCGCCTCTATCGCGCCGCCCGGCGAAAACGCAAATTTTTCGCAACCATTCGCGTCTGTGCATCGATTTAACATGTAATCTACTCGCGCGAATATTTCGCAACTCTTTTGGTGTGAACACGGCATAGGTCTCCAGAAAGTGAATCCTGAAAAACAAGCAAAAAAATAATAGCAAAACAGAACCATTCCCCGAGTCTGTACTTTGGCCTGACGCTACCTTTGTAATCCACAAACTTTATAGTATAAATTACCCAAATATGATAAAAAAATAGCATGGGCAAGATGTCTGAATTTATTTGTGCATTCCTTCCAATACAAAAGTGCCTTAACTGACAAATATCCCAATTTAAGAAGGTGTCCTGTTGACTTTGATGGGATATTTTAAGATATCTTAATTCCAGCAGACACATTTTGGGACACAGAAGAAATTTAGTTTTACATATGCATGATACAATTATTGCAATTTCATCAGACAGTTTGTATTACCTGAGGCTATTTCTTAAAATAATGCAACAGAGAGTCTGGATACCAACTGCTGAGCTAAGACTAGTCTTATTCATCACAGTCAGTGCAGAGGGTGCGAATATATTGTATGATCCTAAATCTGATGCATTTAGATGCACATCTAAAAGTGAGCCGCGAAGAGCATATTCTCAAGCAAGCTGAACAGATGAGAAGTTATGTGTTGCAGCCAACATTACTACAATAACTAGGAAAATAACTATTAGGGTGATAATTCCAAGGATCCCAAGGCGCAAAAGGGACACGTAGTAACTCATTGTGATAAATTGTTTTGCCTTGTAGTAAAGACCTTAGATAATGACTTCACTCTTCTCAATTCATTTGGCCCGTTATAGTCATCAATCTATAATTGTAAATCAAGCCAACAAAAATAAATTGTACAAAAAAAGCACTGTCTGTTCTCTTTGTTTGGTACAACGTGCACCACAAACACCATTACAAATATTCAGTGTTTGTTTTGCTATTATTTTTGCTGCCAAAAATAATCAACAGTGCAAATAATAGTTCACTGCAACCCTATCCACTTCAACCTCTAAATGGCTCTAAAAATAACTAAAAAGCACTTTTAATGAAGTGCAACTTGGTGAAATATTTGTATATGGATTTAACTGTGCTGCAACAGATATGTGACAGATGTGTGCTGTTTTGCTAATGAGATTAAAGATATTCACAAAGCGCCTTAGCGCTAAAGAGAGCTCCTGAGGTGAAAAACTGTAAGGAGGAGGACTTCTGACAGGCGAAGAGTTTCTTAAGCAGAGGAGAAATGGTGGCAAGACAAAGAAGGAGAAGAAATATTCACCAAACACTGAATGACTACATATTGCCAGGATTTGTGTCTGTGTTTTCTTGTATGTTTTCTGTCCTAGTCTGATTGTTCGTATAGTTGGTCGTTATGCTATGCTATGTTATGTATCATTATTTAAATTTGTTTTTCTTGTCTAGTTTGAGGTAATGTGTAACCTGTATAAACTGAAAATAAAATGATTTAAAGGAAGATTGTGCCGGGATGATGTCTGTGGTTAATCTCATCAGTGATACACTCACATTTCGCTATAACGCCAGAAATAAATACACTGAAAGCTTTGGCAACTCGAAATATTCCTCAGTGTTAGTTGGTTCATAGATTTACATGCCGACCAACGCTACTACTTAAATAGACTGGGAAGCACTCACTCTCATTTTTCCCCGTTAATATCAAATAGATTAGGTACCAACATTACCAGCATGGTAAATAAATGTAAACAAATACATACAACTATCAGCATTTGAATAAGCTACTGCACAATTATCCTGTGTCAAATATTGTATTGGCTACTATTAAAGTAGGCCTATGGTTTACACTTTATTCAACTGAGATGTCATTACATAAAATGGTATTCATAATAAGACCATGTCTGAATATAAATTAAACTATGATTATGCAAATTGTTTTGCTGTTCATTCTATATCCATTATCACAAAGAGTGCAATTATCCTTTTTCTTTTCTCTTTAAAGTAATGCATCATACCCAGCAACAGGGTCAACCACACCTCCTCGATTAAAGTTTCAGTCCCTTCCTTGTCAAAGTCGCTCTGAGAAGTTTCCTTAAATCACTCTTAAGACTCCTTGCTAGACATTTTAAGAGTTCTCTGAGAGAATATAGCTCCTGAACTTTAGGGAAATGAGGAAAAAATTATTCCCAACACATCTAGCAGTGGATGGATCACATCACTCAGTGTAAAGAAGGCTTCATTGAAGAGTTGAAACAAGCTGTATGCTACTGTGGAACAGTCTGGGAAAGGATGACTAATAATCTTAAAGCTACTGAAGGGAAAACACAAAAGGTAAAAATGTATGTTAAGGTGTTAACTGCATGTTGGCAGTGGTGATGCGATTCAGAATCAGAATCAGCTTTAATGGCCATGTAAATTTGCACATACATGGAATTTGACTCTGGTTTCACTTGCTCTTCGTACTTTTTTTTTTTTTTTCCCCCACACAATATACAAGATAAATATGAAAAATATAAAAAGGACATTAAAGACAGTAGTAAAACAACAAAAAAGTGCAGATAGTGCAGATGAAGAGTCTGTTTAACTGTTCATCAGAGTGACGGCCAGTGGGAAGAAGCTGTTTCTCTGTGTCTGGTGGTTTTGGCGTACAGTGCTCTGTAGCGCCTTCCAGAGGGGAGGATGTCCCAGTCCAGTGAAAGCACTGTTACTTTAAAGATAACTAAAATTACTGCCGAACGGATGTATGCCTCCTCAAACGAGTCAAGCTGCAGTTTACATCTGTCTAAAATGGCATCACTTCACCATTTTATTCTTTGGCCCAAAACATGTCTATGACCTTGACCGTTGAACAAAATTCAAATTTAAAAAGAAAATATACAGTAACACTTTATAATAACTGCACGCTATGAAGCATTATATAATACTTCATTTACAATTGGTGAATCCATCATTTATAGGGTGTGGAACAATGCTTTATAAATGATGAATTAAGTGTTTACTCATACTTAACTAATACTTCATAGCGTGCAGTTATTATAAAGTGTTACCGAAAATTCCTGCAGGTGTTCCTAAGATATGGTGTTCATGAGAATGGGACTGATGGAGGGACGGCCAGACAGAGGGACAACCTGAAAACAGTACACCTCTTGCCACAGCTGTTGACAGCGCTGAGGTATAAAAAGGCAAACAATGCATAGAAGCAGGAGCAAAGGTATACCTACTGGAAAATGTTATCTCAGTGTCAATCAGAAAACTACTTATTTATAGATTTTTTTTTAGAAAGGAGAAGATGGCTGTTATATATTGTGTCTCTTTATAATACGAAATACTGTGAGATCAAATTATATTATTGTGTAATTTAAGTATGAAGAATGGGCCGAAATCAATTTTGTTAATGATTAAGCAGTCAATTGTCTCTTTCATTATTTGATTGAGCACATAAATAAGTCACTAGAAAAGTATAAAACATATCACAATTCTCCAGAGGTCATGGTGATTCCTTCAAATTGGTTGTTCAGCCTAATCCAATCAAGAATCTAAAACTTCAATTAATAATATTTAAAATTCAGTTTAGCCAAGAAAAACTGCAATCCCTTTAGATAATCAGGGAATATTTGTCAGTGTTTGTTGATCGAGCGTTCAATTAATCCACTAATAACTTAATAGATATTAAAAACTGATATTGTCTGGTTTCTGTTGCTCACAAAGGGAAGAGTCAACACAATTTCTACTAATCAATGACTGTGACCGTTAACCCTTCGTCCACTGAGCCCGCGGTTTCGCGTGGTGACACTTGAAACGTTTCTCTAAGTTTCTAAAATATTCACAGCACCGTGATAATACATCGTAGAAATATAATTTTACGTCTGGCGGAAAGAGAAGACTTCCTGCTTCCGGGTGCCTGCCCAGGCAGAGCCCAGCATAATTTTAACATCATCAAACAAGCGAAAGGGCAGCAGTGTGTCATCTGACGCTGGTAAAAAATAAAATAAAATCCTTCTCTGTGATTTGTTGAGTCGCCATTTCGTGAACTAAACAACCAATGTACACTCAGGAAAATCTCAAAAGGACAACCCACTTGAGCATGTACACACGCTACAGTTTTCAGTCAGAGAAAATCGACATCATGACGACAAAGAGATTCAACACGGAGGAAGCAAAGCGCATGATTCTGGAGAGCAGCGAGGAGGAGGACGAAATCGCGTCGTTGTCAGAGCTCGAAGGCTTTAGTTCTTCTGAGGAAGATGGGTAAGTGTAGTTACTAAACTTTGTTACGTGTCTGTAAGACTGCATGGTGCAAACTAGTAATGTGTACACTGTGCAGGAGAGCACGAGAGCCCGCCACGCGGTGCACACTGCTGTTCACGTTACTACCACAGTTATGATCTGAGTAATGTTTATACACAGTCTGCTTTGTACAATACTCTGTTCACGTTACTAACACAGTCATGATCTGAGTAATATTTATACACAGTCTGCTTTGTACAATACTCTGTTCACGTTACTACCACAGTCATGATCTGAATAATATTTACACATCGAATGCGGAGCATTCTGCTCAATCTTTACGTCATCTTTCTTTCAACGGACTAGTATTGATTTATTTTACAGAGAGGAGCACCAGCCGCCCCGACCAGCCTGTCCAGCAAAGAGGCAGCGCGTTGACCGACGACTAAAGACACCATCGCCGGCAAACAGGGTGCGTGCTGCCCGGCGACTGCTTTCACTTCAGGCCAGATCAAGAAAGACGGCAGCGCGTGCACCACCTGCACCTACGCTGTCCTGGAGGACGGATGAAGACCCGGACACTGCTCCCCCCGTCATCAAGTTCCAGCCCGGACACCAGGTCCACACCGGCACCTGCAGGTCATGGTCCTGTCTCTGCTGCTGTTGCAGCCTGCCCCAAAACAAAGTCAACGGCGGGTCGCAGGGTTTGCGAGCTTTGCAGCATGAAGAAAGTGCGAAAAGACACGGCATGGAAGTGCGAGGCGTGTAACGTTCCCCTCTGCCTGCAGCTGAACAGAAACTGTTTCCGGGAATGGCATGCCATGGCATGAGGATATGCCATTGAAGCAAAGCAAGCCATACTTGTATATTGTAAATAGTCTGACTAGTTTTTGTTCTGTTTTATATTTCTCAATATATATGCTGTAATTTAAAAAAATATATAATACATATTTTATATTTTTTTTAAAAGTGTTGTGATGGTAATTTTTAATTTGCACACACCTCATGAAGCTTTATCTGCACTATGAAGTCATTTCTCAGTCCCATTTTTATCATTTTGGTGAAAGGCGTGAAAGACCATATTTCTACTCAAAAAACGATAATAAAAACTTTAGTTTTAGACATTTATTTACATGTATCTAACATTTTATTCATATATTTCACTGCTTTTGTGAACCTAAAACCTTTGGTAAACCAATTGCCATCACCTAAACAGAGTCACCACCTGAGTAAAGTTAGGTTTTTTTCAAGCGATATGAAGAATTTCCAAAAATCGAGATTCCATTTTTCAGCTTTAGTGTCATATTATAAAGTTTTTCTCTTTACACTTTTGCCTTATGACAATGGTGCCTCATTATATAGATAGCTGAGATTGTTCTGCAATTTATGATGTAAAACATGGGTATATATATCTTATATGCAAGTGCCTTAAAAGGTGAATCTAAGAAAATGGAGAAAATCGACTGAAAATGACCTCCAGTGTCCAGTGAGTTAATGTGGTGAAGTACATTTGATCAAAGTTAGCGTTAAACATCCACAAAAACAATAAATACACACATTTTCGCTAACATACCTGAACACGTGTTTACAAATACTGCATCCAAGGGAGTGTGACTGTGATGACATTACTATTTTTGAAGTCTCAGACAGTAATATACTTTCACGAGAGCATCTAAAACCACATGTTATATTTAAACCGAAACCTAAAGTGGTCTTTAAAGGTAATGCACTCCCTGTTTCAACGGTAGTTTAACGCCGGTTATCGATAAAGCTAACGAACGACCGCGTCAACAGACAGTCAAGCAAATGACAGACGAAGCGTTTAATTTACAAAACGTTTGCATCGTTTCAAGGTAAGAGTTAGTTTGTATGTTATTAGTTCTCATTCAAATGTATGTCAGTTAATACTCGGTCTCAATGTGTCACGCTAGCTCGTTGCTAACAGCTAACCATCCGAAGGCTTCGCGTATCCGCTGACGTTAGGCCTCAGCTCACTTTTAGCCTTTCTAGTCGTTTAAATCACACCACTGTACTGCAGAAGTAACTGGGAAGTAAATCACGCAAATAAGTGCTACCGCAAAAGTGTTAAATGTGTGTCCAAATGTACCTTGTTGTGTTGGTTTCTAGCAGATTGCCTCCCTCTCGAGTGTTCAGTTCCGCTGTTAGGACACGTACGACAACAAAGCAACGTAAGCGTTGATTGGACGGTAAAAGTGAAGTAGGCGGGACAAGTGCTGCTGTCAATCAGCGTCTGTATGAGCGGATCCGAGAGAACAGCGACACCTAGCGGTGATCTGATTCACACTGGGAACAGTCGAGATCAATACGTTGCTCAGCGGTGGTAAACAAACTGGAGGTCAGGAGTAAAGAGAAAAATCTGAGGGTTTAATAAAACGATTTAGGAGAGTACATTTGTCTTCCCCTGGGTTTGCTTTATAATAAATCACCGCTTGCCAGATCCTCTGACTAACCACATGTATATATATATATTTTGCACAATCCCAGCTATTTCTATTTTATTTTATTATTATTATTATTATTATTTTTATTATTATTGTATATATCTTTTATCTTTCTTTCATCCTGCTGTTTTTATGTATTTTGTTGTAAGTTGCTGCTACCCCGACACCAAATTTCCCCTCGGGGATTAATAAAGTATATATTCATTCATTCATTCATTCATTCTGTATTGTCTCTGGTCTATAAAGTGAAATACTTTTAAATCCATGAGCTCGCACAACACATGTCCACACTCAGGCCCTAACATGTGACAAGGGGTCGAAACAAGTAGACTTCATTTTTAAGTCGTCACAAGCTAAATATGTTGTGAGCATACAGTCGGTGGTTGTGAGCCTTTTTACAATACAGTAGGAGGATGCAGTTACATCAATTACGAGACTTCAACTGGTTATCGTGTATGTGAGATGTGTGGAATGGATGTCACAGATTATTAAAACGATAGACAATTTGATTGACATACATTTAATTCCAAAAGTCTAACATAGGAAAGCTATTATTATTCATCTTAGAGGAGCAAATGCAACATTTACAGCATTAACAAACAATATATAGAGGTTATTATTCAAGCTTCTCCTTGCTTTTTGACCAAGCTGTGCCAACCATTAAGATGTATTTTACTGAAGATTACATGGGATACATGTTTAGTTATAATGCATATCAATGAATGCTTTAAGTTTCAGTGAGACATTACAGCGATTTTGATGATAATACGTTATCCGTGAGAAGCTCCTTTTCAGTCAGTTTGACCAAGAAACCCAAATTAGAGACGCTAGATAAGACAGTGTTGTGTTTTGAAAAACAACTCCAAATATGGTTAAAAGAAAAGGGCTATTGATACAATAATGTATGGAACTGACATAGGATATTGAGCTGCTTCAGGAACCAGCCCTGGGTTTGCTGTATACTTTTTGATACACAGTAATTGCATTGCACTCTATTGAATCCAGGGTGTTTCATTGACATTGAACAGAGTGTCTATCTTATTAAGAAATATGAATGTCTTGGAGGAACTGAAAACTCTTTTGTGTACTTGAGCGTTCCCCACTGGCTAGCTCACAGCTGCGGCTATGCACTGTTTACTGATAGCGTCGTTGTAGCAGAAGCGTAGCATCCACACGCCAGTTCCCCCTTAAACACTGTTAGCTTGGTCAGCATGTTTGCCGTAGTTTGTACTGTTAGTGCTGTTAGCGCCGTTAACTATGATCCGCCGGCTTAATGCCTCACCATGTTGAGAGCCGTTGAGAGGCAATCAAAATGCTCCCACTCTCTTGTTATGTACATTTAAAGGGGAAACAACCGTAAAACTAAATATTAAATGATACAGACTACAGCAGGAAAGCCCTGCAGCGCATAGTGAATGCTGCTGGAAGAATCATTGGTGCCTCACTCCCCCCCCCTCCCCTCCCCTCCCTGCAGGACATATACAACACCCGCCTCACCCGCAAAGCGACCACGATTGTGAGCGACTCCACCCGGTCTCTTCAGCCTCCTGCCCTCTGGGAGGAGATACCGGAGCCTCCGGGCTCGCACCACTAGGCTGTCAACCAGCTTCATCCACCAAGCTGTCAGGAAGCTGAACTCTCTACCTCACCACTCCCACATCTAGA
The DNA here is from genome assembly GCA_038501785.1 of Myoxocephalus aenaeus. Lineage (NCBI taxonomy): Eukaryota > Metazoa > Chordata > Actinopteri > Perciformes > Cottidae > Myoxocephalus > Myoxocephalus aenaeus. Next base: position 2,469,379 of record JBAMJR010000020.1, on the reverse strand, counting down.
CTCGTGTCTGCTGCTAAACTGTCTGACCGCTGCTATTAACGCACACTTAAATAGTTTCCTAATCTGTTTTTGCACTATATGTTATATGTTTTTGCACTATGTTTATATGTCTTTGCACTATGTTTATATGTCTTTGCACTATGTTTATATGTTATATGTTGTCTATTTTTTACTTTAAAAAAAAAAAGTGCACTATTCACTTTATGTTTCTGCACTATGTTTATATGTTTATATGTTGTTTATATGTTTATATGTTGTTTATATGTTATATGTTGTCTAGTTTAGATGTTGTTTATATGTTTATATGTTATATGTTGTCTATTTTTTACTTTTTTAAATGTTGCACTATTCACTTTTTTTTCAGACAGTAGAGAAACATAATTTCAGGTCCTCTGTATGTTTGCACAATATGGAAGAAGTGACAAATAAAACTGACTTTGACTTTGACTTTTGATATTTCTGAAATAATTTGGAGCTCCGTTTTGAGTTGAGCATTTCCTTCCATCTCTTCCAAAGATTGCAGCAGAAACCCACATTTCTAGAACACAATTACATTATTACTGGCATCCAGCTTTGCAACTTGAAGAATGTTTTCTAACGTGTGACCTGGATGACCTGACATTCAAAGCTGAATTTAATAATAGGCTCATTAATTATTTTTGGCACACTCAATCTAAAATGTGTGCAATACTAAATTATATATTATCTTTAAATTCCCCCCAACATGTTTTATCTCAATTCAACATATTTTCAGCAACTATACCTTCAGTAAAAAAAACAAAGAAATATCCTGTGCGCATATGTTGTATGTCACAAGAATGACCTTTTGGTCTGAGTTATGTTTTCTGTAATCTTGTAACCATTACTTTTTTTTTCTCTCACAACCCTGTCTAGTTCCAGACCTCCCAGTTCTGCAGTATTTTCAGTAGTATTGGGATTCAGTTGAGCTGAATGACATCCATCTGGCAGATCCTTTTATAAATGTTTTCACAAGGAACATCAAACCATGTCTTTGCATGGCTGTCTAAGGTGGCACAGTCCTCTCCATGTTCCCCTCCTGACTGATGGTTATTTGGCTCTGAGCTCCACTGATCCCAGTATCTGTGACAGACGGAGAGAGGAGGACACATGGATTGGGTAAGCTATAAATAACAACTGTGGACATTTCTCACAAATGTGAAAAACAAGCTCACCCCACCCACCCAACCCAAGCCTGTGATTCATTCATGACATTTTTTAACTCACTTGTCTGAGGTTTTAATACAAGATTGGACATCTAGTATTTCTGTATTTCTGTATATTGTATCTATAGGCCAGGTAAAACAGGCAGCTTATTTTGCTTTGGATGGTTTAGGTTATCCCTGGACAGTTTATTCAGTGTCATTGAAAATGTAAAATTAATTCAGCAATTTTAAAATAAAACATAAACAAATAAATAATGTACTGCATTAAATATTAAATCAGATGGTACTTGTGTTGCAAAGTGGTGTTGTCGACCCATTTCCAGTCTCCTTCCTTCTCTAGGTCAGACAGGCCGATCCAGAAGTGGTAATCAAATCCGCCGATTCTCTTAGCTTCTTCTTCCAGAGCGTCCTGAAAGTAAAGAAACACAAAGAAACACATCATTGACATAATGCCTTTGTTAGTGCCAAACCCTAAATCCTTAACCCATACCCCTTTTTGTATTATCTTAACTCTAAGACCATGTCTTAACACTTTGACAGTCCTATTATATATTATTGTAAAGGAAGGATCTTTACTTACAGTGAAATAAAAACACATATCTAACTCTTTAAAGAGCCAATGTGTACATTTTTAAACATATACAATGAAGGCATAATTACATACTAGACCTTTTCCATAGCAGGCATGTTGACTAGAAAAGTGTTACTTATAACATATATATAATAAATAATGTGTCCCAGTAAGTCATGATGATATTGTGACAGTGACCCGATACCAGGACCCTGACACTGAAGCAGCTAATAATCAATTTCCTTATCTACACCGGTTATTCTATTACGATAAAAGGTCAAAAGGTCCGCTGTAAACAACGCCCTGTTGCATTTGGTCAATGAACTCAATGTATACAAAGGTTGATAAAGGTGTACTTTGCCCTAAAGTTGCAGAGCGAAAAGGGGAGTCTCTCTGGTGTCAGTATAGAGCACCCACACATTCCTTAGTAGAGGTTTAATCCTTTTATACAATCTATCAGACGAATAAAGTGGAAATCACCATTGTGGATGAACCATTAGTGAACAGGGCTATAGACCTGAGACTTTTGTGTTTTGATTATGTACTTCATGGTTTGCTTTTCACAGTAGGAAAAGCACAAGTGTAAATAATAAAATGAAGTCTCTTCAGCTTCAGGGTCCTGGTACGGTGCATGCTGGTTCACTGTCACGCTATCATGGCTTACTGAGCTACTTGAATATAACAAAGCTATTGTCAAAATGTCTGCTGGGAAAAAGGCATATTCAGTTTGTAACTTAAATCTAACTTCCTGTCTTAAACTATGCCTTTGCAAAAGTAAAGACCATGTGACCTTGCCTTGCAAAAATGTCTTTGGGTTTCCTGTCCACACACAAACACACATTCATGCACACGCGCACGCTCCCACGGACAGCACACAGTAAACAACACACTAACTGACCCAATTAAGGGGAACGAGAAACACCTGTGCCGGTCAGCAGGTGTTAATTTTTGTCTATGAAGTTTGCTGATACAATGAGATGTATTCAGTACACACACACACACACACACTCACATGCTGTTCCATGGTGTGCAGTATGGTAAGATGGCTGCCCATAGCTGCACAGCTATCTCTGCTCTTTTCCCAGTCCAGCTTGTCATTGCTGAATTGGTAACACTGATCCCCGACATGAAGCCAGCCTTCCGGACACTCCCTGCACGGCTTAACTATTGATGAGATAAAGAGGGCAAGATATGAAAAACTGCGAGTGTTAACAGTAAATCAAGTACAGCAGGAAATTAAGATTGTCTGCATGTTTGATATACATCCCGCCCACCTGTCTTTGAACAGCTCTGTCCCAGAGTGGCGTAGTCCTCACACAGCTGGATGTAACGTCTCTGTGCCGAGTTCAGTTTTAAACCCAGCGATGAGGAGTCCAGGGCGGCGCCTGGCACCGGCCGGCCGATCACTGACAAGGAAGATAGATAGATAACATTTACAGACCAGTCTAGACCAAAGGGGTGGACCAACATTGCCACCAACAAAAGCCTGACAAAAAAAACACTGACTTCTCCCTCTAAAAACATGAATCTCCTCTATACAGTCTGTGAATCTCTGATTTTACTGCTGCTGTTTCTGGAGATAATTGAGTTTATATGAGCTCCCTTGCGGCTGAAATCATCTACAATCATTTACAATATGAACTTTCTCTGGTTTCATTGCCAGATATCTTTTCACATTTGTGTTTCCTCTGTTTATGCTGCCACTTCTCCTTTGCCTACTAAAAACATATTTATCTGATGTTTTCTAAGAAGAGTAATTGATAGAATATGTCATTAATAAAAAGAATAGACATGTATTTATGTGGCTTTTATGAAGAAAAAAAATACTTTCAAAGGGACAGACAACATCTCAGGAAGAAACTTGAAAACTAAATATTGTCACTGATCAGGTTCAGAGTAAAAGAGAGTCAAGTCACGCAGTGTCCTTTTATAGGGTTTTTACTTTCATTAAATGTAAACTGAACATCTTGCTTTCGTTCATATCAGAGTTTACGTTTTTTGAAATAAGAAGTCATTCTTGATTAAAAAAAAACGTATCACATAAATTACCTGTCACATGTATTACACAGGTTCAGGTGCTGCAGTGAGGTTACATGTGGTTAACACATAGATTACACAAAAACATGATGATAGACCCAGGAACAGTATTAAAAAAGTGTCCTTATAGATATTTGTGAAATTAGATGTTAAAATGTGCTGCATTTTTTTTGTATGTCAGATGTTGTTTACTCTGCACTTAACAGAGCAAATAAAGAGTACACCTACGTAAAGTGAAAACATTTATTTTACCAGATGATCTGGCTCACAACACAATAGTAATATTTAACTGCAAGGGATATTGGCTGATTTGTCATGAAACATAATGTGTGCTTCTATGCCATATTTATAAAGTAGAATTAAATCATTTTTCTGACAATATATTGTAATAGAAAGTATTAGATGTTTAATTTTATCTTCTCTTGTCGCAAGTCATCATTTTCAGATACTACAATTGTATTCAATAGCTTCTGTGTGTGTGTGTGTGCGTGTGCGTGTGCGTGTGTGTGTGTCTGATGGTAATAGATCAAGCGCGTACATCCCCAGTGGTGTTTGTTTTAAATGAGTGTGTCCTCACAAGCACATTATCAGGCTGAGCTGCCAGAGCCTGCTGGCCCTGCAGGAGAAATATTTCACAATTATGGACTTTGTGCTTTTTCTATTATATGACCCTCACCGGACTGAGAGGAGCACTTTATCTTTGTTATTGCCAATTATAGGTGTCCAAAAGTGCACTGAGCTGATACAAAGAGAAAATAATCATTGAGAAAGAGTCTCATAGAGAGAGAGAGAGAGAGAGAGAGAGAGAGAGAGAGAGAGAGAGAGAGAGACAGGCAGATATACATACTCAGACTGGAGGGCAGGTTGTTTATACTTACAGAGCACAGTGAGTATGATGTTGGCGCAGATGGAGGCCAAAAAGCCAATAAGCATCAGGAGAGCAGGCCGACTCCTCAAACACTCAATGCCCCGCTTCAGTCCCTGGGAGCCTGATTAGACACAAAACATGGAAGCTGTCAATTTATCATTTGTAATCCTGCGGTGAACCCAGAGTTCAGCCTTTGAGTAAAAAGAGATTGTGGAGCAGAAGCGTTTAACCAGAATTTAGCTTTGTTGGTTTTACTATTCCCAAAAGATAACACATACATTTGCTTAAAGTTAGGTCAAGTGGGTACTCACAAATGCACACAAACACAAAAATGCATCTGCAGCATGTAGACAGATTCAGCAGTAGCAAAATAATCAGATTTTTTACTAAGTAAAAGTAGCAATGGCACTCTGTAAAAATAGTCAAAGTCCTGCATTCCAAATCTTACTTCAGTATAAGTACATACATATAATTAGCAAAATGCAGGCTGAGGCAGCATCTTACTGTCATATACTATATTGTTCAGATTTGATCTATTGTATATTGTTTTGTTTTACAACAATGCATCATATTACATATATTAATGGAAAAATGTTTTGTTCGTATAATCATAATCTGTAAAGTAATTAGCCGCTAAAAATGTCAGATAAATGTACTGAAGTAGACATTCCAATATTCCACTCTCAGATGTGGTGGAGTTGAGTGAATGTACCAGATGTTATACAGTAGATTAAATAGCACAACAGAGTTAGGACAACCACCTATTAAAATGCTGCTTGCATACTCATGGATTAGTAATAATAAGTCAGTAGTTTAATATATGATATTGTAACAACAATAAAGGCCATGTTGCCTGCTTAGTGAGAACTTTTACTTTTATACTTTCAGAACATTTAGCTGATAATACATAGACAGTACATTTCCTTAAGTAAAAGTTTAATGGAAGACTTTCAATTTAAATGTGGTATTTTTATACACAGACACAGGTATTGCTACTTTTACTTTAATAAATAATCTGAATAGTTATATCACCACTGTTATTGAGTACAATAAGTATACCATTTTCCTATGAAATGTAGCCAAGTGAAGTAGACTTTACACTACAAAGAATATAAGTAAAGTACAAGTATTTCAGAATGTTCACAGTACCTGAGTATTGGTACTTATGTGTACATGATATTTCACCACTGGCTTTTACACACATAAAATCTCTCAATATTGTTGTCACATAAACACACAATACCGTTGTTATGTTGGATAATGAGCCTGTTCCCTCCAGGGGTCGGCTCCTCTGTGAACTCCTGCAGGTTCCTGTAGTTTTCTCTCTCCTCCATGGCTTTGATGGCGTTGTTAACACTCTGTCTCTCTTTGTACTGCACCTCCTCTGGTCCCTAAAGGCTTTGGTATCTCCTCTCCAAAGCACCAATATTTCTCCTTGAAATTAAATTTGTCGCTGGTGGTTGATTAATCGAGGCAGGTCCCCCTGCCCACAGCTCTGCTGCAGTGCTATAACAAATATGCTCAGTTAAACTGTCCTGTACCTACAACTAAATAATATCCACTCTTTCTGGAAAAGAGAAGACAACAGAGAATCCCGAGTTGGAGAGGCTTTCTTCACGTCGTTGGCTCTGTGTGGTGTTGTGCGCTTGTTGCTGTGGTGTTTTACTGTCAACTTGCCCTGTATTGTGTAATCCCTGTAATTCCCTCACTCACATGCTCTGTTTTGAGAGAAGCACTGATTCTGGATGTGAACGTTGTGTGATTGCACATTTTGTGGGCGTGAGTCAGAACAGAAATACGATTGAATACGATACGGACATTCCGAAAAATAAAAAAAATTGGAACTGCAACAAGGTTTTGATGGGAAAGCAGCTGGGAGGTGTGTGTGTGTGTGTGTGTGTGTGTGTGTGTGTGTGTGTGTGTGTGTGTGTGTGTGTGTGTGTGTGTGTGTGTGTGTGTGTGTGTGTGTGTGTTGTAAAGAAAATAAGGCTGAACTCCGAATCAAGTGATCCACAGATTTACAAGAATGTGTGGTGAAGGTGCAACCACACATATTTTAGCGCAGTAGTCCCTGAAACAAGCCTACGGACATGATCAACACTAAATAATCCTCCTCTGCTTTAATTAATCTGGTTTAAAAAACCAAACCTCATGAAGAAGAATAGCTGACAATGGCTGGAGGAATTAGGTGCCAAGAAAAAAGAAGAAGAAAGGGACATATAACAACAACAAAAAAACAAACATTTTGACAGTCTGTTGAAGCAACAGTGGGCATCTGGTGCGTGTGTGTGTGTGTGTGTGTGTGTGTGTGTGTGTGTGTGTGTGGTGTAGAGGTGATATTGTTGCAGCTGCTCCACTAACAAAGAGAATACAAATAACTCTCAACACAGGAACACATGGACACACACAGCGCTGATTAATGCTGAGTCGTACTTTTTATTACTCCATCTTTGCCAATTCTTAAAAAACGTATTTGTCTTTGCTCACGCAATGGAAAATGCATGCCAGAGTTTAATCCGCTCCAATATGGCAGGCCATCAATGGGGTTTGGCCACAAGATATTACACCATCTGAGTTGACGTGTTCTGGTCATGAACTCTCGAATCTCTCTGCTAGATGTGTCCAGTCTGTACTTTCCGTCCCCTGCTCTATAAAACACCCAGAGAGCAGATAGAGGAAGCCAAAGTTTTGCAACATTCTATGAGCCGACAGACATGATGACCCTCATCAAAAAGAACGGTAAGTGCACCATTAAACAGTGTCCACCAATGGCTTAAGGTAGTTACGACGGGCCCCAGTGCAAAGTAGGAAAGGAATCCAGTTTAGGGACCTTTGTCACTGTATCTGTATTTCTGGCAATCTGAATTACTCGCAAGGGGTCTGTTCCTCCGGAGGGCCGGCTCTGTGGGCACCCCACCTTGCAGGCCTCAGTGCAACAGCACTACCTAATATTTACGTCCCTAGTGTGCACATATGTGTGGCTCTGCATTTAAACTAATGTTGTATATGCTTTTGTTGTCTTCAGGCACACTGTCCTCTATGCTCTCATTGTGCTGTTGCTTTCTGGAGCCTTCTCTCAAGCTGCAGACATTCCAGAGGAAGAGGGGTCCTTTCTGAAGATGAAACTTAACTTGTTGATGAATCGCTACAGACTCCTGTGTAACCAATTCTCCAACCGGGCAACCAGCTGCTCAGCTCCAGGTACTGGACCTTCCTCTTTCAGGCTCCTGCAGGTGCATGTGGACGATCCCACATGTATTCCCTTTAGTTAAGCAGGCTTTGTAATACATGCATTCTCCCACAGCGATCAAATGCACCGCGTGCCCTGACGGTTGGCTTCATGGAGGGAAACAATGCCTCTTCATCAGGATGACTATTTTAATAGTACAAATAAGTGTACAGAGATAGGCGCCCATCTTGCCATCTTGACCACCAAAGAACAACATGTAAGAGTTTTTGTGTATGTTTTGTTCTCTGTATTTTAATATTTTTGTTGTTGTCACAAAATATTCACAACAAATGTGGATGCCATACAGTCTTAGGATGCCGTGGAACAAGAAGTCATGAGGATGGGAGGGCTGTACACAGACTACTGGATCGGACTGTCTGACTTTGACAATGAAGGAGACTGGAAATGGGCGGACAACTCAAAACGTAAAACTCTGTATGTATGAAACGACTAAAATTAAATATCTTCTCATAATAAGAAAATATACTGTAGGCACTATAAATACTGTTCAGACACAAATAACAAAAATATAAAAAATTCAAGCACCCTGATAAAGGTTCAATGACAAAACATATTGTGTGGTTCCTGCCTAATCTCAGGTTGAAGGGTTAACACAACAGACCCTGAACCATAGGCGTCCAAGGTCCAGGAAGTTAGGGCATGTTTTGCGCTCAGTGGATCTAAAACTAGCGTTCACGAAATGTGCACTAAATGAATTACTAAAAATATTTTACTTCACTTAATCAAAGTCAAACTTTGCAGAGATACTGTTAACACATAGTGCTATTTTATCAGTGGTGTATAAAGTACCCAAAAGCCGTACTTGAGTAAAAGTAAAGATACCTTACTGGAAAATTACTCCAGTAAAAGTAAAAGTCACCTAATAAAATACTACTTGAGTAAAAGTCTTAAAGTATCTGATATTTTCTGTACTTAAGTATCAAAAGTATTTTTCTGATATAAAATGTACTTAACTATTGAAAGTAAAAGTAGAAGTACATGCTTTTAATAAAAAAGCAAAGGGTCAGAATTTTGAGAATTATGAAGTTTATTCTTTTAAGTGCTGTGGCCACCATGACCAAGGACAAGGAGTTGTGTTGAAAATAATTGGGTTGGCTGTGATCCATCCATATATATTATGTTCAACATAATATATTGTACCTAAGTATACTCTTGCATCTACTATGAACTTATCATCATAATTCTCCAAAAAGCAATATGACACTAAGGAGTTGTAACAGTGTGGTTATAAGTATGCTCATTCCGCCCGGTACCGGTCTGTGGGTCCCTTGGTACCGGGTCGTGGGTCCCTTGGTACCGGGCTGTGGGTCCCTTGGTACCGGGCCGCACAGAAAGAATGAATGAAAAATAAAAATAAAATTAAAAAAAATAAAGGCCGGAACGATGTTTTATTGTGAAAAAAGACCGCATACATCCGTCTGTGTATAACCCAACCCAACCCTTGTGGTAACCTCAGACCCTTGACACATGTCAAGAGGTTCCGTTACTCTAAAAATGAAACTTAAAAGTCTGTTTAACTTTGCCGGTGTTCCGGATTAAAACCAAGGCAGAGTATCCTGAGATCGCCAAAAAAGGAGAACCTGCAGGAGAACCTGCTTCCATTCCAACATCCTGTCTTTGTGCAGCGGGTTATAAGTTAAGCAGTAGACTGGACTAAAGGTTTAGTTAGCAGTAGAGTCAGTAGACTGGACATAACGAACACACGTCAGGTGTCGTTGTCTCCCGTCTCTCCGAGGTCGGACCCGGTCCGTGAAAATATTGTCTTCACGTAACCGGTCTGTGGCGCATAAAGGTTTGGGAGTGCTGGACGAGAGGATGTAGAGGGCTAATGCATAATATTGTGATTCGCAAAACCTGCTTGGTGGAGTCTGTGTTCTGTGTTTTTTTTTCTTCTAAACATACCTGCAAACTTGTCACCTTTCGGCGAAATTCGCCGTTTTGAAATGAAAATATGTCATCCACGTGAATCGTGTAGATCCGAAGAGTTTTTGTTTTGTCGCCCAGCGTTTCTGAGATCAGAGTGAGACACGAAAAAAAAAAGAAGAGTTGTGCTCTTCGCAAATAGAAGATCTTTGTGTCGAGTCTTGGCCAATCAGCGTTAAGATGTCTACAGCGGCTTCATTTCCCTCCCACCAGTTTTTTTATAGCAAGCTATCACGTTAGCTAACGTTGTTGGGAGAGACAGCGAGTGAGATTACTGGCAGCGGAGAGTCCGTGGCAGCGTGTGACGTCAGCCAGGAGAGCGGCGAGTCAGCGGCTCTGAGGTTCTACCTACCGACACCTGACTACATATAAGGAGAGGACAATAGAGATTTTAATTAAAAAACAAGTGGCCGAAATGAGTTTCCTCCGTAGGGTGGCTATATATATATATATATATATATTAGTTGTAGTTATGCGGTTATAACCGCTGTCACACTCGAGAGAGGTGTGCATGTTCAGGTTTACCTGGTGGAAAGATTATTCCAGTGTTCTAGACTAACAGTGACGTCTCCTCAAAGTAAAGTGGTATAACAGTATGACATAATATGGTTAAAATAAAAAGGCTGGTACATTATACATATTATGGCATATAAGTGTAATATTATGAAGTGAAATGTAGTAGTAGCAAAACAATATTCAGTATAGTACAGCAGTATTGTAAGTATTAAGTCTACAAAATACATTATATATATATATATATATATATATATATATATATATATATATATATATATATATATATATATATATATATATATACATACATACATACATACATACATACATACATACATACATACATACATACATACACACACACACGCACTACTGTTCAAAAGTTTGGGGTCACTTAGAAATTTCCTTATTTTTCAAAGAAAAGCACTCTTTTTTTCAATGAAGATAACATTAAATTAATCAGAAATACTCTATACATTGTTAATTTGGTAAATGACTATTCTAGGTGGAAACGTCTGGTTTTTAATGAAATATCTACATAGGTGTATAGGCCCATTTCCAGCAACTATCACTCAGTGTTCTAATGGTACATTGTGTTTGCTAATCACATAGAAGACTAATGGATGATTAGAAAACCCTTGAAAACCCTTGTGCAATTATGTTAGCACAGCGTAAAACAGTTATGCTGGTGAGAGGAGCTATACAACTGGCCTTCCTTTGAGCTAGTTCAGTATCTGGAGCATCACATGTGTGGGTTCCATTATACTCTCAAAATAGCCAGAAAAAGAGAACTTTCATGTGAAACTCACCAGTCTGTTCTTGTTCTTAGAAATGAAGGCTATTCCATGCAGGAAATTGCAAAGAAACTGAAAATGTGTCTGGGTGACCCCAAACTTTTGAATGGTAGTGTGTGTGTGTATATATATATATATATTTATTTTTGTAATCATAGTTTGTCAGCTTCTCGACGAGTGACGCTGTTCGGCACTGACTGAAAAAGTGAATAGTGCAACATTTAAAAAAGTAAAAAATAGACAACATATAACATATAAACATATAAACAACATCTAAACTAGACAACATATAACATATAAACAACATCTAAACAACATATAACATATAAACATAGTGCAAAGACATATAAACATAGTGCAAAGACATATAAACATAGTGCAAAAACATATAACATATAGTGCAAAAACAGATTAGGAAACTATTTAAGTGTGCGTTAATAGCAGCGGTCAGACAGTTTAGCAGCAGAGTCTAGATGTGGGAGTGGTGAGGTAGAGAGTTCAGCTTCCTGACAGCTTGGTGGATGAAGCTGGTTGACAGCCTAGTGGTGCGAGCCCGGAGGCTCCGGTATCTCCTCCCAGAGGGCAGGAGGCTGAAGAGACCGTGTGAGGGGTGGCAGGAGTCGCTCACAATCGTGGTCGCTTTGCGGGTGAGGCGGGTGTTGTATATGTCCTGCAGGGAGGGAGGGGGGGGAGTGAGGCATCAATGATTCTTCCAGCTGCATTCACTATGCGCTGCAGGGCTTTCCTGCTGTAGTCTGTGCAGCTTCCACACAGTGATGCAGTTGGTCAGGATGCTCTCGATGGTGCCACGGTAGAAGGTGCACATGATGGGTGGAGGGCTTCCTGCTTTCCTCAGTTTCCGGAGGAAATAGAGGCGCCTCTGTGCTTTCTTTGCCAGGGTTTTCGTGTTGACTGTCCACGAGAGGTCCTCACTGATGTCCACTCCCAGGAACTTGGTGCTGCTGACTTGTTCAATGTCAGCACCGTTGATGGTCAGTGGTGGGTGTTGGGTGTGGCCTTTCCGGAAGTCAACAACAATCTCCTTGGTCTTGCTGTTATTCAGAAGGAGGTTGTTGTCTCTGCACCACGTGGTCAGAAGGTTGACCTCCTTCCTGTAGTGGGTCTCGTCATCCTTGGTGATGAGACCTATCAGAGTGGTGTCGTCTGCAAATTTGACCATTTGATTGGTGCTGTAGGTGGTTTTGCAGTCGTGTGTCAGCAAGGTGAAGAGCAGTGGACTGAGCACACAGCCCTGAGGGGCCCCTGTGCTCAGAGTGATGCTGCTCGAGGTGTTGTTGCCGACGCGTACTGCTGATGTTCAATTAGGACCTTATCTTTTGGCTGTACAATCAGTAATACACAATCTTCTTGCTATTTCAGGATGCTGATGACACAGGACATTGCCATGCAAAAGATGAAAATCAATACGGCGGAGGGTCCAGACGATGTCGGTATCGTTTCAGAAGGAATACAAGTTCTGACTGCTCTGGATAACATTCCGAGGGCTTGCTGCTGGTTGGGTTGGCGTATGCAGTCAACCTTACCTATCCCAAGGAGCTCCGATACATATTCCAGGTATCCAGAAACTCCTTCTGGAGCTGGACTGTGCAAAGCTGTCACCGAACGTAAACAGCCTCAAGAACAAACTGCTTACTTAATAGAATGGACCCTTGCAAAAACATTGTTATGTCACTGTTCAAACTCTCATCTGTGGTTAAGTTCAACTCGTTCAATGCTTGAGTTTATTATTTTTTGAAGGATCCCAGTGAGAAGTGTAGTTTGCCTCTTCAACTGAGTTTTAGTGCTGCAGGTGGTTGTTCAATATATAAACCATCCTCATTTAAGGAGACTGCCATGATATCACTGCCATGGCACAAGCAGCTGTTTGTGTATAGTGTTCCAACTGTGTACACTAGGATTGCAAATTGTGTGTTATTATTGAGGAATTTGCACATGAAGATTTTTAGATAAATGTAACAAATTTGCACAAATAAATGTTTACCTGCAGTACTTTGTATGTATGATGATCTGTTGGCTTAACTTAAGTTTACTGTGACACCAAGATGGCATAGTGAATTAGACATAGACAAATTATGGCAACAAAGTGACAAATAATATTATTGAATAGATTGAATGTAATATATTTAATGTCATTCAGTAAATCCAACTCAATTTCACCCAGATAATTAATATATATGACTCAATTTCACCCAAATATTCAGTAAATGTAGATCAGTTTCACCCAAATATTCAATAAATGTAAATCAATTTTACCCAAATATTCAGTAAATATAAATCAATTTCACCCAAATATTCAATAAATGTAAATCAATTTTACCCAAATATTCAGTAAATATAAATCAATTTCACCCAGTGGCGGTTTTGGGCACGGGCGAACCGGGCAGCCGCCCGGGGCGGCACTTTTTCATGTCACGTGGGGGGCGGCACGACCACTTACCACTTAAAAAAAATCATCTGGGCAGCGAAGCGGTTTTCCATTATCTATCATATCACTGTGTGGGGAATTGGCAGGTTGGCGCCCCCTGCGGCTGCGGGCGCCCCTGCTTGTGGGGGGGTGGGGGGCGTCGCCTCTGGGTCTCCCGGGGGGATCCACTGTGGGCTATAGAGCAATACTCTAATGCAGCGGCCCCCAACCTTTTTAGAGCCACGGACCGGTTTTGTGTCAGACAATATTTTCGCGGACCGGCCTTCACGGTGTGGGCGCAAAATATGACGTAATAAATATGACGTAATACGACCGGCATAAAGACAATTATAAAGTGCATAAAGATACAACTCACCATGACGCTGCATTAGTGAGAGCCCTGAGCTTGAGGGTTGAGGGTTTTAGAGCTTTTTTGGCGATCTCAGTAACTCTGCCTTGATTTTAATCCAGAACACCGAGTAGTAACGGACTTTTAAGTTTCATTTTTGGGGAAACGTATCACGTAACCTCTTGACATGGCCTTCCTTTGAGCTAGTTGAGTATCTGGAGCATCACATGTGTTGGTTCCATTATACTCTCAAAATAGCCAGAAAAAGAGAACTTTCATGTGAAACTCGCCAGTCTGTTCTTGTTCTTAGAAATGAAGGCTATTCCATGCAGGAAATTTCAAAGAAACTGAAAATGTGTCTGGGTGACCCCAAACTTTTGAACGGTAGTGTGTGTGTGTGTGTGTGTGTGTGTGTGTGTGTATATATATATATATATATATATATATATATATATTTGTACACTTGGGTATTGCCAAAAGAAGAAATGAAACCCATCTTGATCATAGTTTGTCAGCTTCTCGACGAGTGACGCTGTTCAGCACTGACTCGCCCCGCTGGTGTCACCTTTTTCACCCCTCATGAGTTTGCAGGTCTGTCTAAAGATAGATTTGATTTTGTAGCGAGTAACGAAGGGTTCAGGGGAAATGTATCGGAGTAAAAGTACCAGTTTTCTTTGCAAAATGTAGTGAAGTAAAAGTAAAAGTAAACAGAAATATAAATAGTAAAGTAGAGTACAGATATCCCAAAAAACGACTTAAGTACAGTAACGAAGTATTTCTACTTCGTTACTATACACTACTGTATTTTATAGTAGAAAAACAAGCGGAAATTTAAAAGAGGAAAATACATCCTGGAAGTTTCTTTTTTTTTCTTTCCTGTGTTCTATCATCAACCAATAAACCAGTAACACATATACTGCTATATGAACCTCTTAACTAGTCTCACAAGTGTTTTCTGTATATTATACAAAAAAATGCAATACCAGATTGGAAAACTACTTAGTTTATAAATGTAATATGTTCAAGTTCACTTTCTGAGAGAAGGTTTAATGGATATTTGGTTGTGGTTGTGAGATATTGAAGGTAATTCAATTGTATTTAGGGGTCATCATCATTAGCCGAGTCAGAATATCCAGAAATCAATCACACAGACACGTCATGCTTTACATCAGTTGCTACCCCTGCAAAGCTATTTATTGAACATGTCCCATAAAGAGATTACTTTAAAAATATATATATATTATTTAGGACAAAGAAATAATATGACTTCAATTCTTTCTGGGTAGATTTTGGGACGTGTTGAAATCCGAGCCAAACAACGACCTGTCCAATGGTCTGGATGGAGAGGACTGTGCGGTGGTGCATAGCTTCACTCAGATCTAGTACGATGTTCCCTGTTCTTTCACATATCCCCGAATCTGTCAGATGGACGTCCTCCCTCTCCAGTGAGCCCCAGCACACCACTGCAGGACCACCACTCTACCCAATGTAGTTTCTCTTTGCAATTTGATCTACAAATAAACAATTATCTGAAAAAAGGACTTGTTTTGATTTAAGTAATACATGCTCATTTTAATTCATTTCTTAATACAGTATGTATAAAAGAAAGTAACCAAGCCTATCAGTGCATTATTATAATAGAGCTCGTAAAAAACGACATTACATATCTAGAAACAATGTGGATAAAAGATAGCACAATATAAACAATTATCAACAGCAATAATCAAAAACAATAATGTTAAAATGATGATTAAAAGAAGCATATAGCAATTCTGTGAAATAGAAAAGTCCTAAGATTACATATTACATTACAAACATAAAAACATGTACAACTGTGAAATACATTGTTGTGATGATCCATTCTTTTAACTGGACTTTGTTTTAAACTTCCAGACCCTCACTAACACACCCAACAGAGTTTCACAGTTTAGTGGCTATGACGGTAAAATCCATCTTATCTGGACAGAAATTCAATAGGTTGTAATGTCCTCTTGAAAATGTCTCTGTGGGAGATATTATGTTCTGTAGAAGCCTTTAGGTTTGGGGCTGAAACAAAACAAGTCACAGGTTTCTTTTTGAGTTATTGATATAGACACAGAGCTACAAAAAGCAAAGTGCAGATGTTGATTGTAATAATGTGTATTTCTTCATAAAGCTCCTTGTGGCTAAATGTTTCAGTGCTGATGACTGTGTATGTGTGTCTTGAGTAATTTCACGAGTCCAGGAAACGGTTGATACGTACGTTTTGCATTGGCAGAGTCGACGCCTGAGGTGTGTCATCTTCTGTCATCAGCAGAGAGAGAGAGAGAGAGAGACATACCTCTTAGTGCCACATTAATAAACCAGTGTGATCGAACAGAAAGGAATAGGAATGGTTTAACTGTACTTGTCTGCGTCGGTAGAGGATGAATACCAGGATGAGCAGGAGGATCACGATGACTGTGACACTACATATGACCACCAGCATCCATGAACTCATTTTGGGTTCTGTGTACAGCAGAAACAGAGGCATCAAACAGTATACAGTATACACAGAGCACATCATATAAAGCCAAGCTTCTGTCGTAAAAGAGATTGTGGCCATGAGTTCATACCCATGTCATATTTCCTGCTCTCTTCTCACTTCCTGCACTCACCGATCTTCAGCGTTATCTCAGCCGACGTCAGCCGTGTGTTGCTCTGCCACAGCTCACATCTCCACTTTCCGCCAGCTCCTGTCCCCACTTCCGGGATGGTGAGATGGGCAGGGTGACGGTCAGATGTCAGAGACGACAGGGACAATTGTGCAGGCGGAAACCATTTCAGTCGTAGGTCAGAGGGCAGCGGATGGCCGAGGCTGCAAGTCAGGTTGAGCTGCTGACCAGAAATTAACTCTGTTCCTGGAGAGGAGGTGACTGAAGAGAGAGAAAGAGAGAAGAACAAAATATCATGAGCATGAGAAGACTTGGCAGGCTAGAAAAACCATGTGCTCTCCTTTCCTCTACATTAACTATCTGAATCTGACTGAGCATCTGTTGCTGCAGTGTGCCAGCCGAACCTGCCAAACTTAGGGGGAGAACGCTTTTTTCAAATAAGAACAGAAACAGCCAAACATGATGACATCAATGGGAAAAGCGCACAACCATTTAGTCGCAACACCATATTTAATAAACAAAAACAAATTAAATGTTGTTTGGTGGATGGTGGAAAGTGATTCCAGGGGTTCCACGTTGGAGAGAACCACAAAAGTTGCAGTAGGACTCTCGGGGGATCAAGTCAAGCTTGGAGGTCAAAGAGAAAATCCGGGGACCCATATTTGCAAGATAGCCCCCTTTCTTGAAATCAGATTGGTGGACTTGTTTGCATGTTTCTGGTTAAATAATAACTCAGATAAAAATGAGCAATGTTTGTTTTACACCATAAATCCTCAGAACAGTCCAATTAAAATTAATTGTGTTATCACACTCTAATGGTGGAGGAAAAGCGTGTTATACTCCATAAAAACAAGTGGAGCTAGACAAGTGTATTAGCCACTGAATTAAAAATGTCACACCAGGGACACTTCCAGAATAAACTGCAGCAGAGAGATGAAAACATGTGCACGCTACAATAGAGCAGAAGCAGCGAGGAGACAAAGTAACGACTGTCTCCAACGTCTGAATGACAATTAAGAAGGAAAAAAGAAACTGGACATCAAGACGATAAATGAGGACACTGCGATAACAAAAGAACAAGCAAAACATTAAAAAAAATCATATGACGGATGTGAGTGCATCACAGAGCTGGGCTTGTACAAAGCAATTTATTTTTGACTTACTTTGGAGCACCTTTACGTGTACAGTCCTGTTCAGAGTCACACCATTTTTAAATTCTAGGGCGCACACATAATCTCCTTTGTCTTCTTCACTTCCTCGATTTCTAGTCAAAGACAGATTTCCTTTTTTAGGGTATGGTACAGGGCGCAGTCCTCTGTCTTGGTCTGCCTCCCAGGTCAGTGGATCCTCCAGAGAGAGGGAGAAGAGCCTCTGTGGAGTCAAGCCCGGCTCAGGGACAAAGTGCCAGTGAACTTTTTGGATGTCCTTAGCTTTGATTTGTTCCCAGGAGATGTGAGCAGGAAGGGAACAGGGGACGGTGAGAGGCCAGGATGTAGACGTATATTGGGGATGTAAAGGAGCCGGGGAGAGGTCTAAATAGGAAGGAAAAGAGAGATGACAAAGTTATCTTCAGGCTGAGGGTACATTACTGTAAAACAAATACATACATGCGCGCAGTAACTCACCCAAAACCGTAACAGAAAATTTGGCCATGGTCTCTTTCTTATCATTTGTCATGACACAAGTCCACTGGCCGTTGTCTTGGCTTGTGGCTTTCACAATGTGGTGTCCTCGACTTTGTGTAATTTTCACTCCCGAGGGATTCAGCCACCTTATATCTGGGTCCTTGTGACCCTGAAGAGGTTGTGCGTCGCAGGACAAAGACAGCGAGTCCCCCGGCAGCAGAGGGGAGGTTGGGTTAACACTGACTAGGAAACAGAATGGAAATGATGAAAATAATTATAGGTTGGACTTTTTCTTAATGTGGTAGGCCATTTAATATTTTGACTTCTAAGTGGCGGTACATTTCCATCAAGTAAACATTTAAAAAAAACGGCCTTGTTGTTTAGCTTGACGACCATGTTTATAAGTTTGTCCTGTAGATTTATAATGATTTTCTATGCCTTACACTGTAAATAAAGAATGTCCATGTGTGAAATATGATACTTAAGAAAGAATATAAACAATAAGGGGGAGTAAACCTTATGAAATTGTGTATTGTATCATGGGGAAAGTCACAGTTAGTTTAGTTAGTGTGTTCACATAGGAGATGTTGTAGGTAGGCCAGGAATGTGAAATGAAGATGAGCTCATAGTTCTCCTCAAAATGGGTGCCGTACCATGTACCCCTCTGTACTGAAAAACAACTTCTCCAGGGGAGGGAACTTGTGTCAGTTACACAGAGGGGTGGAGAGATGACGTCAAGAACTAGGAAGCAAAGCGTGCTGAGGTACCACCTCTGAACCAACCCGAATGCTGCCTCCACCTCTGTTAAACTTATAACCAATTGCACGTTGTAATATTAAGCCAATGAGAGATGACAACGGCCATTATATTGATCTATAATATCAAATGTTTTACACCGTTCGTGGTGCATAATTTTAAAGCTAGACAGTTAACTGCCAATAAGATATTCGGTGGCCTGTGGACGCTGTGTTTTTGTGCATCCTCGTGTACACTGTACCATCAACTTTTTACTAAATCCATTTTATTATAACTTACTGAATCCAGAACTATTTCCTCAAGTCTACCACCCAAAGATTTCAGAACATAACAGTCCTTTGAAAAGACGAAAGATTGTAGAGCTTTACAAGTTAAACCCACGGCTTGAAAACATGAGATACATTGAAATTACACTTACTTTGAAGAACACGGTTTATAAAAACAAACACTAGATTTTATCAAAAATATATCTACCCATAGATTATGTCAACAACTGCATAAATTACTAATGTAAAAAAGTTATTTTTAATGAAAATGTAGCAGGGTGACTGAACTGATCATGTCACCTCATTCTAACTCTTACCGGTGAGTTTGAGAAGTTTATACGTAGTTAAGGAAGTGCCACGACTGTGTTTAAAGAGAAAAGTCCCAAAGTGTTCTTGTTGGATGTCTTTGATGATCAGTGAGTCGTCAGATAAGGACAGCCTGTCTTTCCAGGGTTCAACTGCAGGAGAGGATTTAAATGGTTGTTACTGTCAAAAGGACCTTTATTTGTGTCATTATATCTGTGAATAGCTCAATGCACTGTTCACCTGAAGTGGTCCACTTCCCATGAAAGGAATTGCGCCAGGCAAGTTCAAGATCAGTGCCATCCTCTCTATGAAACATCCAGTACACATAAGAACCTTGTAAATTAATACCCCCCGGAGGCTGAAGGGTCACCGTTTCTCCCACTCGAGCATATATCACCTCCACTGCCCCTAAGAGAGCGAGAAGGATGTTATTTGTTGCTGCACAAAACCAAACAATCCTCAAAATAAATAAATCATCTTGTAGTCAGTGTGTCTCACCTGTTTTTGACATGAGCGCAGCCAGGAGGAGGACAACGGAGTGAATTACATTCCTCATTGCAGTCACACGTCTGAAAAAAAAGTTTGTTTAAAAATACAGATATTTATATACTTTCTGTATGATGATAATAATAATACACTTTATTTGTTCTGAGAGCTTTCTCAAGTTTAAGTCTTGCAACACTCGAGCCAAAAGGCTATGTAGGGAGTAGATGCAATTGCATGTCGTTCACCCAGCTATGAAATTTCACACGATGTTGTATAATTTGGAAGAGTATATAGAGCATGTACAGTGGGAAAAGGAGTGGACCAAGTATGGAGCCCTGTGGAATGAATGTTATTATCACTAAGTAAGCGTTTTAACTGTTTACAATATACCTTGACAGTTTAAACCAGGACTGTTTTTTAGTTGACTCTGTGTCAGCACAACTACAGCGCCTATAACTGCTGCATAGAGTTGAACTTTCCTTTTCACAAACAAATAACTTGTAGAAAATAAATAAAATAAGCATCAGAACCCTCAGTTTGAATGAAGTTATTGACAGATTTGGAATGAAATACCTGAAAAGTAAATGAATCTTGGAGAGACATACAGTACTTTACTACTACCTTACTATGTCTTATTATTTATGTCTCAACTTACGCTGCAAAGAGAAATCATTCAGCAGGAAGCAAAGTTTGGTTTGAGGTGGTCTCAGATTTAGAGAGATTTGAGAGGATAAAAGAAAAAGAGTTGAGAGAGTTGAGAGTAGGCGGCCTGTGGTGGGTTTTTGAATGAGAAGGAACAGGCAAATGTTAGAGGGAAGAGAGACAGAGCGTACGCTGGGTTGTGGTGGGCCTTGATTTAGTTAAGGTGCAGATTCTTATCCCAATCCTCCCTCTCTGCCTCTCACACCCCCTCTCTTCCTCCGCTGTTCCACGAAAGACGGATCTCTTCACGCTTAAAAAGAGAAAATAAATGAGACCACAGCAGCAGCAAGCACACCTACAGTGGTTTAAAGGTACATGTTCCTCCTGTATCTCTCTCTCTCTCTCTCTCTCTCTCTCTCTCTCTCTCTCTCTCTCTCTCTCTCTCTCTCTCTCTCTCTCTCTCTTTCTCCCCTTCACTTTTTTATCTCTATGGTTTGTACAGTATATGATTGTGCAAAAAACACATTTTCAAAGACTTTTCTTGTTGCTTTCATATTGATTTGACTCTTTGAAATAAAACACATAGGTTAAGAGATAAGATCAAAATCAACCCAAATCATAAATAAATGGATACATTTGATTGAAGGACTGTGAATGTAGCAAATTAAATAAAATCTCACATACAAATCAATGCAGATTAGAACACTACTTATTAATGTTTATTAGGTGTTTTGACTCAAGATTAAATAAATCATATTTTATAAATAGGTGAGTAGACACGATGTGCGTTGGCTTCTAATTTGCACTTGTCTAAAATCACAAAATAAATAAGAATGAGAAAATAATAGTCTTGAGTCCAACGTGAGTTACTGGTGCTTATTTGCACACTTGTGGACTTCCATTGATGTATTTTTTCTCTCTTAACACTTTTCAATAATGCATTTCCTTAAAGGTTTGTATTTGGTGTTGACAAATATGTTAGTGGTATAAAACATTAAAGTTTGAGCACCCTGGTGGTGTAGGGGTCAAGGGGTCAAGATTCAAGGGTTCAAGGCACCAGCCATGAAAGCAATGACCCAAGTTTGTGTCCGGCCAGAGACCTTTGTTGCATGTTCTGTTCGCTATTCAATAAATGCGTGAAATGGCCCAACAATTCTCTTCAAAAGTCTCTTTGTCTTACCATTAGAGGCAAACAATCTCTTCACAAACGATCTTCCTGTGAAGTCCCGTGAAAATGAGTTGTAGCCTTCTACATAAAAGTATCAGGATGGATATTTTAATTTATGAAGGTCACATTTTACTGTACTCATACCAACACAGACAGTGATAAAACTCTGTTCATGGCTTTAAAATGTTATGATCGGCCGTCTGAGGCCTCACGCTTAAAATCAGTCAGTTACCTCAAGAAGAGCAACATTAAACCATCTGAGGAGATGTGTGTCAAGGAGAAATGACTCAAAGCAAACGGTTTATGTACGTTTCCAATGTATCTATAAAGGATCAAGGACTGTAAACATGTGAAGAGAGAGATAATGTTGCATTATTTATTATAACTGAAATTAGGGTTTGTAAAACAGTTAGTAAAAGGGGAGACCGGAGACAGACCGATATTGATGACATACAGATGCTGAAAACCAGAAACCAAGATGTTCCTAAGTGTAGTCAGGAAGGAGCTTCCACGACAAGCAGAGATGGAGGGCGTTCAAACACCGAGGGGAGGTGAATGGGGGGAAGAGAGCAAGCAGAAAAAGGAAAAGGACAAGGACAGGTAATTGATTGATTAAAGTGCATCTGCTTTTCACTACACTGAATTTAATATTTTTTTTTTAATACTTCTTAATGAATTATACACAAACAAATATATATAAACGTCGGACCGAAAAATCTGTTGTTCACAAATCGCCGTTAATGGCATCTTAACATATTTAGTTCAGATTGTCATATTTAGATGTCTTTTAAACGTATTACTGGAAGGTCCATATAAAATAAATGCACTGATACTTTACGTTTCTAATCTGTAAATTGTGTGTATAGCGGTATTTCATTTTGTGCTGTCCAGTGTTTTACTATTTTTTTAATTTAAATAAAGATGAAGCAAGAAAGAAGAAATACAATAAATACAACAACAAATTATTTGCGCTGTGCTGACAATGTTATAATCTGTTTTTATGATTTTATTTTATTTATGATTTTTGTCTTTAATATTCTAATATTTCTTTCAGTTCTACTTCGATGATCGCTGTGTGAAAAATGAATCTTGTTTTTGCTGCTGTAATTAGATGAATATATAAAACTCTGTCTGCTCTTTCGGCCCCCGTGAGCATGTTAAGATCTAACAGGTTCATAATTAATAATTAGTATCAGGTAACAGAAAGAAAAAAAAGATGACACTAATACATGGTGTATACAGCAGTACATTATTTTACAGTTTAAAGTAAATTAATATTTAGCAAAATCTTTTTAAACAGTATACTCACATCTGTTGAGTGCTGAGGGTTCCTCTGATGTTCTGTGATCTGGAGTCGGCTGGAAATGTTGAATATTTATCAGACAAACTCTCTTTTTCAGTGCCGTTGCACCTCCCTCATCACCGATTGGTCTGGAAACAAAACACAAAGTCATCAACAAAAGCCAAAATCAGAATAATGATCTTTGATTGGTTGTTACAGAGGAAGAGGGCAAGATCTCTTCAGACAGTAGACAGCAGAATTTAATCACTTAATATGTTACAAATGTATGCTTTGTATTATATCATATCACATATTGTATCATTTGGGCAGTAATGGTGCCATATATTAATCAGTAAATTATTATGTATTCATGATATTCTTTGTTCCTTTTTACTTTTTATTCTGTCCAACAGAAAATCAAACAACTAATCTTAATTAGCTAAATTTGTTATTTGAGTTGCTGCCTGATAACTCCAGGGACTCATTATCTATCTTTAGCATGTTCTAAATAGCACATTGGCAGCTTACGGCCTAATTTATTATAATTGCTCAGTTGATTGTCATATAACTGTTGTACTGATTTAGATACATAATTAGTTTATCAGAATTCAAGCCATGAAATGCTGAACCAATCTTCACAAAAGCAGCTGAAAATGCAAAAAAAAATAAAAATAGACAGATAAAGTGCTGTGAGGAGAAAATATAGTTTGGGGGAAACTGTCTCGCTGGGATGGCCATAGAGAGAAATGTGCTCATCTTAGTTTAATATATACATACCAAACCCACTAAATATATTAGAAGAGTTCAAATCCTGAAAATACACATTTCATCTTCTCCTCTGTAAGATCAACGGTGTTCTCCTTGTGTTATTTTTTACACTTTGACCTACCACCAATCTTATTTTTCATAAAAATTTTCTTTATTGAATATCTTTAACATTGATAACATCTTTGGATATCTTTTATAAAAACGGGAACATGCTGTTGTGTGAAAACTGGAAGCTTTGCTTTTCAGTCTTCAAATATACGAGATAAATGGATGCAAAAGTTGTATAAATTCTAGCGGGTGATTTGTTTTCCGTCTGACAAACAAAAGGACTTTGCTCGCCATGGAACATGATGTCTCTTGTCAAAATAGTCAAACTGCTCTTACGTATGTGAAAACACTGATTGGAAAAATTCCGGAACAGAAGCCGGACATTCTGTAACGCGATTATTCCAGAACTCCGAACTCGGACATTCTGGAACCCAGGACACAAAAATTCCGGAACCCAGACATTCCGATCCAACCAAAGCAATCTATTTTTCCATCCGTTTGATAACTTGACATATAAGTTGTATTTTCTTGTAACAGCGCTAAACATTCAAATCCAAAACACAGTTTTTTTTGCAGCACCAAACTTTATGTGCATAATTTTAAACAGATTTCCTTGTGTCATGTTTGAATGTGTTATAGTAAAAAAAGAATTTGACTAGAATATAAATAAAGGTTTGAACAAGATCCCGCCAAACGGTCCGCACGGCTGGAAGAGATTAACAGTTCCGATGAAATGTTTTCATGTAATCAAATTCTTGCTTTCTGTTCCGATGAATTGGTATTCGATGATAATATACAAGCCAATCAGAATTTACAAAGCAAATAAGAGCAGCCTGGGTTTTAATAAACAAACCCGTGAATGCAAAGTGCAGGTTTCGGCTCTGTGATAACCAATATTTGTCCCTAAATAAATACTAACTAAATATAGTCCTGTACTAATTTTTTTTGTTTATGTGTTTTTGTAACAGAATAAATACAGTTCATTTTAAAGTAGACGGGCCTACAGTCCTGAATCAGTGTTTCACTTCACATTTCATTAAATAATAGTATGTATTTTCGTGACATGGAAGAAATGTGATTGTCAGTCATCCAGTGTGAAGTTCAGTATAGTTCAAGTAGTTCTTGTCATACTTTTTGGGTAAATGTACACCTGTGCGGGAGCCAAACATCTGCTCGTGCTTATCTCCACTCCTAACCTCCTGTAGAGTCTTGTCTGCACTCAATACGGCAGTAATATAACATCTGTGGCTCTCTGTTTGTTGTCTGAGTTTGTCTCGAACAGCTTATTGGGGTCCTTACTGAAGTAATGCACACAACTGCAACGATTGTCACTGTTACAATATCGCTTCACAACTGCACTGACAGGAGTGGAATCCTGAGAAGAGAGAAATCCTCTTATTTATACATTTCAAACCGATTGCAAGTTGTTTTTTTAAATGACTAAATGTAAATTAAACTGCAAACGGCCCTAACAGTCGGCATGAGCTTATTTTTCTTTCTTTCTTTTATGCTAAACTTGATAACCATTAATACATATGTTTCTTAATACATACAATCACAAAAGAAAGTTTGCTAAATGAGGCACTTATTGTTGTAGAAGAAGTAAGAGAACACTACAATACAGATATTTTGAAGGTGTCAAGGTTTAAGCTTAATTTCAGTATGATATTTTCTTGTACCACATTGACACGTACATTTTTAGGCATCCTAACAAATACAAATTTGTCCTGGAGCTGGAGCTGCAGAAACACAGTGCTGAGGTGGTTTAGAAGCATGAACCACAACAAGGACAAAGCGACATCTCACACACGTCTCATGTGTCTCTCTGAGGTTTGTCTGCCTGCCTCTGTACTGCCTCCATGAAGGGCTCACACCTGCTTCTGTTGCCTCTGAGCTTGAAATGAAACCTTTTGTTTGCTCCTTAGAGTGAAACCCTTCAAGTCATGGCTGCCATACAGAGACATCTACTTCTCGGGCCTAGCATATTTACTTACGGAGCATCTGAACATAAATGTGTAGTAAAGAAGAGGTTCAAATGTGATGCTTCCTCAGTGGATACATATGTGATTTGGATGGAAAACACCTGAAAGTGAGGACTCCCTCATTAGTCACTCACCTAACGAGGGCGTGTGGCCCACATCGTTTCATTACTGAAAGAGAAAAAGACTGGGCCACAAGCAAGAAGGAAGGAGTGATTCATTTATTTCATATATATCTCTGTGTTTCCTCATCCTCCAATCACTCCCTCTGAGGATTTCCCTCAACATACAATCTCTATGTTCTGTGTCTGACTTGTTTTTTGTGTGTTTTATAACCATTTCGAGTCAGACGAACGGTGTGCGATTCAGCCGAGGCGCGTAACCAAAACACTGGAGGATGTCTGAAGCCCTGCGTATACGGGAAGGCACCGAGTTTGTGCTGCATGTGACTGTTCTGATGTTTCAGAAATAAACAAAATGTCAGTGGAAAAGAGGTTGAGAATCAGAAACAAGTGACATTCTGCTCAATGGCTGAAAACATGTTTCACCATGTGGGGGAACTTCATTCAAGCTTCTTTGAAACTTCAGATTTGTGAAACAATAGCTGTCTCTCCCACGCACCACTTCGCCTCCATCATTCGTACACATCGATGCTTATTTCTGCGTGTTACTGTATCGTTCGTGGGCAGCTGCATCGTTTCATCAGAATGGAAAAATACACTATTTTTGTGAAAACAAAAGACTGTCGTTGTTGTCATGTCAAGTCAAGTCAAGTTCCCGAAAGAATTCAAACTGCATTATCGGAATATTGCATCATAGTTTGCCAGAGCAAACAGTTTCTGTAAAGTTGTTGATAACATAAAGCTGATTTTCTGAAGTTAAATGATGACGTTGGTTGTACCATGAACCTGCTCTCTACTTACAGTAATACAGCAATAACTGTTTCCGCAGTTGAAGTGAATACAATCCTGTAAATAATCAGTCTGACCATATTATTCCTCCAATTACTGTCAGAATTAGACATCTCTATTAACAGGTGAGCTGTGCATGGAAGGAGTCATAGATACAAAGCACAGATTAAAAAGTAAACCCTGTTGTAAGATATCTTTCAATAAAATAGCTTGCCTGCAAACGCCCAATTTCCAATATCAAAGCATCTCTGAACCTTTCTTTACTGATGCACCACAGTACATTCAGGTTTCATACATTTATTATAATATTATGTTGTATTGTAAGTAAAGAAATGTTCAAAGAAATTTTACGTAAATGCAGTTGTTGATAATAAAATGCATTTGCTCGAGCACTCCAATAAGTCAACGGTGAAGACGCGTCAAATAACCATCACGTCTTGCTTCAATCAAAGCCGGTGATGTTTTTTTTACATGTCATCTCTACACTGTCAACTATCAAATAAAGATATGTAGTATTATATGTAGTATTTGTATTACTTTTAGTTTGTTACATACTGTGATAGAGGACAATAGTATATTTGCCAATGTAATACATTGCACAACTGCATTGAAAATGCTGCGCTACATCAATGCAGTCGCCTTAATATAGATTAGGAATTTGATTATTTATTGCCATATTTCTCTGAAATGTGTTTTACATTACAAGCACAGTCCCATGGCGCATAAATGAAAAAGAATAGCTTATTATTATTATTCACAAGGCAATAGTGTCACAACACAGACAGTTGCAGTGTATTTCATCTAGCTGCTTAACGCGCAGTGTCCGACATACACAGCTGCACACATCTACCTCACAGTAAAAGCTTTAGAACAGTTTCACCATTATGTTTCATTTCCTGGTTCAATGCACTTTATCGTTGGCCTTCTGGGAAACATTGTCTCGCTTGGCAGTTTAACATTAAAGTTGCACACAGGTGTACACACATTTGCAACGCTCAAGAGGCATCACTCAACTTGTGAAATAACAAACTAGAAAATGTATTAATTCAATCAGAACATGATCAGCGGTCGATCCAATGAACCGGTTATCAGAAGCTGTGTTGACATCTGAAACCTGCATGCAAGCGAAGCTAAACATGAGGGGAGTTTACAGAATGGTAAATAACATATGAGGTGATCATTTTCAATTCAAGAATTGTGTATTATCTAAAAATCAAGCGTGCAGTTTGCACCTGCGGGTGCTGCCCAGGTGTTTGTTAGCTGTCCCCTGGTGCTCCGAAAACTCACACGTCAACATGCTGATTGCTGCACCTGTTTTGCCGGCATCAAATGCTGCTGACTGGCATTCAACATAATATGACGCAAACTTGTGCCAGGTGTTTACATGGCTTTGTTTAACGAATAGGTACACTTTATATACCGTATATCACGATGTTCTCAGGTACTGCATACATGCTCGTGATGGAATCAATGGAAATACAAGCGGGAGGGACACACACTGGTTCAGAAATATCAGTTTCGCTTTGAATGATTGTGTGTGTGTGTGTGTGTGTGTGTGTGTGTGTGTGTGTGTGTGTGTGTGTGTGTGTGTGTGTGTGTGTGTGTGTGTGTGTGTGTGTGTGTGTGTGTGCGTGTGTGTGTGTGTGTTCATTCGTGTAAGACAGACGATGAGAAAGAGGACTGAGTAATAGCCATGAAAAGGGAATCCTGTAGTCTCATATGAAAACACCCCCCAGGGTAAGAAAGATGTTATATTTTCATAACAGAGTAAGGGAAACACAGCTTAGTAATGGCCGACAGAAGAGACACTGGAAAACACACTGAGTAGCTCAATATGTATGTTGACATGCTCCTCGCCGCTCTGAGAGGGTGAAAAGAGGACATGACTTTTTTTCTGTTATTACATATGATGCAGTCCATCACACCATTTCATTATTTTGTCTCTTTACCAGCACACAGATAAAACAATGACTTTGAGCCTCGTCTGTGTTTGAAGACGTTATCGGGCGAACTGTGTTTGTTTTACAATGAGTACCCTGCATTTTGGGAAAGTGCAGCAAAACAATGGACTTAAAGAAATAGTTTCCGATGACCAAACTTGGTCGTTTTATTGATCGACGCATCTGTTCAGGGGCGACTGTCGCTCAGTGGTTAGCATACCCGTCTTTCAATCAGAGGATCGGTGGTTCGAGCCCCGGCTCTGCTAGTCCATGTTGATGTGTCCTTGAGCAAGACACTTAATTGCTCCCCGTCGCTGTGTCTACGGTGTATAGAAAAATGTAAGTCGCTTTGGATAAAAGCGTCAGCTAAATGAAATGTAATGTTCACAGGAAACCAAGCTGATGATAGAAGCCCCCGAAACAAGCAAAGGCATGAAGACCTCTGCATTACAGGTCTGTCAGAACAACAACAGGTATAATACCTGCTCACATCTGCCAGTCACAGGCTTCAATTATTAACTACAAACTGGCAACCAAAAATGTAATATGAAAACTCAATATTGGTTGTTGTCTTTTTAAATTAAAACGGAAATACAAACAAAAAGGCATAAATGTGTAATAAACTTTTTCATTGCTGTGAACACTCCCAAATTAAACTTTTGAATCATATTCATTAATTTGAAATCAGAAGTGCGGGAAGAGCGAGACAACACAACAACAAACTTTTAACAAACTGAAATGTGCAAACAAAACAAATGAAGCACAAACTTCCGCATGGACAGCACAGAATATTACATAAATATACATAATGTGGGCCGCCTTTGGTGACTTCTATTTAACTGATGGGTGTTTAGTTTTAGTGGTAGTGAATACAGAATGGACGAACACAGAAGAGGTGAGCAAATCTCTCTTCTGGCCATTAATGCTGTAAAACAGTTAGCATTAATGCACCAGCGTAAAAAGAATAACGCTATTAGCTTTAATTATATTCAGGTCAATACAATAAAAAATACTTCCTTTGGCCCTCAACACAAACAATTCATCCACACACATAAAAATAATCCCAAAACACGAAAAAATGTGAGGAAAAATGTTAAATTACAAAATACAAAGGGTTAATGGCCAATCCGTCGCTGGCCAACAACACAAAGGAACATTACATACAAATGTGCAAAATGTAAAAGTGCATTTATAAATTGATACACAAGGTAAACGGACCATCTCTGTGCCGAGCATGTTCAAGTCTTACAGTTGCTGGCTAATAGAAGTATAATATGTGTTTCTAAAATCATGTTAGATCTGCCATTATATTATGTCCTGAAAAATGTTTAGCTAGATATTATCTTTAACATTCGCTGTGTTTGTGGTCATAAAATAAGAAACAAATCATGTGATTCATATGTTGATAATATACAGACTTTCGTCTTCGGGATACTTATATATATATGTTTTTATATTTCGGCTTTTCAAGCTTCAAAATCCCTTCGGGACTGAACAACAGGTAATAGTGTCTGTAAAATATATTTCAAAATGCCTAACCTTTATTAGTTTTATTTCAGATTACTTGACTAACCGGATATGACAGAATTTGGTAAAATGTTACGGTAAACAAACATGGACTATAAAGTAGTTTTACGGCTATCGTTTTTCTTCAGTCAGATTGGATGAAAGCAGAACTTTTGTTTTAAGTTGCAATAATTAAAAACATCTACACCAAGCTCACATTGTTTACAATTTGATTCTTGAGTGTCTTGTTGAGTTTTTTGAGTCCCATTACATTTAAATGTGCTGTATGCCACATTAAACATGTGGACTGTGACAAGCACATATGTGTCAACAGTACAGTATACACCACATTTCTTAAGGAATTATTAAAAGCACATTGAAAGCTATTTTTTTTCAATCAGACTACATTATATGCAACAAATAATATATGACGTATATATAAAGTGTCATTCTTCCAATTATAAAGACTTATTAGTATGTCAGGAACAGCTTCTGAAAAACAGCAAACTATTTAAAATATCTTTTTAAATGTAAAAGCTTTAAAGGTTTTAAAGCTGCAACAATCATCGTTCCTGTTTGACAGTTTGAAGGGCTCAAAGTTTCACTCCTCAACAACAGCTGACGCCAACAGGAACAATATGTAGATTCAACATTTACTATATCCTTGTTTAGTACTTTATATATTTCCAGTAAATTAGTTTGAGTACCACTTGAGTACCACTTGAGTACACACCCCATGGTTTGCAAAATCAACAAAATGTCGCCACTGTTGTTGCATAAATTCTGAACTTTACACTTCAAGAAACTGAATAACAAAGAATTCTATTTTAGGCCTTTCTGATTTGAGATTTTGAAATCCTTCCTGAGGAACATTACAACACAAAGAGGATCATCAGGGTGCAATAAACACATCGAGGCTGACACATTAAAACAATGATTTAAGGCTAGTGATAAAACAAGCAAACCATGCAGCAGCGTTTTACTCGATCCAAGTCATCTGTGCTTCTATCAGATTAATATCACGAGACATAATATCACAACAGTGGAGATATTCTGGCTCGTTGTTTTCTTGTAATTATTTGAGATCATTTGTGTCAGTTTGAGCCAAATTACGAAAAAGATAGAGGAAACCAAACCAAGGCCAAGACAACACAAGACAGGGTTTTAAAAAGAGTGGCCCGGGGCGAGACCAGGTGGAGCGGCACAGCTTTGCCCCTCAGTGCCCTTTGCTTCTGGCAAGGAAAGTGCAGCTCAGGCAGCGCTGGCCAGTATTTGGAGAAGCATTTCTTCCCTCATCGACAAACATGTTGCTATGCTGACTCAAGCATCTTCTCCCAGCAACAATATCCCTTAAATCAGCTTTTAAAACAAGTAGAATACTGATTGTATATGAACAGTATGTACTCACATGTGATGTTCTCAGTGCAGCGATGCGTTGAGCTCTGACATTTGGTAGACATGCACTGCAGGTGGCTCTTTCACTTCACACACACACACACACACACACACACAC
The DNA here is from genome assembly GCA_038501785.1 of Myoxocephalus aenaeus. Lineage (NCBI taxonomy): Eukaryota > Metazoa > Chordata > Actinopteri > Perciformes > Cottidae > Myoxocephalus > Myoxocephalus aenaeus. Next base: position 2,437,633 of record JBAMJR010000020.1, on the reverse strand, counting down.
ACACACACACACACACACACACACACACACACACACACACACACACACTCTACCTCTCTCTCTTACACACAGGAAATAAGGCACCACTGCGATCCCATCCTTTCTGTTATGTACTAAATGGATCCTTGTATCCTTAACATACAAATATTTGGGTTTACATGGTCTCTCTCTCTCACACACACACACACAAGCAATGCAGGGATTTTGTAAAGGTTTATGTTACAGAATTCCTTAACATAAAAGGCATCATATATTGTTTCACTCTTACAATACATATACATATGTATGTATGTATGTATGTATATGTGTATGTATGTTGGTATGTATGTTGGTATGTATGAATTTCGTTGGTGGTCTTGTGTGTAACAGGTGTTTACTGTGTGGTTTATTACGTGTAGCGCTGCACTGGTGTCAACATCTGGTTTCTGCACCAGTTGTGGGGAATTCAGAGCTTCTGAACCAATGCAGACACCGTTTAAAGTATATTCAAGAGCATATCATTGTCAAAATAGTGTTTGATATTATGCTGAACAAGGTCAAAATTATAATCTTGAAGCTTTATATTTTTTAAAGCCCTTTTGGGCTCATGGTTGGCTTTTTTTCTTGAAATAGCCATTAAATATACACATCCTGTCAATAATTACCGCCTTAAAAAGTAGTTTGTATTTTATTCCTGGCGGCTTTCCCTCTCCACTGTTTTGAAATTACCTAAACACACAGGAAATAAAGCGCATTTAGCTTTTTGTGATTTTATCTCACGAAAAGAAGCCTCCCCAGTCCCTTATGTGGATTAAAAAAAACCTTTTTCCAAATTTGCTTTTGGGTATTGGGTTTATTGGCTAAGGGAAAACAGCATAAAACTTCAATACAGTACTCTAATCTTTAATGTACAACCTACTGAAAAAACTAAGTATACAAAGACTTCTACCAAATACAGAAACACAAGTAAGAAAGCATCTCGAAATCAGTTACATTTATTTTTCAACGGAAAGCACATTAGAAGTTGACAATTCTGTATTCAAAGATATTCTTCACGTGTTAACATGAGGCATAAATGACAGAAATAAGCACAGACTGTTGGTGCGCTCCCTTGCAGTGGAGAAGCCTATTTGCATTCAGTTCACTGGTTATATTTGGTGAAAAAGCTCAAAGTGCCCACATCATTACATTTGATTTTTATTTCCATCTTGAGCATTCAAAAGCCAATTTACATTCATAACGCATTCACACTGAGGTTCTCTTTCATTCGCTCTCTCTTTATCTTTATCTATTCCTCACTTTCCCTTCCTCTCAATCTCTCTCTCTCTCTTTCTTCAAGTCTGTCTTTCCTTTCTTCGATCTGTCTTTCATGTCACAGCATTAGCAGGGGTGGCAGAGGGGGAGCTGATGGCTTCTCTCTCCGGCGTCCTTGCTGCGGTTTTGCTGCAGCTGCTGGGCTGCGATAAAGAAAGGAAAGAAGAGAAGTTTCACACTAATTACGACACAATAATGAAGCACTTGGTAAAAGGCACAGTGAAAATGAAGGTCAAACAGTCATTAATATAAAGTGAATAGAGTCTATTAGAAAGCATCTGTAAAGTGAATAGATATAACTGGAGAGGGGATAAAGTCATTTCTTTACGAGATAGAAGCAAGTTAAGAACATTTACCAGTCACACTGGCAGTAGTTCTTTGGCTTCAGTGGCTGTCTGCCAGTCTTCATTGCTTGGAATTTTCTCTGTAGCAGAAAAAAAAAAAAATCTAATTATAATTGTATTGTTTGCCTCAGTAACCCATCCTCCTTCATCCCACCTATTACTTTCAATCTACAAAGCAGCACATGAAGATTCCCTGGATGATTTTCAAGACTGACCTTCTTTCTTTTGAGCCTCTTGCACAGGACAATGATGAAGACCATTAGGAGAACCACAGCCAGGCCGCCGACTCCCACTGCAACCCACACCCACCAGCTGAGGCCCAGCGGCAGAGCAGCAGATGGAGGAGGGTGAGGGACGCCTGGTTGAGCCATGAAAACAGACCATTGCATAAATCGAAGGAGTCAATGACACTCAAGTGATGAATCACTTTTGTATGTATGTGTTCATCGAGGGTTTACCCAAACAAAAACACAAGCGGTACTCACAGTCGAGGCAGGTTGACACGGGGTCGTCAGGGCGTCTTGGGGAAGGGGGTGGTGCAGCTGTTTCAGGAGCAGGTCCTGAAAGTAAAAGCACAGCACATCTTGCTTGTGGCCACATCGGTAGCTTTTGTCCTGGTTAAAACCATATGCAAAGACTTTGATAAAAGCCAGTGACCTACCTTGAACCTCGACGGCTAGGCTCTGATTGTACATCCCCCCGTCTTGGGAGAACATACACTGCCAGGTCCCAGCATCAGAGCGGGTTACAGAATTGAGTGACCCCAAGTGTGGACTTCCATCTGGTCTCGTCCAGCTCGGTGTAGAGTCTCGGTCCAGACCTTTCACCCGACAGTGGAGCGTGGCCTCACTGCCCAGCTGGAGTTTAGCGGAGGGGCTGGCCCAGACTGACAGAGAGGGACAACAGACGGGGATACGGTGAGAACCACAAAGAGAGAGGAGAGGCCATGCTGGACGAAGGACTTCATCCAGATCATCGGGAACGTGACACACCCTTACGACATGATGTAAGGGTGTGTCTAAATGAAAATGTGTTACTTTTTCTGCACAAATAGCCACACCTTTGCAGACTGGAACATCTGAATTTTAGAGATGTTAAATTAGGAAATGAAAGTGGCTCGCCATCAATTATACACTGCTGAGCTTGTGAACCCGTAGTAGGGAGCTTTCTAAAGTTTGAAGAAATAACCCTACAGGTGGGTCTATGTTACGAACTGGGGTTTGTTTTAAAGATATAGAAGTTTACCAGGCAGGTAGAGTCTAGTGAAAGACATTCTCAAGTTGTACTATGGGAAATGTAGGACCCAGTGGGGTTGTGTTGTTGTTGTTGTACCTTGAGCCGTATTAGAGTAATATTTAAGAAAGATCTCTTTCTTAAATATGTCTCTTTTAACCCCCAATGTTTATAAAGATGCAATCGTAAATTGCTGGAATACCCCTTTAAGGCATTTAAAATATAGATATACATATTAAAAGGGACATATATTATATGTGTGTGTACATAATCTTTGGAATTAAATGCCCATATTTATTTTAAAATCAATTCTTCAAAAGTTGATTTATTCATTCAGTAAATTTGCTGAAGTTATTCTGATGAGTAAAGAGTTGTTTATAAAGTCAGAACCATTATTAAATTGTACTTCTCTTTGTTCACTCACTTTTTTTAGTGAGTATCAATAAAAAGACGTATATAACATGCACTTACTTTTTTCCCTCATTGTAACAATGATACTTTTTTAATGTCTTCTGCTCACCTGAGACCACAAGAAGTGTGTGTTCTCGACGTCTCCCATCTGCATTGCAAAAGAACCTTCCGGCATCTTCTTCCTTCACGGCAGAGATCTCTAGCTTTGTTTCCGACTTCACTTTTGACCTTTTGACAACATCAACTGCCCCTAAAGCAGAACGTATATGTCGTGTAATTAACAACAGTGGCGTTCTTAAAACAATATATTGGGCTACAGGTAATTTAAATTGTTTGTTTGTTTTTTCAAAAGAGTTGTCTTCAGTCTGTCTGTATACCTTTGCGAGGCAACCTGTACTTCCCAGAAATACTATGTAGCAGGTCATTTCCACGCTGCCACTCCAGGATGTTAGTGAAGGAGTCTACCCCACACTCCAAGGTGGCCTTTTGCCCTGGATGTGTGAGGATCACTTTGGCTGCAGCAGAAAGTGCACCAAGCACTGAAGAGAGAGGATCACATTCATGAAGCACATTTCACGATGACATATTCACAGGAGAATACCACAAACTCTGCGTATTTAGAGAAGGGTAGAGAACATGTTACTGTAATATATATTATTACTTTGCATTGGAGATACTAGAGTGAGTATGAAGTTAAAGGGCAATTTATCAGGTAAAATCTGAGAGTATTTCTCTTAGTCTCATAAACATGAAGGGACATATTTGAATCTATGTTAATCCTTTATTTTGAAGAATGAATTACAATAATTTTTAGTAGAAGAAGTATTTTAACTCACCAAACCCAAAACACATGATTGTCTTCATTGTAAAAGTTGGATCTAAGCAGAAAAGGTAAGACAAATGTACATTTTAGTCAGGACAAAAGTATTTAAGGAAAAACAAATTGAATGCAGTGGTTCATGACACCACACACAGCTCCTGTTTGAGACGAGCACTTCACCAAAAAGCATGTCATCCCTAACCACCGAGCTAGCTCTCTACTTCCTTCCTCTCTCTACCTCTTGTATTAAAATGTTTAAACTTCGTAGACTTGCATTAAAAAAAAAAAAAATGTCACCATGAAAATTCCGACGTGTTTAGGGTCTTTTGCATTTAATAATATGCTCAATAATGTCAAGATGCTTTGCTTCGCTCAACCAAATCAAACCAATTCTTTGCCGTTTCATGAATTTGAAAGGTTTAAGAATTAATTTAAGCAAGCTTAAATAATGATTTTATCTGCCCAGATAATTAATATACATAATTTTGATAATTATACAACTAAAAATCAGATCGACCTTTATAGATTTGAGGCTTTTGCACATGGGCACGCGGATATTTCTGCTTCGCATTTAATCTCGGCTCCAACCCTAGTTTCTAAACAAATTGTGTTTTGATTAGAGATATAAGAGGACACACAATAGCAATAGCTTGTATAATATACAGATTTTACTAATGTGGTTCATCCGTTAGGTTAAGTTTGGACAACATTACGTTAAAAAAAATTCTGAATAGTTACATTAAATCCAATAATAGCCGTTTACAAGATATAACTTGATTTCATCATCTAGTTTGAGATCTTACCTTAATTTTTAAGCAGTGCAGTTGTTACTGAAGGCCAAAATCTTTCCTCATCCTCTCTCTTCTTCACTTCATCGAAAACAAAAGCGCAAGGATGCAAAAACTGTAGAAGGCGGAAGACTTCTCAGAAGAAACATGCACTCTGGAGCTGTAGGCCTGTGACAGCACGCGCTCTTATGGGCTCAGCTCTTTGTGGGTTCAGCTCTTCATGCCTGCACTGTCTCGTAAACTAGGCCAGGGATTCTGTACATAGTCGCTTTTACATGAAGCTGAGAACACAATGGTGTACAAATAACCTAAACAACACAGGCATTAACTTCTTAAGTCTCAGACGATTCAGTTTTCATGATGCCGAAATCACATGGAAAAACTAAATACATAAGTGAAATAAGCTCAATGTAACGGTAACTCCATGACGACTAAAGAAAATGGAAAAAAGGCAGAATGACAATTCTTTATTTGTCACAGCAGAAGTAACAAAGGATTTGTTTGCAAAATAAAACAGTAAAACAAAAATCACCCAGATATCACCCTCACCAAACTTTAAAGAAAGAACTGGTTGATTGGTGTTTGTATTTTTTTTTTTGTAACACACACATTTGAGCTGTTATTGGTTTGATTAACTGACATTTCCTCTCATCGTGGATGTTTAACAGTTTTTTCTATTCTTTTTCACTTCCTCATTGAAACGGGGCGAGGAGAGGTTGGTGCACGGCTAAAATGGTGACACCGAACTGCAACCGTCCAAAAAAAAGAGGGGGCTGGAAGCCACATATGTTGATGGAGAGGGGAAGTGACTACTGATGGCAATGGAAACCAAGAGTCAGGACATGGATAAAGATGATAGTTAATCAAGGAGTGAATGGATTCAACAGCCCTCTCATGTCCGGGGGCCTGTTCAATGAAGCTTTGTGAAGTATCTGGATACATTTCCTGAGTAAAACCTGGAACACGCGTTTTAACCAATTTTACTCAACATAGTTGTCCAGGTAAATAACTGAATATGCTTCTCTGAACAGGCCCGTGGATTGTAGTCAATGGATCAAAGGAAAAACCTCTGTCCAAAACACCTCATCTGTACATCCGCACTAATGTATTCAACCGTGTATATATGCAATCTGAGAGATTTATTTACACTTAAGTCAGTTGTGAAGCATGCCAGGGCATTTTTTTAAGAGCTTGGTGGGGCGTGACTATAAATGCTGTCTTGTGTGTTTGTGTTAGCGTCCACATTTCTCCTCCTTCACCCCGGATCCAACGCTCCCGTGTCTCATTCGGCCATTCTCCGGTAGAAGTAGAGGTACCCCAGGTCTTTGGGAGGTTTCTCTGAAGCGCAGACCTTCTGATCGTTGAAGATGACCCACCTGTGAAACAGAGAGACAGGTTATTGATTTGATTATGGATACAAAATAGAGTGACTTTTTACATTTTATTTGAGAATAAAATATCCACCACTTGAGTAAAGTGACAGTTGATTTTCTCAAATGACCAACAACCTCATATTAAAAACATATAAAAAAAAAAAAAAAGGTATTTTTTGAGCAATCTTAGGTCATTCATTTGTTCAAAAATAATTACTGCTTTGAAAATATAAAATTAATCTGGCGTTGTCTCCTGAAGTGAATATAAACATTTAAGGTTAATGCTTTTCCGTATGTTCAGGGTCAGACCAGACCTGGAGTATGGCGCCCCCTGTTGAGGCACTGTAGAATAGCTACTTCATTACATTACACCACTGTTTCTCAAATGGGGTACTTTGGAGTACTGCAGAGACTTCTATTTAATGTTCATTTAAAAAAAAAAAATCATTAATTATAATAATTAAAAAAATAATGATACTATAATGAGTTTAATAAAAAGTATGTGTTTAGGTTAAATAAACCACATTTTATATTCAATTATAATTTGTTTTCAACCAAAATAAATAGTTTGCACCGGTTAGGGAGTTGTCAAAAACATAATTCAAGCAAGTTAAATTGTTGAAAAGGTTTGAGGTACACTGCTGTTATTTAAAGACTTTATACATAAATTAACTTCTGAACAGACGGAATAATTCGTGAGACTGTAACTGATTTGTTTTGTTTCTTTGAGAACATGGGATGTTCATGAAATAAATTCTCACAATGATATTTGTTAAACAGTTCTGACTTTTAAATGACATATTGTGGCTTTGAAACTGCCAAATATCCCGTAAAGCTAGAAACCTATGTGCAAAAGAAAACCACTTACTGCTGGTCCTTCTTGATGTGACAGACGTAGTGGCCGCACATTGTGCTCGTCCCCATGTGACTGATGAATGCAAACAGCTCATACTCTGGATAAAGAAGAGAAACCATGTTTAATTATAATTAGATCATATAAAAGATAAACATTATAAAATCAAATTAACACATCTCTCATCCTTAAGACTCACTTCCTGGTCCGTCCTTGACGCGAGGCCCAGGTGGAGGAGGATCTCTGCCACCTTCGCTCTCTGCGCCTGAGCGACCGCCTTCAGACACGTCCATGGACTCCAGGTCATCCAGGTGGGAGAAGATCCAGTCTACGGCCCGGTCCAGGACATTACTCTGTGAAACAAACGCCAGTTAAAAGAGACATCATTAGAGAATGTCAACAAAAATGACTATTTGGTCAAATGTAAGCTCTTAAAGTCTGTTTTGCCTTTACACTGCAAGTACAACATTTGTCCTCATGGATTGGCAATCAGATTATAGAAACATAGCAAAAAACATTCGATGTATGCTCAAAGTTCACTTCTGTAAATGGAGTCAAATGTTTATATTGTCACAAGAATATAAGTGTAAGAATACTGTAACTGTCATGATATAAGAGAAAGACCAGAGCTATGCTGCTCTTTTGAAAAATAATTACTGTCAGTTTCTGTTGGATATGTGGGAAAAACCGTGGAGGCCACTATAAATTATTTAGTCAAAACCACAGACAGTAAATCAAGTCTAAGACATATATCTTCCCAGTGCTTCTGAGAAAGCCAAGTGCAACTTTAAATCATGCAAATTTTTTTGTTGAGGTATTAGATGGATAGATACTTTATTCATCCCCAAAGGGAAATTTGTTTGTGGCAGCACCGAGCAAAGTTACATAGAAGACACAAAAATATTAGGTATGAAAAATACTCAATATATATACAACAAAACAGCACAGCGTATTAAATTTAAGAAAATTAAACTATAAAAGGTGGTGCAAAAATGCAAAGTATATGCAGTGTATACAGTGAAATAGAAGTATGTACAGTGACTAACTAAACAACAAAAGCGGTGCTAGGGTTATTGATGTTGAGTCAATTCAATTGAATTAACGCCAACAACTGGTAAGTCTCCACAAATGATGAAACTTGGAAACACTACTGCCTGAATGAAAAGGGGGCAGCTGTGCCTGTACTCACACGGTTCTACTTTTAGACTCGTGGCAGATGAAATAAGTAAAATCCCCATCTCAAACTGAAAGGAGAGATGCTAACCGTAGCGCGAAGTGCTTTGGTTGCCTGGTCTCGGCTGAAGCCCATGGAGACTATGGTGGCCAGGTGCTCCTCAGAGAGGCTTTCAGTGGGCGTGGTCCCAGAGCTGCAGCCTGGCAACACCAGGGGGGACGCAAAGTCTGCAGCCAATCAGAAAGAGCAGAACATTTGAGAGAGAGTGAGAGGAGCGAGCAGACTGATTGATGACTTGCTTTCCGGTAAAATCCCACAGCTCTGCACACCTGGGTCATCCATATGGCTCATGATCCAATTCATGGCAGCATCGATTCCAGTGTTCCCAGTGTAGTAAACCGCTTTCCTGCAGGCCTCCAGTGGGAATCCCATTTCACATAACTGGGACACAGTGGAGTCATCAAGGACTGGAGCTGAATGTGTTGAGATAAAAAAAGGTTAATTACTTGAATGTACTTTATGCATTGTCATGAAATTTACATAAGACAAAAATAATGTTAATGTCCTGTAATCAGAGGCCAGCAGATGACACCGTGTTGACATGTAACTCAAATCACGTCTCATAATAAAAAAAGTAAAACAAAAATTAAAAAAGGCAACAGAAGGACGCAGGAAAACAGAAAAAAAGAAAAGGAGGAAACAAGGGTGGACAAATAGGAGTGAGAAGGAAAAGAGCAGAAACTACAGACAGACTAACACAGCAGTGGGGAGTAGAGAGAGTCGTCCTCCTCGTTGCCATGGAAACCCAGGATACCTTTAACCTCCGCATCTGGGGTCATGAGTGGGGGCGGGGCCACCTCTGGTAGAAGCTCCTCCCCCGGCTGCTGGCCAGTTGCACGTAGGGCGGTCAGGTCCAGAGTGTCTGGAATGTCAATGCTTACGTCTGCGGAGGAAAAGCATCAGTTACCCATCATGCACTTGGGTCCAAATGTTTGTTTTACACCTTTATTTTAAAAACGAAATTGGTGAATGCCAGCTCCTCCTCCGCCCTCGTGCTATTAGCTGGTTAATAGCCATTGCAGGTCAAATACAGCTGAGCAGTTTGTTTGTAAAGTTTGAATTTATAGCTCTTTTATGGTTAATGCATAAAAACATAATTCTTCTGTCAAATTTCAGTTAGTTATTTTAAGTTATTATTATTTTCGTATCTTAACTACTACAACAACACTTTGCTAGAAAACTCCATGAGAGCGCTGCACTTTACTTCCTTTTAACCCCCTTCTCTCGTACACATGCAAAAGCAACAACCTGGAGACAAACAATTGCACTCTTTTTGATTTCCCCAGAGACGACAACAGAGTTATTCTCTAAGCCACCAAACTACATAAATGCACTTCAAACAAAATGGAAGAAAAGCCATCAATGGCTTCCAAAATCTCTGCAATTTAACTTTAATGTGTGTTAACACACTGCACAGGAAATTAACATACTTGTTGTGCACTATTGGCGTGGGAACAGGAAGTAATTTAGAGTCGGTTATGTAAATTACACCACTAAACACACGCACAAGCTTTATGCTTACGAGAGGAAACAGAGACTTGCGGTAATTACTTGCAGTATCAGACACTGACCAGTCAATCAGGAACAAGTGTGTTTTGCATGTGGCCACAGTGTATGACAACTGTATAAATGACAGTGAGCCTGTATAACATGAATTTCTGGATTTCATAATATCTTTGCTCACCCAGTTTCTTGGGCACCCAGTCGAGGCCAAAGGTGAACTTCTTAATCTGGATGACCAGGTGGTCAGGGAAAGAGGCAAAGCGGGTTGTTCTGACAAATGAGACAATAGCGGGTATTAATAAATACATCTTGAGATCCATTTCATCACTTTAAGTATGTGCGGCTGTCTCTCTTCATACTTGGTAGCAGTAGTCTTGGACTGCACAGCCGAGCTCCAGAAGTCCGTGAGGATCTCTGGTTCACTGAGGGCCGCCATGCAAGCTGTGAAAGGGATTTGTGCACGCACTGTAGGGGCGGATGAGTCCCCCTCCTCACGCCGGCGCTCTGCCTCCTGAAGCTCTTCTGTTCAAGAAATACATTAATTCATGAGAAACACTACTACTCACACATCTTTTAAGTGATTACATCAATGTCTGATCTTGAGCCCACTGCTGATAGGTACGTGGTTTGTTTCCATGAGGTTACGTTCTCTGCCATCATTACGTTTTTTGCTGAATTATTCCTCATTCAGCTTGACCGTACCTTACATTTCCTTTTCAATTAATGAAAGCGATGTTGTGCGACTCCATCATGTGGTACATTTATTGCGCAAAGTCTTTGTGGTGCTGCTCTATTTAATTTCATAGTCAAATATGCATTTTCATATTAGACTGCAACATCTAGTAAAAAAAACACTTTTAAAAATCAATTTGCGGAAGTTGTGAATCCATTCAGAAATCACCCCCAAGTTGAGCTCCATGTTCCAAGGCTGAGTCGTTAAAGCAGCGGCTTTGAAGCCGATTCGCAGCCCATTGCAGCATGTCACCCCTCCTCTCTCCCCCTTTCCCTGTCTATCTGTCCTGACTATCCAATAAAGGCAAAAAAACAATAAATAATAATATTTGGAGATCGAGTTGGAAATTGTATTGCGTCAGCCCTTCACCTGTGTTGGTGGCCTGGTCCATTGGCACAGGCAGCTGGACCATGTAATCCACCCGCTGCGTGTACTTGGCTTTCTGTGATTGCTGACATACAATCCTCTCCTCCACCAGGAACCTGAAGGCTTCAGACGGGTTGGGCCCAGAGCGACAGTTCCTCTGCAGGTGAAAATAAATAATATTATAAAGAGAAAAGCTGGGGACAATAAAGAGATGCAGAGTGCGAGTGTTACTTTACCTCCACCATGTTTATGAAGTGCAATAAAAACTCCTGAGCATCCTGTTGTCGATTCGTAGAGAACTCTGCGTGGCCCCGCCCAACAAGTGCTTTGAACATTCGTGGTGCTATACCGAGTTGGTCTCCCTGCAAACAAAGCATGAACAGTCAGATTAGTCAACAGTGAGGGCTAAGATTAGGTAGACCACATTTTCACTTATTTCTGAGTGTAATTCCCGCATGTGCCATGGATAATTGTTAAAACTAAGACTTGTGAATCCACTGTGAATGATTCTTTTTTCCTACCCTGGGTTCAGATGCATCATTTTCATCTCCAGGGTCTGGTGCTGGTTTGGAATACTCTCCTGACAACAGACCGTAGCCGAGCTTGGCTCTGTGATAAATAAACAAAGCTGACATCAATTCACATCCTACAATATAACAGAGGCTCACACAGGTGTGGGATTTGGATAAATGCCTAGATGTATTTTCAACTTCTTAAAAAAAACATGGGGGAATGTCTAAGCAGGGAGAAGACTCATCTCTGGTGGGTATAAGAAAGTTTGTGTACAGCCACAAAAGTAGACATTGTTTGAATTAGGTCACATAAACATGAAATCTGGCAAATTTTCTATAAAATAGAATGTGATTTTCATCTCATATCTGATGGTTGTGCAGTTTAAAAAAAATGAGGATAGGACAATAAGGACATTTAATAAGGACACTTTTGTTCCAACAGTGAGTCATTCAGTTAGATTATACATTATTATATTTCTTGCAATGGCAGAGAGCTAAGATGACAAGAGATCAAGTGTCAATATAGGTCTGTCTAAACCCTGCTGATATCAATTGAACATTTCTATTCAGGAGGATAACCTATATTAAAAGAAAATTAACATTTCAATTCTGAGCTGCCTGGAAAGGAATCTGTAATCAGCTTTGAGGTTGACAGCTGACTGAGTATGTTTGTGTGTATTTGGAAATTTGTAATATCTTTTCAAATACTGTCCTTTGCTTTCCTGTCATACAACTGAGAGGGTGCTTTTGGGCATCTAATGGCAATATAAGAGTTTGTCAGAGAGAATAACCAGACACTAGAAGAGGACACTTACACTTGGGTTTTAAAGTCTTGGGTGGGGTCACTTGGGGCTTCATCAATAATCTTGTCGATGTTAGACACATATCTGGAAGGCATGAAGAAAAGGATATGAACAAAATCTTTACATTTAGTGTCTTACTGTTAATGATTAACACTTAGAAAAATGTCATTTTAAAATAATTATTTCAACTCTAGCCAACTTGATGACAATATTCTGATAGCAGTCGGTCATAAGAATCAACATTGTCTTTTGTCACATCACAGGAAGTGACATGGTAAACATAACAACTTGGAAGAACAGGAGGATGGGGGCCATGAGTAGAAGAGGGTACTGACTTGTTCTGGAAATCTGGAACGGTGAAGAGCACTTGCATGACAGAGTTGAGGTAGCAACTGTTGCCCAGATTCTTCATGCCAGTCAAACCGGTGCCAAACAAGGGCCGCAGGGTGGTCCCCGACTCCTGGATCACCTCCCACTCCCCCACACGCTGGTTCACAGCGATCTCCAGCTCTGTCATTGTCCGTTCGGTCTGAGAGCAGAGAGGTCAAAGTGATAAGAGAATGAAGGACGCAGGCTACAAGCAAATGGAAGTCTATGCGGCAGCCTTCAACGCAAATTTTGAGAATGAAAAGCAAAATTTGCCCATATGAAGGAGCAATGATAGCAAGCAGACAAGGAAGAAAGTACAAAACACCATCACTAAGTGCTGCACTTAGTCTTCTGCTCCAAAGTAGCACAATTATTACACCCCCAGTCTGTGCAACATCCTTATGTGTGTGCAGCAATACATTAAAAGACAAGAAACAGCATTACAGTGCAGAGTGAGAGGTACAGACATCAGTCCATATTAGAGATAATTATACTATCATAATGGTTTAATGATATGATTTTATGTATACACATAAGTACCACATTTGGCTAATTATTTAATAAGATGATTTATCTGTGGTATTTGGATTTGTGTCATAAGAATAACATAGCACTCTAACACTGCAGCTAAATTTAGACCCCTTAGTAATACCATGTACCCAATCTAGGAGGTTGAGCCTGCCATAACTCTCTGGATGTCTGGCAACAAAAAAATCCAATACCTCTAACTCCAATTGTACCACTTGAATCATAGAGTAAAGGGTTCAACGAGAACTTAATTTGATGTTGAACAAAGCAAATCAGTTGGGAAAATGGGAAAATTTCATATTGGCAATCATCAATGTGAAGAAAAAGAAAACAAGTCTGCTTCCACTAAACACAGCAGAAACACAGAGCTTACCTTCTCCATGGTCATCATGTTGATGCCAAAGTGAGACAGGTGCTCTGGTAACTTGGAATCCAGTACCATGTCATCCTCTTCATAGGAATACACATCTGGGCACACAAAACAGAGGTGGCAATTAAAGGCAATGAAGTCGAAAGCTTTAGACAAATGCATATACTCCATAAAATCAAACAAGTTTGAATAATAGAAGGCCCTATAGCCCATATTATGCCAGCGACATTCTAAGTCCAACCCAAATCCCATTTTGTTATCCTTTTTGCAGTCTTAAAAGATGCTTTTAAATGTATTTTTAAGAGTTTTATAAGAAAAAGAAAAAGGAGAAATTTCAGAAAAGCTCCTTATTTGTCTCAGCCGGCTGGAGGGACATGTTGGTGTCTGCGTGTGATTGACAGCAGGCTGAATGGCCAGCCGGGAAACACATTGTGTATTTCAAGATATGAGCAGACAGTGTGTTGTTGATGAGAACGGCCCACACCAGCATCTAAATGGACCAAAGTAACATTTGCAGGAAGTGGAGGTGCCATTAAGTGTCCTGCAGCTGAGCAGATTTGCCATTTAGCCTGAAAACTGATGTTAGCAGTGAATTTTCCCTTGGCTAGTGTTTGATTGGTGACTTGTTCAACAAGCAGAGAAGCAGGACAATGTGTGCTCATGTTTGGAAGTTAGATAAAAAGAAGATTTTAGCATAAAAGCAAAAATTAGTTCTTCAAAATCTGTTAACAGTTTGATTGAATGTACAGAAACGTCAATCAAACTGTTGACATTTGATTGACTACGGACTACGTTTGATTGACTACGGAGAAAAAAAAAAGGTTTTTCATTTCAGTTGGACTTTAACATTTTTACAACAGAAAAATCCCATCCGCTTACCTGCTCCATCAGGAGTGATGGTACCGAGTTTGACAGCTATTGGGTATCCTGTCTCCTGGAAGTGTACAAGGGCATGGTTGTTGCCCCCGGAGCCATCAAAATATCTGCGACCACACAGGACTTTGCCATCGGTCAGGTTCATCCAAATATTCTCCTGGAGGTCACACACCTCACACCTCCAGCCACTAGGATGTAGAAAAGACAACACAAACTCTCCAATAAAAGGGTTCTGAAATAAATATTTGACTCTTGCACTGCCCTTGAATATCTTGTAGGCTTTGACTAATAGTTCTATTAACAACCATCTCTATTCTAAATTACATTAATGGAGACAATTACAACAACGGACCAATACAATAATGGATCAATGGAACCTAAACACAAGAGCATTTTTGCGTACATCTTTGCATTTGCAGTTAGACATGTAATATAAGAGAAGCTTTGTTTATAAAGTCACTAATCCAGGAGGGACTCCATGGTAGGTTTATTCAAGGGACAGTTGTGACAGTGCCTCACCTGGGAGGGATCTTGACTCCATTGTCAAGCTGTTTAAGCTCAACAGCATGCCTTGACTCCTGTCTCACCTCTCCATCCCACTGTTGAACTTGTAAGGCATGAGACACTGAGTCGGCTGCCATGATACCCGCCATTGATAGGGACACCTTGAGGGACGGAAAATTAATCAACAGGAACAAATTAGACCTGACTAACAACTTATGATGAAACTTCTCAACTACTTGATCACTGAAGGTAACAACATTGATCATCCATATCTTATGTGCATGGACCCAGATGTTATATTATTAAGGAATATGTACAATATATAGTTTGAAGGCATTTTAGATGGTTTTCTGGCAATGTGATATTGTCAATTCTCATATTGTAGAATAGTAAGTATATTGCCATTGTGATGACGCAGAGAGAACCTTAACAGAATTATCACATTTCTCTTGTTAGAAGAGACACAAGATCTCACCCGCTCTCTCACAACATCTGGCATGGTAGCAAGGTCCTCTGATGTCACTTCTTGTCTATCAGGTAAAATGACCACCTTTACATCCTCCTCATACAGCTCCTGCTCCACATCAAACCCTCCTTCAATCCCTGGACAAAACAGAAACAAGAGGGGAGGTAGATACAGGCCAGTCTCCAAAGAGGAAGCCTGTTTTATCAGTGTTTGTGTAAATACTCTCTCGTGGACTCACCTATAGCCAATCTGGTGGGCTTTTTCTTTGGTGGGTGTCCAGATCCAGAATTATTGTCATCTTCCTTCTGTGGGAATAACATATTTTAATCAGTGGGTGTAGAGATTAGTTCAATCCACATGTTAAGAGATGCTGAAGATAATGCAAGTATGTGCCGATGTGAAATTGACCACATTGTTAAGGAAAATAAAGTCATAAAGTAGATTAAAGTGTTCACTGGCACCTTCGCCTTGCGAGTCCGGGTTATGTGTAAGTAAGCCCTCTGGCCGGTCCGGGCATGGTACCTGTCCACATACTGACTCCCAAAGCCAAGGAAACTGTTCATGCACAGATACAGTCCTCCTTCACTTTCCTGCAAAGAAGAAACAGGCGAGAGTGAAAGTTACAACCTGTGCTCATCTCTCTCTAATGTGTCACAACACTGTGAAGTTGAAGTTGAAGGCAATGCGGATGTCTTAGATGTCATATCACCAGGTAAATATATTCTAGCATCCTGTTAACGCTTGCAATTCAGCTCAACATAGGTGTAATGTTATTGAAGCGATAATTATAACGAATCGAAGTTTTAGAAACTATGATAACACATTGAAAAGCACAAACAGTGCTGCCACATGTGTGACCATAACTCGACTGAGTCAGCTCGTTAGCTAGTTTGACAGCATAGCCAGATACACTGACACAGCTAACGCTAGCTAACGAGCTGGAGCAGCTTCGGTCCCATTACAGGGCGCTATTAGCTTAGCTTTACGCTAGCTTGCTAGCTAGCTATTTGAAACCGGAACATCTCGTGTTGTCAAGTGTTGTCTCTGAAGTAAAGACAGCAGACAAAACGCTCCGTTAAACAAAGACACGGACGACTGGAAGTGAATAAGACATGAAACAACACTGTTTAGTTGGCTGACGTTTAGATTTGTGAAGGGAAGATGGCTCACCGGCGAGGAAAATGACAAGGCGCATTCGTCTTTGTGGACCCGGTCCCCGGGCTTCGGGACACGGATTGTGGACAATACCGACATCAAAACCTCACCAACCTCCGCCATGACAAAATAGCTAATTCCGCCTTTCAGTGGGACACTTGTTTCTCTATTTGTGGACCCCCCAGCCTCTGTGATAACCCCGGCTCGGAAGAGTGTCTGTTGTCTTGCCCGTCTGGTGTCGTCTGTGTGCGGCTGAATGAATCCTGAGACGCAGCCTTGTGTTGAGGGAAGGCCGAACGGTGGGGCTGCGGGTCGTT
This sequence comes from Myoxocephalus aenaeus, assembly GCA_038501785.1. Classification (NCBI taxonomy): domain Eukaryota; kingdom Metazoa; phylum Chordata; class Actinopteri; order Perciformes; family Cottidae; genus Myoxocephalus; species Myoxocephalus aenaeus. The sequence continues at coordinate 2,420,782 of JBAMJR010000020.1, read as the reverse complement.
ACCGTAACGTGTCGTGTAGAGGCGGCCGTTGAGATTTTGTAATGCTGTATATTTACATGCAGAACGTTTCTACTAAAGCCAAGTCACTACTTAAAATGATGTCTGCACATAGGGAATCTATTAACCATTACAATAGTGATGTATACGTTCTCCAGATAATTAATAATTTCAGTTGTCCTCTTTTACTTTTACGGTAACGGCCGATGAACACAGCCAAATGGCTCCCTCGCGCAGCGACCTGGATGAACGGCAGCTCGACTGGCTGAATAATAATCCGTTAAACACGTGGTCTGACGAGCTCAACGCACGCCAATTAATTACTTTTAGCTCACTTTGAACTATTAACGGGTAGTGAATGCATCATGTGAAACGACAATCCGTATTCTCCTAAAACGAGGGGAAACTTTCTGGATGGCACTCTCCTTCATTCCCCAAATATTTCCGTAGTCCCTCCTCTTCTCCCAACTCTCCTCCGCGGGCTCTGTTTCTCTCACCATGGCGCTGCACTCGGACCATTTCACTGTATACGTGGCGTTTCATTTTGCCATTATAGCATTACTTAATTTTAGTTCAGCAACTCCGGGGAGAGGCGGCTCAAATGTGCTGGCACTGCTGCAGCCGTACGACTTCTTATATTACACGGGAGTGCGCTCGTACTTCGATGAGGAGTGGCTGAAGGCTGCAGAGCTGCTGGAGAAAGCGATCATAACCAAGGAGTCTCTGTTTAGAGTCCGCAGGCGGTGTCACGATGACTGTGTGGCAGCAGGGAGAGATGCATTCAATGAACTGGGTAAGTTATGGAGTGCATGATGCCCGCGTGTGTGTGTGTGTGTGTGTGTGTGTGTAGAGACACACATAGTTTATGTATGGCGTCAATGGTGGGCCAAGTTGTTATGGGCCTGCTCAGTAGTTATTTATTAGTAATTCCTTTATCTACATCATGGACAATACATGAATGTTCAATTCATGTGTTGTCACATTTGAATTGTACCACACAATCAGTAACAAGGTAATGACATGTAATATTTCACATTACTTCGGCTGTGTCTGTGGTTCCCAACATTTCCCCCTTTAAAGGAAAGCCATGTTTACTTGTGACTCTTTATATTATGGCCGTAGTGTGTAGCTACAACAGTTCAACCAGTTTTATTTTTTCATTCTCAGGTTGTTATTCTCAGATTGTTTTGAAGAAGTTTTGAGGTCCTAATGTTTCCCAAGAAAGGGACAAAAGAAAACTCAGTAAATATAATTTGGTGTAACAGATATACTGTTTTTCTTTATAATCATCTTGTGACCCATCAGATGTATTAGTTGAGCCCTGGGTAACCACTGACCTATACAATGCATACATGTATTACATTATTGATGACTTCATAAAAATTAAAATAAACACATTATGACATTTCTGCTTTAAGATATCACATGTAGTTATTTTCCTTTACTTTTTTTACCATGAAGTTACCCAAACTAACTGCTTTAGATAATTACTGGTGGACTATAAACAACTATAAAGTCACTGACAGCTTCCCTGATTCTCAGTTTCTGAATTGCAAAATCAAAAAGGAGTCGAAAAATGTAAATATTAATTAGGCTTATTGCTTTATAAATATATATTTTTGATGTAGCATTTACATTCTTTAGGTTGTCAAAGTCCTGTTAATATTCAAATTGGAGACTTCCCATGGGAATTTATGTGAAGTAACATGAAATAACGGTAATAAAATCGAAATATAGGGGTTAGCATTATCTGCTCAGACTGTAGGCTAATTACCATGTCATACGCAGATAGAAATGAACCTTTTGCCATATCATAGGCAGACATAATACATTAAGTTGCCAAATAAATCCATTAATTTGTAAAAAATTCCTACAGTGTGAAATGGCCCATGTGCTGAGTCAGCTAGCTCGCAAGTTAACTGATGGGGAAAGGTACTTTTTTAAATGTTGTCGACAAAGTGGGCTGTGTGCAAATGTATACTCCAAATGTTGACAATGCTTAAACTATATTTATTAAGTAGATATTGTTAGCTTTGGTTTTGATGATGTAAAATGTTCAACGGTACTGTATATTCCACTCCCACAAATGATTCATGTTTTCTGCATTGTTAGACTCTGAAGGGGGGAGTCTGTGGGACCTCTGGACTTTGGATTGGGTTCAGCAGAAGGCTGAATGTTTGAGGTTCTGTATTGGACGCTCTGTCACACTCACAGGACAGCTCCCTGTTTCTACCGATATAGAATATGAATTCAGCTCACGCAACCCGTACAACTTCCTGCAGGTCACATACTACAAGGTAAGCCTCAAAGCGGCATTTAGAGATAAACAGCTCAATGTCAATACTGTGACTCTCCAACCCCATTTACTCTCCTCTTCCCGCACATCAGTTGGAAAAGTTGCAGAAGGCGGCATCAGCAGCTCATACCTACTTTGTGGCCAACCCCAGTCACTTAGAGATGAGGAACAACATTGAGAAGTACAGACGCATGGAGGGAGTGACCGAGGAGGCCTTCCAGGACAGAGAGCTTGAGAACGAGAAACACTGGGTGAGGTTTGAGGAACGATGTCTTTGTAAAGGAGAGGGGCATGAAGAAGCAGCAGGTATTAGCGTAACGTTACCCAGAAATCATGCCGTGTAAAGTCCATAAACTGCCTTGGTTTGTCTTTTCGTATGCAAAATAAAGCTAAAGGGAAGCAAGAGAATATAGTATATGATACATAATGATATATGGGGCTTACCATAGACATACTATTTGTTCACTGGGAAATGGATCAATATTCCAATTTTACATTTCAGTTCATCCCTTCCTAAGGACTTGGGATTTTATATACCAAAGTACATCATTTTATTTGGCTACACAGGACTGATATATTGAGTCAACTTCAAAAGGATGGCACAGTCTTCTTTGTCGCAGAAAAATATTTGAAGATGTGAGTTTAAAAAGACCGCCATGGTCTGAGGGACTGAATTCCTCGCTCTCACTCTCACTCTCACTTTCTATTATCCAACCATGTAATCCAACCCTGCTTTTACTTATTGAAGACCTCTGGTGAAGAAACTTACTTTGTCTATCAGACACACTTGTTATAACATGATACGGCTTGTCTGAAATAGGCTTAAATTGGCCATGCCTCAAAATCTGTCCAAAATGTTATGAACAGAACAAGTAACGTTTTTACTTTTATTTTATTATAATGAAAGCAGGATCTTCTTCTTGAATACATCATCTTTTTTTTCTCTGTCTCTTCACGTGTCATCAAACTCAGGTCCTGTATGATTCTGCAGTTCAGTATGAGGCCTCCTCTGACTGGCTGCAGGCAGCAGAGACATGGAAAGCTTCTGTGAACGAAACACTGCGGCACACAGACGAGTGCAGGGTGCAGTGTGAGGTGGCCTCCCAAAGGCTGCCAGAGGACAGGGGAGTGGACAGCAATGAGGGCGTGTTTGAGAAGGCTGCAGGTATAAAATGTTTTATAAAACATGACAAAGGCCCCCAGGCTGGGGCTTTTCCGCAGAAAGAGAATGAAAATGACCCGCTGACCCTACGTTGCTTTTCCGTCTAGCTCTTTCCCTCTCCCTGCTCTCGTGCCGGCAGTCCTGTGTGACTCAGGTAGCCACAAGACCTGGGAGGATTTCTTCTCAGGAGGACTTCTTGCCCACACAGCTGGAGCATCTGCATATTGCACAGTTTAAAGGTCAGGGTTTAGAGGTCAAACTGAAGATTACTCAATGTTATGATACAGTGTCTGTGTATCTTCCTCTGAATCTCCTTTATTTCAGTTCCACTTTTCGGTCTTCGGTGCCACTCCTCCTTATTTTGCATTCGTGCTTCCTCACAGCTGGTGATATAAGTGGAGCAGTGCAGACACTTCGCTCTCTTCTCTTGTTTTACCCCTCCGACAAGGACTCCTTAGACAACCTGCAGCTCTACTATGAGACACTAGGGGGAGACACAGAGTCACCAGGCACACAGCCTGCTCAGGTAACATGTAATGTCCCTTACATTCTAATCACAACTATGGCATTAACAATCTAAGATCCTTAGGATTCACTGTTTAGTCATTTCAGAGATGCAGACTTCAAATATATATTTAATTTCCATACTTGTGTTCATGCTGACTACATGTTTGTGTGTATTTGTCACACAGGAGATTGTCAGATACATTAGTGGCGCTTTAGAGGAGAAGACGCTTCTGTATTTTGGGATGGAGAACCTTGACTTCAGTTTCACAGACCCAGTAAGTACTGAGGCAAACGTAAACTATTCTGATTCCCAAAATTATAACCACAAATTTAAGGAATTTTCTTTCCCTTTAGGATCTTTGGACTCCGGAAGATGTCGTACCTGAATCACTGAGAAATAATTGGAGGTGAGAATTAAGAAAAATCTATTCTGTGTCAAGAGCTCTTACAAAGGTGATTGGGATGTTAACTTAGTATTGTTTCACTTTCAGAGCTGAAAAAGAGAAAATAAATGATAAAATAAAGGAAGAAGGAGAGCAGAAGGAGGAAGTGGATGACAGTGGCTTTTTTTCAGGTGAGACAATCAATTCGCCTGCTTGTTTCATTCTGTAGCAGTTAAGATTTTACCACTTTCCTCTCTCATCCATTCTCATTTGTCCTCGCTCCAGGTGGTCCAGTCCTCCAGGTGGGCGTGACCATCACCATGGACGACCAAGTCATGAACGGGACCAATCGCGTCGTGCTCGACGGAGTCATCACTGAGAAAGAGTGTGACAGAATATTGCAGTTAGCAACAGTAAGTGCAGATCGATAAAGAGGCCGGCCTATCGAAACAGAAAGAGGAGCGCTCTCACCTATCCTTCCATCTCGTCTCTCACAGGCTGCAGCATCTGCTGGGGATGGTTACCGGGGACGACGGTCTCCGCACACGCCTCATGAGACATTCGAGGGCCTGACTGTCCTCAGGGCTCTAAAAGTACGTGAACAGGAGACAATGGAAACAGAAATATGATGTGTTTTTGAGCAAAACGTGAATAACCTGTACTTTAAAATGAATGAACTAAATGTGAAGTAATTAAAGATACAGGCATCACAGTATCTTGGTGTAGAGTGCTGATCTCATGCTTTAACATCATTTTTGAATCCGGTATTTTTCTTCACACAATCTTCTTTCTCAGTTGGCGCAGGATGGTATGGTGAACCAGTCAGATGCCCGACTGTTACATGAACTGGGCGAGAGAGTGAGAGTGCTGCTGCACTCCTACTTCAGGAGCCCCTCAGGACTCTTCACCTCTTTCACACACCTGGTCTGCCGCAGTGCTGTCGCAGGTAACGCCAGCATTACTCACATCTCTCTTGAGGGAGATCGTTATTACTTGCAGAAGGAAATGTAATAGTGCTGAGCATGTGGAAATAGAACAACTACGAGGACTTTAATACAGTGAGTTTATATGTTTTTCTTTTGGTTAGAAAAACATGTTTGTTTGATTTTCTGTGCCCTTAGGTGATCAGGAGGGCAGGCTGGATCTGTCTCATCCGGTCCATGTTGACAACTGTCTCCTCGAGCCAGAAACCAATCAGTGCTGGAGGGAACCACCAGCGTTCATACACAGAGACCTCAGGTACACAAAAAATAAACAAAATAGACATTTAAACACTTAATGATCAAGTCTAAAATGTTTATATTCTATGCTTCAACAGTGCTGTGAATTTAATTTAATTCACAGCTTAACTGACACCATAACGGTTGTTTTTATGGCTGAATGACCTGTTTTCTCCCACAGTGCCATTCTCTACCTGAATGACAACTTTAATGGAGGAGAGTTGTTCTTCACTAACAGGGATGCCAAGACAATAACAGTAAGTGACTTTTCAACCCTAATTCCATGTTCCATCTGAGCTCACTTTCATTAATCCCTTCCTCCATGTCTCCAGGCTCGAGTAAAACCCAGCTGCGGTCGACTGGTGGGCTTCTCCTCAGGTCCAGTAAATCCACATGGGGTCACTGCAGTGACCAGTGGCCGGCGGTGCGCGCTGGCCCTCTGGTTCACAAAAGAGAAGCTATACAGGGACATGGTGAGCAAAATGACGGCACACAGCAGTGACCTCCTCTTCGGGTCAGACCTGTCGCCTGCCGTCACGTGTTTGTTAATGTCGTGACACCGGTGTTGGATAACAAGAGCAGCTGGAGTGCGATGCAAATCTGGTGGTGATTTTCATGATCCAGCATTCGCAATGCCCGGCCTATGATTATACCACATCAGTGTCCTTTAGATTCATCATATATTTGTACGAATATTGAAATAATTACAGTAGCTACCCGGTGGCTAACGTTTTGCATTATGTAGACTGTCGAATTCAAGTTGGTACGTTTTAAAAGGAAGAAAGAACACGTTCTTCTTCTTGAAAATGGGAAGTAGAATTCATAAGCAATAAAACACACCCTTGCCAGACCCTCTCATGGTCTAGTGTCATCAGTAGGTTATGGTGGGTAAAGTTTTTGTCATTACTTTATTGTTATTACCTTGAATTATATATATTTACCATTATTTAGTTGTTGCTGGTGGCTCCAGTGTCTGCTGTTCAGCCACAGCTACATGGACTCACTTCCTTGAGAGGAGAACCACTTTGTGCTGCAGAGCCTCCTCACTGATACCACTCACCACAGTAGAAAACAAACAAGAAAAATTTAAATAACCGGTTTCAGAATATTTATCCAGAATGTACAAGGATCTGAATAAAAATGACTCTAAAAGGTAATAAATGTAATCAGTTGCCGCCAATTTGATCAGTCATTGCTCTGCTTATGTTTGTCTTCCTCAGGAGCGAGAGGAGGCAGAGGCCATGTGGGCTGCAGATGGACAGAGTGTGGCAAAAAAGGACGGAGAGGAGCCAGAGGGCGGCGCCACCCCTGGCAGGAACGCTCGGAGCCAAGCACCGACGGAGAGGAGCAGAGGGAGAGGCAGGGTGACGCAGGGCAAAGACGAACTGTGAGAGCCAGAACAAATCTGACAGACTCAACCCCACAAACTGGAATACATTTTCATCTGCATCCACCCTCCCATAACAGGACCATTACACCAACCATGAACACATGATTCTTCTGTTTTTAGCCACACAGTCACTTTCTTCATCTTGCTGCCTGTTTATGTAAAGCTGCTTGCTTGTTTGTATATACTGTATTTATACTGTATATGATGAAGATAAGTGAGGGAAACACTTATGTAGTTTTTGTTTTTGCAGCGTACTGACCGATATCACTCCCTTTTAAAAATGAAAAGAATAGAAGAAGAAATAAAAATGACTCTTAACCAATGTCGCATGAGTACTGTATACACCATATCCACACAAGTGAGGGACTAGAAGAGCATTGGAGACAAAGGGAGGACAGAACAATTCAAGTTAATCGATTAAGAGATTATCTCACTCCCACTGTGGCTGCCTGCTGATTAAAAATAAAACTAGAAGCTGATTACTTTTCTCAGTCTGTTCCTGTCTGTTAAGAGTATAAGCATGTTTTAAAATATGATAATAGACCTTACAGCAGTGAGAAACTGTAAAAGAAGTTACATTAGCGCAGGACATCAGAAACTACAGTTCGAAGCGGTAAGAGGGAGAAAAGGGAACAGAGAGAGAGAGAGAGAGAGAGAGAGAGGTGCACAGGGGGAAAAGGATAGAAATAGAGAGATTACCGTTAATCTCTCATAAATGAGTGCATTTGTTTATGAAGCTTAAAAAATCTCCCATTTAGAATATGGAATAGTAATCCAGCGAGAGATCATTTAATCATTCACGTCCAGCCGAGTGACATTTGACCACCCACTTCCATCTTATCCTTCCCATTACAACCAGGGCCTTCTTTTCAGCCTCCTCTGCTGTCGTCTAGTGCATTAGACACAGAGTCAACGACTGTTTATGGCCCATATTAACACTCTCACTCCCTCCTGTGTTATAATCCCCTGCCGCTGCAGAATTGGGTCAGCAGGCCGTTTAATGGAGCCTTGGTTTTAACCTTTTCCCTCCCTCACACGCAGAAACCATGCAGCACCCTAAAAGTGTGCATTAATCTCCTCTTAAGTAGGTGTTATGTCTACATAATGCATCCTAGATATCCTCTCTCTAAGCACCCTGGCCGTCTACTGTTCTAATTACACACTTGGCAGAAGAGCATACAATGTATGATGTCATATTTCCATATTTTATATGATTAGCAGGATGTAAGGCCGAACAGTGAGTGATGTGTAGTGAGTAGTTGACCATTCGTCCCTTATGCTGACTATCTTACTATTTGTGGCCCACACATATCATTAGGTTTCTACGAATGATGTTGGGCCTCCCTGTGTGATGCTTTGTATTACCTTTAGGTATAAACATAACATAAGAAATAATAGGAGGATTAAAATTCATGGTTCTACATGAATGCCACAATAGTTGTTTGTGACTGACCGATATGGCCTTTAATCCCGTCACCCCTCCCCTCTCCACTCACTCACACAACATTTATTGAAAACATTAAGGTTAATGGTTTAGTGACCCTTGTTGAGCTTTAAAGACTTTAAAAAAATCTGCTCCCCTAACAATGAGTTAGTGTTTGTACAAACTTCATATGACTTTAAATGACACACAAACGAAAGCAATGTTAGTTATAAAGCAAGCAGCAAATAGAAGTCTTGTTTGATCTTAAATAACACACATTTTAACATACACTTTCATTGTTTGTTTGTTTTTCATATGCTATTGTAAATGTTCATATTTGTATCTTTATTCATGTCTTATACTCATATACTGGTTTATTGTCAGGCAGTCAAATTCATCGTATGTACAAACAAACTTGGCAAAAAAAACGTTTCTGATTTTTAATCTTTTAAAACGTTTAATAGTAAAAATAATGCCAGATCTAGACAACACTGCTCTTTAAATAGTAACCCCAAATCTCTCTCTCTTTCTCTCTTTCTCCCTCTCTCTGTGTCTTTTTCCTGGTCAGCGTAAATGCAATGGCTAACAAATCCGCTTTGTTCCTCATTTTGGTTTTGTCTCATTTTTACGCTCCGTCTCACAGTCTGCAACTCAATTCCTCCAAATCTGAAGTCACATCCGCCAAAACGTCTGCTTATGTCTTCACCGTGCTTCAGTGAGCAAAGCTGGATACTTTTAAACTACAGAGCTGAATTTATTCACTCTAATGCATGAAATAGATACAGGAAGTAGGCAACACACGCAGCACAAGCCGACAGAAGGAGTCCATACTGTGTCAGAGTCGCAGTGATGCTTTTTTATTCATCCGGATCTTTTTCCTGAAGTGTTTGCATAGGAAGTAATAATGTGATCCGTGTAGGGAACTTTACTTTACTTTTGTCCCCTTCCTACAGGGAGGTCAAAGTTCACGATCAACTACAGCAGAATCCAGCAATTCAGAGCCTGTTTCATGTCATTTAAATGTGTTTTCCTTGTTTTTCTACACAACATTAGCATAAAAAAGCAGGAGGCATAAATAACTCCAGCGTGCCAAAGAACTACAAATATCAGCAATATGCAGAATAAAACATGAACATAAAAAACTGTATACTTTTTATTGCTGGATGTGCAAGTTCATCAACATTATTCATTGTTTGTTTCACCATGTTTGTTAACAGCAAACTCCTTCTATTTATTCAAGACACAATATACATTAGTTTACTTGGTAAGTAAACATTGCTCTCCTGACTGTTAAAGGATCAATGAGAAAACTTCAGGGAGAACCAGATGACGTCCTTTTAAAAGCTCCAATGAAAGACAAGTTAAATGCATCAATAACTTACTCAACACCACATCAGCAGCTGATCAGGGCGCCTTATGGGGCCTTTTGGGTGAAACGTGGTCACCGTACTAACAGAGCACCATCCTCCTGAAAGGGTTAGCTCATGATAGTGAGCACTAGCTGTGCCGTTTCATAATTACACAGGTGATTTACTGTTAGATAATGTGTAACAGCTGTGGGTTGCACGCTCTCTGACGGGCGAGGGAGAACATTTAAAGAGAAACCTTCAAGTTTAGGTGTTTGTTTTGTACTTAGGTCCCGCCACAGCATAACTTGAGCTAACCAGGGGGGTTATTGGGCTAAGGAGGGTGCCCAGGGGTGTGTCATTAGGTCAAAAATGACAAAGAAAAAAAGAAAAACCTGTATTTTGACACTCAGAACAAGGAGGACAGACACCGTAGTGCAATAGGTCTACTCGCACATATCCTGTACACTGTAACTTAAGTATGTCCATGCCTGGTGATGCTGTTTGCATAGTAAGATGGAACCAGAAAGACCTCTCTCGTGGATCCTGTTGGTCTCTATCACCGCTGGGCCCTGTCTGATCTCTGCACTGCCAATCTCCCTCTATGCACATACACGTTCTAAAATTAGCTTCACCTCAGGTTTACAAAACACAAACCCTCCTGCCAGTCATAGATCTTTCAAAGTCTAACTCAGCACCATAAAAAGCCATGTTCCCAGGTCCTCTATTTATCTTCTTACCCCCCTCCCCTCCGTGATTTCCATCTCTTAGTTTTTGATTCAGATTCACCCCAGCTTATGTCTCATGACCCCATAACCAAGCTCTGCACCTTGTTTGGTTTCCCCCACTGTCTCCTCTCCCTTTCTGTCTCTTTTTACCCCCCCCCCCCCCTTTCTGTCCATCCCAGGGTTTATCCCCTCATCACTGATCTCCCTTCATCCCTCCAATCCTCATCTGTTCCTCATAGGAGCAGTGGAGAGAGTGAGTGACGGAGGAATATCCGACTGTCTGTGATACCAAAAGTGAATAAGCGGGAGAAAGTGTAGTAACAGGCAGGCTGAACTTATGACAACGACCAAAGGGAGACCGCTGGAGGAAGAGTGATTGAGCATTAACCAAATTACCTTGAGGGGAGTCTACTAATTGGTGAGTGGATGGTCTTATGTTGGTGTTCACGTTTGTTTGTTCTTGCCGGTTGTGAAGTTGTGTCATGATGCTCAGATGGAGATCAGAGTCAAAGAGTGGGACTGAAAAGACATTTATCTCCGGCATCTTTGATAATTTTGTAAAATCCCAATGCTTGAAGGATTTGTCATGATGATATATCCTTAAACTTGAAAAAATGTACGGGCAGCACACTTACAATATCATACACATGTGTTATTACAGTGTGCCATGAAGGACACACGTAAAAATAATAATATCAAATATGGACATGCCATTCAAAACAATGTCGCGACACACATTTAATGCACTTATATGTGTTTTATCTTGTGTTGATGGCACACACAGCAGAGGGATTTACATGGGATCAGCATACAATAATGGTTTTGTCTTGTAGATTGATAATCTGACAAAAAAAAACTTTTGTTGTCAATTCTTAATACCCTCAGATATAATCTGCATGATAAAACTATGTTAGGTTGTTTGTGTGGCTGTTTGTGTGGCTGTCCCATGCAGGGTGTAAAATTCAGATTCAAAGTGGTAACATTAAACATTTTTTAAACTGACTGACTACACGAGAAAAAGGCTTGTGAGTTTAGATCAGACTCGGGCCACATGGACAAAATCCTCTATTTTGGTGTATGTAATTTTATATTGATATATGTAAAGTTTCAAGAAACAGACATTTTGGGCTAGTAAAGCGAATTAAATGCCTGACAAAATCTGAACGTAAAAATCACATAGATATGACCATAAATCAACCCTGGGTATTGATTTACAACATTGCCCACAACAGCTTTATACACCCAGAGATGCTAAACGGTTTATTATCGCAGTCTAAACAATGTGGGAAAATGCTGCACGGACACATTGTGTTAGTTTAGGCAATGAGGAATACAGGTAAATAGAAGGAAGTACAACACAAAAGGCATCACTTGACAGTCATTTTAATCAAAATCACAACAGCCATGTTCTCATATCTTGTTTTGTTGTTGGACCAAGAACGCAGGACTTTCAGTTGTAATAAGAGCTCTGAGTTGAGATGAAGAAGCAAACTGTCACTGATCAGACGCAACGTCATCGGCCCAGTCACACTGAAAACCGGCTCCCATTCTTACAACTCTCTCTGCGTCCTCCATCTGCCCCCTCCCTCATTCTCATCCGACTATCTGCCCCCACATCCCTTTCTCCATCTCTTATCCAGATGCAAAGAGCAGTCAGTAAGCGGATGAGAGCAGATTTGATTCAAAAGGCTTCCCTTTAAAATCTCAGCCAGTAGGATTTAAAACTCACTCTCCTGCCTCTTACCCCCCCCCCCCCCTCACTCTGCCTCCCCTTCTCTCTGGCTGTGTTAATGCACTTCACCATCCAGCAAGCTCTAGCAGTCATTTAATCACATGGAACAATGGCAGGGACCCAGGAACAGAATGGCAAAAGGGTAATAGCACGACTAAAACACTCAAGCATTCATTACAACACTCATTATCGAAGTAATTTACCATCTGGAACAAAGGCCTAAAATCCCCTGTTACCAACTTTAGGGACGATGTAGACATCAGCGGTTTAGGGCTGGACACCTATGCTGGAGCACTGCACTACTATAAAGGCCAGAAATCAGCATTATAATTGTATTTTAACACATTTTAGGACATCCTTCCAGTCACTTTAAGCAGAGAGATAAAGGATAGAGCCAAGTGGCAAACAATTGCAGCAAATCTCTTTCTTTTACAGAGTCACTCCCTCCTTCACTCCCTTCCTCTCATTTTCACGTCAAACAAATTAGAAGCAAATCCACTCGGTCATGTGTTTTGACGGGGACACTCATTCAAATAGTGAAAGAGAGAGAGATTGCTGCAGGGACGCATATACGATAACATCAACGCAAGTATTCCCTCCTATCAGTTTTCAAGGTAAGATAAAAGAAAATAGCATCATGACAATTAGTTCTTCACAAGAGAGAAAAGTAATTTGTGATATCTGCACTTGCACAGTGGAAGGAAGGGGTATTGCTGTTGAGGTTGGTTACATTGTCTGCTTTACTATCAAGTTAGTGTCATGTCTCTTTGGTTGAATCTGTAAAATCAGCTTTGTGACTCTGCTTTTTCCACTTGTGCCTTGATTACATTTGACACAGTGTATGAGTTTGTCCATTAGGTGATTGGTTTACTGCTAAACATTGCTCATTTAATCATGACATTACCAAATTCAATAGCCATCAACATTAGGTGACAGCTCACTGGAGTGTTAAATGGCTCAAACCACCTGTCATCAATGTGAATTTGTTGAGAAGCGAGAGGTGAGTGAGCTGAGAGCTGAAACACTGATGACATTGTTACAGGACATACTGGTTTGTGTGTACATTCAGGGTGAGGATGTGTGCTCTCATTAGGTCTCACATCATCTGAAGAGCAAATACTTTTTCTGTTAATAATATCGTGGTGAATATTCATGCAGTCTGCGCGTGCGTGTGACTGTGTGTGTGCGTAGGTTTGTTCTGTGGGTTTCTGTGTGTGCTCTTCATGAACATTTGCAAAGTAAACGAGGACTAGTTTGACTTGCAAAATAGCACTTACTTGGCGACTGGAGCTAGGGAGGATTAAACACCGCGCAGGTAAACTTCCAGCATGAAGTATTTATACAGCGAATGCTAGAATTACTGGAAATCATACAAATCGCAACTGTTTTCTTGAATAATATCTGAGTAACTGTTTTTGTACTCTCCCCACCGCTCTTCTTCTTCTTCATTTCAGGATTATCAGCTTTCCTGCCATCTCTCCTATCTCCATTGGTGACAGCACCTAACAACCATCGCCATGGGTGAAATGGAGCAATTGCGAAAGGAGGCGGACAATCTCAAAGACCAGATCACTGTCAGTAGGCCCGTCCATATCCTCTGTAATAACCCATTTGGCTGCCCGCAGTATTTATCATCATCATGATGTGGCTTTTGCTTTTCACTTTGACCTGAAGACATTTCTTTCACCAAATACTTATAACCACATCTTAGATCAATGCTGGCAGTAACCGGTGTGCCCGTGTTTGTGTCCGCTCCTCAGGCAGCTCGTAAGACGGTGCAGGACACCACGCTGCAAGAAGCAGCAGCCGGGACCACCGTGGTGGGGCGCGTCCAGTTGAAGACCAGGAAAACACTCAGGGGTCACCTCGCCAAGATCTACGCTATGCACTGGGGCGCTGACTCCACGTAAATACAGAGCATGTTGTACACGTATTCAATTCATAGCAACATCTGGCTATAGCAAAATAATTCATTATATTAAACTGAGCACAAAATTAGATTGAGGAGAGCCAATAAATACAACTCTGATGGGTAAATCTGATTTCTTAAGTGCTTTTTTTAACTGGATGAATTAATAGGAGGAGACATATTGTTCTGCTTTCCACATTCATACTCTGATTTTGGGTTTCTATTAGAATGCGTTCAGCATTAATGTTTATTCTGTCTGTCTGAATATACTTGAATTCAGGCTCAACCGCTCTGTTTTTTTAACATTTTGACAAAATCGCGTTTCCAGGCCACATCTTGTGTTTACTTGGGGCCTTTCATTTTTCAGCTTACATGTCACCTTTCATGTTTTTTTTCTTCATATTTCTTATATCGCTGTCATTGTTACACCCCCAGGTTGTGTGTCAGTGCCTCACAAGATGGAAAACTTATAGTGTGGGACAGCATTACAACCAACAAGGTAGGAAAGAGCGAAAGAGAGGTCTATCATAATTACGGCAGATGAGGGCAAATGTACCCCAAATGAATCCATTAATTTGCTTTCCCAGGTAAAACGGAGCAGTAAATGAAACAAACCTTCTTTTTTTTTTGTTGATAAAATGCAATATACAAAAATAATTCAGCACATACAGAACACATATAGGTCGTAAAATACACATACACACAAAGAACAAAATAAATTACATTTCACATAATGCATACCTCATTTTCCATTTTTTTCTGTTGTTCAGGAGAGTAAGTAAGATGAGGGGAGAGAATTTGAAGAAATATGGTAAAAACGTGGCATATAAAATTATTAAATGAACAAAATGTTCAAAAGCATCATCGTGTGCATTTGCATTTTAAAAGATAATATATTTGAGGTTAAAAGGAAAAGAAGAAAAAAACTGGTGTCTTCAAAAAAGTGAGACTAGGTTTGCGGGTTTTAAATCTGAATCACAAGAAAGTGTTTCTTGAAGTAAAATGAAATCAGCTGCAGTTCTCTTGCATTACAAAAAATATCCCGAATAGCCCTGACATTTCAATACTTGACATTAAAAGAATTAAACATAAAATCTATTTTTAAGAAAAAGAGTTAAGAATAGTTTTTATCTATAAACCAATTAAGCACAGAAAAATCTTGAGATGTGCTTCAGGAACTGGCGATCAACAACCATTTCAACTGTCATAACTAAAGCAGTTTAATAAGCCTAACTATTTTGGATTCATAATCAAAGTAATATCGGTGTCAATCAAGGCAGAAGCTATGAAATAAGAGGATCTTCATATTTACTGGAACAACCCTTGCAGGGTAAATCCTCCCTTAAACATATCGAACATGTTAAACAAGAGTTTCACCAGTCTTCTGTCCCCAGGTGAATGCCATCCCGCTCAAGTCTTCGTGGGTGATGACTTGTTCCTATGCACCTTCGGGGAACCTTGTGGCTTGTGGCGGTCTGGACAACATGTGCTCCATCTACAACCTCAAGGGCAAGGACGGGAACGTCAAGGTCATGCGTGAGCTGGCGGCACACACAGGTAGGACAATGCAGCTCAGAAGTTAAATCTCCTGAAGTCACTGATGCTCTTAAGATTGAACTTGACTGAGTCCTCCTTTAATTCACTTACACTACTCCTCACATGGTATTTCTTTGGTTGCACAGGTTACCTGTCCTGCTGCCGTTTCCTCAGTGACAGTGAGATCATCACCAGCTCTGGAGACTGCACTTGGTAAGAATATATATATATTATATAAATACATTGCAACGTTTATCTCTGTAGTTAAAACATACACAAATATCGCCTCCTTCTAGCGTACTATGGGACATTGAGACCGGGACCCAAAAGACAGTCTTTGCAGGGCACCAGGGAGACTGCATGTCCCTGGCCGTGTCCCCAGACTTCAAGTTTTTCATCTCAGGGGCGTGTGACTTCACGGCCAAACTGTGGGACATCCGGGAGGCCCAATGCAGACAGACCTTTAGCGGCCATGAGAGTGACATCAACGCAATTGGGGTGAGGATGAGAAATATTTCCACCTCTCTGCGTATCAGAGCTCAGCCCTTTTTGTTTTGCTCAAAGGAGGCCTATAGTTTCTCATCACATCTCTTTCTTCCAGTTCTTCCCCAATGGTCACGCAGTGATAACAGGGTCGGATGACGCCACCTGTAAACTGTACGACCTGCGAGCTGACCAGGAGCTCATCACCTACCAGGACTCCAGCATCATGTGTGGGGTCACCTCCCTGGCCCCCTCCCTGTCTGGACGCCTGTTACTGGCTGGCTATGACGACTTCAACGTCAACATCTGGGACACACTGAAATCTGAGAGAGTGGGTGAGTACAGGTGGAAATTAGAGATGTTAAGTGGTTTTAGAAACCGATTTCAAAGCATTTAAAACCTCCGGTGTTAAGCTTCTGATATCGGACGGAGTGTTCTGCATCTGCGTCGTGTCACTGGCATTTTTCAGTGGTACTTTGCTCAGCTCACATCAGGATTTTTCTTCTGTGCCGTGGTCAAGGAGTGCTGGCTGGTCACGACAACAGAGTGAGCTGTATCGGGGTGTCCTCAGATGGGATGGCGTGCTGCACAGGATCCTGGGACAGCTTCCTCAAGATATGGAACTGAGGCTGTTCCTCACCAGCGAGCAGAAAGAGAGCAGTGATTATCAGTCTGGTAGAAAGTGTAGAAGATAAAAAGAAACAGGAGTTGGGGGGGGGGGGGGGATTCGCATAGAGTGAGAAGAGGGTATTTTAATTGTGCCAAGTCCTATCTAATGTTGGAGGGGTTGTAATGTGAAGATTTTCTCCTCTCATCTTCTCCTTTCTTCTCACGTTATGGGGGAATTTAGGGGTGGGACATGGGGTGGGGGTATCAGTAAAAGATCATTCCTCTTCATAGTTTAATATATTGCGGTTAAAATAACCATAACATATGCACATTTATCGCAGCAATTCAGAGGTCACCCAATGAGAACAATTGCCAAATGGAGATGGTAGCACGCTGGATGAGAAATAATTGAATACGTGTCAAGTTACAGCCTGTGAAGGTTCACACTAGCTATACTAATATGTTTTATATCAAAGCATAAGTTATGTCATATGAATAATATGAGCATTTGCATTGTTTTTGTTTCAGACTGTTGTTTGTTCTTAGTTTTGGTAGATTCCCTAGATGCTTACATTTACTTTCTTTTCATTTTCTAACTTTAAATTAAAATAGAGTGCTAGTTTGCAGATGTTTATATTAGTGTTGAGTTGATTTGTATGTGATTAATGGACAATATTTACCAGGATTTGGGGTCTCCTCTCCCCCTCCCTTCTAGCTAGACCTGCAAAGTGCTTTGGGTAAACTGTTGCACTGACAGATGGGATAAAAAAAATTAAAAAAAAATGGTTTTCATGGTTCACAAAGCACTTACAAAAAAAGATAACCCCATTTGTCTCAGGACAGGAGGACTATTTGTATGAGTGTTACATGGATGATAACTGCTGTGTGCATATGAGCAATACATCTGAATCTGTATGTGATGTTTTCCTCTGCATGGTACAAGATGAACCTCAAGGACAGTTTGTGTACATACAGAAAATATATCTGAGTTCTGACTAGAATTTGGACTGCCTCTTTTCCAACACTGGATGCACTCTGCAAAATAAAGCAATACTACCTTTATTAAAGACTGTCCAATAAACATGGGATTCTGCATTACACAAGTCTTAACTGTTCATTTCTGACATGCGGAGTTGAGTCATAGTTTTGTTCATAACATTAAAATCCCACTGGATATGAGTGAGGCATGAAATACTAAATAGTTAATTGTAATTCTACTGTGAAAGAATCTCCATGAAGGCTGAACTGAAAAGGTAATGGTTCAGGGTCCCTCTAGTGTTTGACTTCAATCTATTGGTATAAATAAATGTCAAGGCATTATGTGGCTCAAATGGAAGGTCAATGGAATATTTCTTCAATATATTTTTAACAAAATTAACCAATATTTAGTTTTAAGCTTTTATTCTGTTTGAGCAATAAAGAACAGTAATTTTACAATTTGGTTAAGAAATGTAAGTTACAAAAAAGGTATCCAAATACAAAAAGGAAAGCAAATGACAAACAATAGCAGAAATAGTTTACAACCAATACAAAGAGTTAAAGCTGAAGTATGCAAATAATTATATTTATATTTACAAGCCAAAACAGGATAGAAAACAGCAGTAATAAAACGAACAGACATAGGACAAAAATCAATAAAAAAAGAAAGCTGTACACATAAAAGCTTGTTTTAAGAGATATAAAAACGGTCAGATTCTGTACACGTTGCAGTGAATCATCTGTTCTCCTTATCCAAAGACACTGCCAGCACTCTGCGGTCAATCTGTCCCAGTCTCTGCTTATCTGGGGTGGACACCTTCAGCTTCGCCTGGAAAGCGGCGAGGAAACGTCACGTTATCTCAGCAACTTATTACCTTTCCGTGCTGGAATTCACTTCAGGACAACTAAATTACTCAACGTCACCTTAACAAGTCAATACCGGTTCAAATCAAGTTCCAGTGTATACTGAGCGTAGCAGTCACTAGCAGTGAGTGCCTGTTTGTAAAAACTATACCTGAGGGCGTTGTTCCCGGGGTGAGTTGGTCCCCTTAAGGATCTGCAGTGGGGAGCGACCTTCGGTACCTTGAAAAGAAAGAAAATGTTAGGCAACAACGTCTTATCAGCGATAACGCAAAGCCACAAACTTTCTACACACCTTTCTGCTTTAGTTTTCCAGACCGTCGCTTGTTCTCGTTGGTTACTTTCTTCACGGCCATCCGGACAGCAAGAGGGGAGGAGCCTCCTTTTCCACCCTGCACTCCTCTAGCTCTCAGCCCGGTGGCGCCAAAACCTTTTCCCAACCACTGCGGCTTGAACACCACCTGACTGGGGCTCTTTGGGTCAAAGGTGGGGCAGCGGATGCCGGTGCAGAGCTGCGGCTGCTCTGGGCTGGGGACAGTCGGTGGCTCTGGTGTAGAAGGCAAAGAAGATTCTTCAAGAAGCTCTTTGGTTTCTTCAGAAGATGGCTCTGCTTTCTCAGACTGTGCAGGGGAGACTTGAGCTGGGGAACCATCTGAATCAGAGGGGAGGGAAGGCTCAACCTGGGTCTCTGGTTCAACAGTGACAGAAGGTTGGGTATACGGATGCTCCACACTGTCCTCGAGTGGCTCCACATCTGCAACAGACACTGGGGATGAAGCGCTGTCATGGTGCACCTCAGCAAAGATCTGGGATGAGGTTTCTCCCTCATGGTAGGTTATCAGGCTCATGCTCAGTCTCTTGTGAAGAGGAGACTCTCTTGCTTCTTCACCCTCCTCCAGGCTAATGTCTGCCTCAGTTTCTAATTCAACCTCAAATTGGGGTTTATCAAAAACCACATTTTTGAGAGGGGGCTGCACAGCGGTGGCCAGGTTAGCATGCTCAGCCAGGGAGGCAAAGTTGTGGGAAGGCTGCAGAGGCAGGAGGGGCTCGGTGGAAGCCAGCTCTTCAACATCCACCGAGACCACCTCGTCCACGGCATCATTGAAGCATTTCTGAGGGGCTTCATGGAGTTTTCCTTCGGTTTCACTGTGCAAAAACATGCCCAGGCGGCGGGCAAAGGACCCAACTGTTGCTGTAGGGGCAAATGCAGGAACATCACGTTACAGGACATATTGCAAGTAAAAAAATAAAGAGTCTAGCAGAACGTTAGTCTTTACAAAATGGTTACCTCTCATTGCATCTCTGACAGGGGTGCGGTTAACACCAATAGTAGGTGAGCAGGGATCAGTGAATGCCAGTGGACACTTGGTTTTGGGAACAAGACCATCAACCTAGGGAGAATATTTAGTATTGTTAATCCGTTTAAGACCCACACACAGACACACAGACACACACACACACACAGACACACACACACACACACACACAGAGAAAGCATGTCAGCCAGGTAACCTACCTGAATGGGTGTACGATCAATTACTATTGAAGGAGAGCGAGGATCCATCAGATCAGTGAGCCGGCTGTTTTTGATTGCCGGTTCTGGTTTTATTGGTGCAGACACCAACTTACTCTCACTGGATCCCATGATGCTGTTTTACCTGGATTACAGGTAAATAGAACATACAAAAATACCCTTTTAATGAGTCCAATAGCAAGATCATAAAAGTAACACACAAAAACACCGTAACACAGCACAATATAAGTATAAAACACAGTACACGAGTGTAGAATACACTATATATATTTAAGGAATATATCGTCATTTCAAAAAAAATATATATGCCAAAAGCACACTTCCAGACAATGAAAAACTTGCCCTCCTGACTTCTAACCATGCAAATGAGTGAATGTAAATGCTGCAGAACTAACGTTAACCTTGATTTAACCTCGTACAGTGAGAGAAAACATGATTTTAAAGTTAACATCGCTAGTTTACTTGTATTACTACGTCTACTAACGATTCACAAACATTTCATAACAGAAGTTGGCTGAAAATTAAAGAAGTAGCTAAGGTAACATTTGCTGGTACGTTAACAAATAGCTAGCTTAGCTCAGGTCCGTTGGCGTGAGGTTTCTCCATTTAGCGTCATTTGTTTTAATCGTGTAGGTTACGTGTAACGATAGTACGTTAACGTGAACCTTTGACGGTCATTTGATAGAGCGCAGGTTACTTTGGTGTCCATTCTCTAAAATATGATGTACCTTACCTAAAACGTGCGTGTAGCAGGAACTCTTCTCACTTTCTCAACAGTCCACACTTGTGATAAACAGGGGAAGCTCAATACGTTTAAAAGATTTAAATGACGGGGTCCTTTTTGAACGAACCAATCAACGCTAGCTTTCTCTCCACCTCCTCGACGCTGATTGGCTTAGAGCACGCGTTCAAGAACTGGGCGTGGTCTCGCAGATAACGCTTTTGAAATTTAAAATGAATGCGTGCTTTGTTTTTGTCACGTGAGGGGAGAAAAATTAAATGTTACTTTGGAGCTGAAATACAGTCAAACTGCCTCGTAAAGAAGGGAAATAAATCAAGGAGAACAAAGCACAATAATATATCATGAATATATTTGCAGAAATGTATTTAGAAAAATACATTTTACCCGAATATTTATAGACTTTTACTGTACAGTGTTTAGTTATATTATTATCATAAGTATATCCATTCAAATATATATATATATATATATATATATATATATATATATATATATATATAGTATTGTGTGGATATATGTATAAACTGGAGAAATGGCAGGAATGTTACCAGAGACTCCATAATACTGCAAATATATAAATGTTACAATACTTTCGTCACCATTGTGTTACATCCTTCAGCATTAGTGAGTGAACAGACATCTATTTCCATGAAAATCTCAGAAGATGCCACTTTAAAAGGTCTATCACATTTCATCTCACAATTAATTTGTTTCCTATTTCCTACAATTTCCATTTTATCATAACAAATTAAAAAATGTCTCTCTTCAACCCACAGAGCAGCAACAGCAGTTGGAGATTTTTTTCATTGTATTAATAATTACACCAGCCTCCACATATAGAGTAAATTGACATCAACTTAAAAGAATGAATTTGAACAGGTTTAATATCTTTATTCTTAAGTAAATGCTTTACAACTGTAATACAAAAAAAGTACAACTGTAAGTAAAAAGTATATTTTCTTACATTGTCATTACATAAAACCATTTCGATTTACATTGTTTTTTCATTCGTTTCTTTTCAACTCTCAATACTTTTTTGTGTCAGTCATTTTGTTCATTGTTTCAGAAAAAAATGAATTCCAGATGATTGGAATCAAAGCTTTATTGCTGAATATTATATTAAACATTGCAGTCAGGATACAACTAGCCTGAGCACAATTATAGTGCAACAATTATGTTACAATACACAATATGGCATATAGCATTATTTTACAATGAAGCAAATTGTTTTACAAGAGCGATATGAAAAAGAGCAAGAGAAGGGAGGAGCCCAGAGAAATCATCCTCAATGATAGTACAATTATATGATCTTATTATCAGCGCAATGCAAAATTAAATCCCCCATTCGATCCAAAACACACACACACACACACACACACACACACTTTACACACACACCTTACCATAACAGTAACAGTCCATATGTTCAATATCCTGGTTGATAATTGATCCAAAAAAAATTAAATAATGTGTAAAAAAACAAAAACAAAAAAAACACTGCTGCACCTCTGATTAGAGTTTGTACTCTGGACCGGCCTAATCCTTCTCTCGGGAGCCCTTTTGATAAAAAGCTGTACTCTTTTTAATATTGTACCTTTAATCTACATAACCATAGTGAGTATACAGTTTAGCCTACAACCTGCAGTTAAGAAAAACTGTGAGAGCGTTGAGTGTAATAAACTGTCCACATTGCATTCATCATCATTCTTAAATCGTTTACTTTCTTCTCCGAGTACAAATTTCATATCATCAACAAAAGTGACATTACAACCCAGTTCTGCAGATCAACAGAGTAAGATGAAATATGAGGACTGTCAAACATGTCAAATACAGTGACGTGACTGTATTGCTGCTGGCTGCGTCTTCCAGGGAGAGACTAATACTGCAATGTTTGATGGAAGTCCTTTAAGCGCACATAACCACAAGATGATGTCTCTCGGATGGTGGATAATTCACAGTGTCTTCCTCGTCTGTTTCTCTGCAACCGTTACCACTTTGATTCCTCTTCGCTTCATTCAGTCACCCAGACATTTACCTCCCAGCAAAACACACTCACACTCAATAAGCCCCCCCCTGGCTGGTCCTCATTCTGTCCCGCCGTCCACCTCTCTCTGGGAGAAGTGAGCCAGCAACGTGTCCAAGTCCCGATGGTCTGCTGCAGCGTACAGAGAGCTCTCCCCCATCATGCTGAGAGCCATGCGCAAGGTGGACCAGATGTTGTCAGACATCATGGTGGCTGCAGCACCTCCTGGTCCTCTCGCAGCTCTCTCTCCGTCCCCGGAGGCCTGACGCTGTAGAGATAGAGCTTCAAGGAAGTGCTCCACCGCCTCTCTGATGATGAAGGAGAGAGACAGCTTAGTTTCTGATATTATTTTAAATAAACTCATACGACTTTTCCTAATTACTCGGAGCCCAATGAGATAATAGTTGTAGTGATGTAATACAGAATATACAATTATAATAAATCACATTAAGACCTTTTTTTTTTTTTAATCTACCCTCTGATATTAAATGGGGACAAAATATAAGAAACTTTCAGTATGATGCAATACAGTTTAACAACACAACAAACAAGTTAAATCATCGTCTGAGACATTTAACAAAACTGAACATTATAGTCATCATAAAAAGTTAGATTTATTTCAGAACAGCTGAATTAAACAGCATGTGTACCTAATAAACTGACAACTGTGTGTGTTTTACAAAACTGCTGTTGCCATCTAGTGGAAGTAAAAGGATTGAATTGCACCAGGGTTTGTCAGGTTTTAATAGAACACTGGATATAACAACAACAAAAAATCAAGTCAAATTACAAGCAACAGAGTGATTTGCTGTTATTATATCTGAAACTTTTTTCTCGTAAAGTGATTTTTTGAAACCTTTTTTTTTTTTTAGCAACTACTACATATTTTATCAAATAATCCAACCGATTTCAAAACCTTTAGTCTGACAACTTGCATTGGGGTACTTAATGTTCCTTTCACCCATTTTACACAAATAATAATTTTAGCTCACGTTTAGAACAACCTCGCCCTTATTTTCTTAATTCTATAATCATTACAAAGAAGCATCCCCACACATTCATACCACAGCAGTGGAGTGTCACTCATTCATGGCATCACTCTAATGTAAACATGGTGGCTAAAGCAAAACATAAACATTTAAAGACAAAAACAGACACGTTTTTGGTTTAAAATTACCCTTTTAGAAGCAAAATATGAATCTTCTAACCAAATAATGTATCCCTCACCTGTGTGCTCCCAAGTTGACACAGCTGATTCCCAAGTTGTAGCGACTGCGTATGAAACCGGGCTGCAGCTCCAGAGCTCTCCTGTAGGCGGCCACAGCCTCCTCTGAGCGGCTTCCATTGGCGAGTGTGGCGCCCAATTTATTCCACAGCAGGTAGTCCTGATGGAGACAGAAGAGAGAGCTCAGAAACAGACAGAGCTCGCGATGTGAAGACCGGCATTACTACTTCAGCACGGCTTCTTCACTAACCTGTGGCGTGACAGACAGAGCGGCGCTGAAACAGTCCACCGCCTTGTCGTACTCCCCGCTGAGGTTGAAGAGAACTCCCAGGCCACACTGCAGCTGGGGGTCCACCTGGGCGGGGTCGGAGTTGGCCGCTTGCAGGAACAGGGACTGAACATCTGTAAACAAAGCTCTGTGCAGGGGGAAAAAAGAGGCGAAGAGTTAAAAGATGAAGTAAATACAATATATGAAAAACACTTGAATGACTTGATCTGCATGTTTAAACCTGAAATCACGTGTGTGATACTCACTCTGGCAGCAGTGAGCCGAACCTCTCCCTCTCTTTCTCCCTTTCTCCGGCACCTTCCTGCTGGTGTTCGCCCTCATTCTGCGCCCACACAGAGCGGTAATTAGGGTTGTGCTTTAGCCAATCACGAAGAGTCTCACAGGCCTGCCTGTGCAGCGACTCGTTAGTGAAACTGACAGCCAACGCCATCAGAGCAGTGAGGTTGTCGTTCTTCAGCTCTATACATCTAGTGAAAGAATAGAGGGAACAAGTCAGAGAAGGGAACAAGGACATGCTTTGAGTTGAGAAAGCAAACGTTAGAAATGGTCAAATGCTTAATTAATGAGGTCTAATTTTACTGAAGCTCACTGCACAATCATATTGATAAGGTAACAGGATGGAATCTATCTCGTAATTTAGACTTGTTCATTTTTGTATGCAGTCATTTCAAATTTGTTGTGGATGTTTACACAAAAGAGGCAAAAAAAAACAGCTTGCCTATAGCCATTAAGGTCATTATTAATCTACAACCGAGTGAATCAAGACTAATTCCAATACAGAAGAGTACCATGAGTATTATAACATCCACAGTTTCTTAACAATGTCTGCAATATGTATATGTAAAAAAAAAAAAAAAAAAACTCAGATGCACTACTTTAATTTGTATCTGAAGTGACGAGCATTTAGCAACTCTGATTCCCAACCTGCGGAGGGCACTGATGGCGGCAAATTCCTGCTCGTTCTCTGCCTGACAGGTTCCCAGATATTGCCAAGCCTGCAATTTAATGAAGATAAATGTACACACACCACAGCGTTATTACAACTGCCCTCTGTGGGGGAGACAAATGTGAGTTCTATGACAAGTAAGGACACCTTTTGGATTGTTCTTACATAAATTAATAAGAGGGTGAAGGACTGAAAAATGAAAATGAAGCCATAGGCCGTTAAAGTCTCACCAGCTGGTTCTCTGGTTCTTTCTGTACAGCACTTTCAAAGAAGCGTACAGCACCAGGGATGTCCCCGGCCTCCATCCTCTTCACTCCCTCTGACAAAGGGTCAGGGTTGGATAAATAGGGGTTGTCCTCTTCAAACTGATACCCCTGGGACAATCACAAGGAAGACATGGAGGACATTTTTATATGTGAACTGTTCCAACAGAACATCATGCAGAGTCAAAATCAAAACACATGGGAAGCTGTAACGCATCTGTACGTCATGTCCTTTTATACATCAAGTAGAGCTGTATGGGCAAAAATGATTAAATCCTCCACCATGTAAACTGTTCTGAGCAGGTTGACAGCTACCTTGTCATAGGAAGTGCTGAGTAGCTGATCGAAGTCAGACAGCCAGGGGTGGCTCTCTGCATCCCTCTTAGCCATCTCCTCCCACTCCTGCTGCAGCTTCTCCCAGAAATCCACATCACTCTGACAAAATGACAGATGCACATCATTACTTCACAGTCTCATCACATCATATATCATCCTGTATTATAGACAAAATTGACCTTTACTTTTCCAAGGGACAGACAAGAGTGTATTGATTGTGTTTCGTTAACGAAGTTAAAAGAGAAAGACAGCGGTGTGTTTTTTTTTTGACACAGAGTGCTTTAACCTCTGTTACCACTGCTCCCATTGAATATCCAGTACTTTAGCTTTGTTTTTAGACTTTAAGTTGTCACTGATTCTTGTATCACCTCCACTGCAGCTTTAGCTTGTTGGAAATCCGGTCCTGATGTGGCAAACTCATCTACCCAGGCTTCAGCCGAGTCGTGCGACACCTGATGAACAATGAGGAGCAATGACAGTCGTTGACCAGAGTAAGGACAGGCCGGCTATGAAAATTGTTATTAGAGCCGAGGATGGGGGGCATTAAAACAGGAAAAACATAGAGGGAAGTGAATGAAAAGGAGATGAAAGAAGAACCAACACAGATTTTCTCTCACATTTTCCTTTCTAACAATTCTTCTTATTGAACCTCTGGTTTATTAAGCGGATAGAAAAATCACTCAATAGCAACAAAATAATGAAACGCTGGGTGCATCTTACCGTATACGTGGAGGACAAAACTCGACGACACTAGAAGCAAAACTTATCTTACTGCATTAACTGTAGCTAAAACTAAAAAAAACTATCGCTGCCACGACCACAGAGGTCCTACCTGCCTGATGACCTTGGCCCACTGCTGTGCTTGTTTAGCTTTAACTTTCTCAATCTTCTTATTCCTCTCTGGGGCTTCCAGGGGAAGACTCCCTCCCCCCGTCTCCGTCAGGAACTATGGCATGATGCGAGGAGGGGTGGTGGTGGGGAATGGGGCGATGTTTTGAGGAAGAGGTGGCGGAGGGAGCGATTGGTGAAGAGTTTTTGTTTTTAAAGGGGTGGGCAGAGTAGGAGAAGTTTAAGTGGTAGGAGGAATAGATGAAAGGCGGTTGTTAATTGAGGGAATGGCAAGCCAAGAGTTCGAAGGCAAGTCAAAAAAATGGGGAAAGTACACGTCAGAGTTAGAGGGCAATTAAGTACAATGGAGCCATGGTGGTTAGATATTAATTGAAAACAGGACTGAGAGCTACACATGCACAGTGTAATATAGATGCCCTTATCAGCCAGGATGAGAAAAAAATATAAAGACAAAAGGTCAGGAACGATAAATAAATACATTTAAAAATAAATGTTCTTACTATTTCATAGAAAATAATAATTTACTATGTCAAAATTATTAAATAAATTAGGAAATACAGTCAAAAACTATTGAGTAAAAAAAAATATATATATATAAATATTTACACATACTATCTTAAAATTAAAGTAAAACTCTTGTTACAAAGTAAAAATTATAAGATTATTAGTCAAACATTAGATTTACTAAATCAAAATTCTTAAACAAATTATGTAGTTGTAAGAAAAATATTGTGCATCATTTTTTATTAGTATTTTTTATTTTGTTATTCATATCTAACTTTTGACTTTTTTCTTTTCTTGGCAGAAATAGACAAACATAGACCTTTTTCTGCCTGAAGTGGATGAAGTCCAAGTAATTACTCACAACCTCAGTAAAATCAAGAACTGAAGTAAAGCTGAGTCACGGTGGGAATAAGCAGAGCTTGATTGTACACAAGCTGCAGAAGAAGAGACGCAGATCATCATCCTCTCATTGCTGAACAAAATCCATCTGTAATGCTGTGCAGCCTTGAGCTTCATGTTTCAGCGAGTGCAGCGGCTGCTTTTGGTTACATTAGTGGAAAATGTTACTCTGCATCAGAAACTAGGTGACGAGTCACAAGGCAGAGTCTATACTGTGCAATAGCGAACCACTATGCCTCCCCAATGTGTTCCCAGTGACCACCCCCTCCTCAGTGGGCAGTGACTCGTACCTGGTTGAGGTTGGAGGCCCAGTTCTGAGCCTCCTCGGCCTGAGCTTTATCTTTGAGCTGTTTGTCTGTCTTGCTCTCCACTGTCACACTGCCCTCGCCAATCTGCTTAATGAATCGCAGGAACTACACAACGAAAAAAAAAAAAAAACATGAGAACAAAAATGCATTTTAGCATTACCATCGGTCAGATTTATACTAAATACACTGCTAGTTCCTTTCCAAACCAACAACAAGTCATCAGCGTTACTAATGCACTGTGCTCCCAAGGAACTTCTCTACAAAAGTGTAAAAGAAAAAGAAAAAGGATATGGTGATAGAAGATAAATGATCCAATGAATGAGTAACATGGACGTGAAGCCACTGCTCACCTCAGTGTTTTGTAATTTGGGGTCATCAACTTTTGAGACGAGCTCATTGGCTGTCTGCTTCAGCTCCTCCCCTGCTTGGTACTCCTTCGTCCTATAACATCAACAAGCAAATGTTAATATCATCCTGTGAGGAGTTACACGACTAGAAGGAACTGTTCTGTTTCATTCAGCATATGAAGGCTGGAACAACTCAATTCAGGCTGAAGGCTGTACAGGCGAGTCTTTTTGAGGTCAGTGCACTACGTTGATGATTAGACATCAAAGAAGGACACGCCAATACAAAATTAAAGTCTGAAAAATTCAAACTCAACAAACACATTCTCCCAACAAGTAGACATGAAAAACATGTTCAAGGTTTAGACACGCTCTTCTTTGTCTACCTGTGCTCCTATTATCATTTAGTCTGGCCTTCGCTCAACATTCATTGAGTGTGCCTGAAGTATCTATTAAGCCTTTTGTCAACTGCAAACTTTTAACTCTCTCCATCCATGTCCTGTTCCTACCATTCCTTCTCCTGGTCTCCCAGGTCTCCCAGCCACAACTTCTCCTCTGACTGTTCCAGATACTCCTCCGCCCAGCGTCCAGGATCTGGAGCAGAGACGTGAAAAAAAAGGAAAAAAAAGGAGGAAGAACATAGCGCATTATTAAAAAGTACACGCATTGCAAAAATAAAATGATTTAATCAAGGCAGGTTTGCTCTGATGTCAGTAAAGATTGATGAGATCTGACAGACTGATGATGGCGCCATAAAAATAGAGGGCTCATTATGTCTCGTTCACACTTTGGCTGTTATTTTCCTCTTGCCAACAGTTTTTGGAGCTCCAGGACAAAATCTCCAGATAGGACGCAAATATGCGTTGTTTGGCGCTCACAGACGCTTTCCAGATATCTAGAATACTAAATATCTGGATCTGTCGGGGAGTGAAAGCCAAAGAGAGTGCGAGAGACGGGTTTAAGGGAAACCTGGCAGAGGGGTCGCCTCGCCTGTAGCCTACCTGTGTGTGCTACATATAAATATACCACATAACACAGTGACTGATCTACGAGGAAAATAGTGTGTAGGTGTAAACAAGGAGGTAAATCATGAGAACATGTGTGCCGTGTGATTTTGCGTCACAACGATCTTGTAGAGTGTGAGCACCTGTCGGCGTCAGTGTGTGAACAGCACAGCAGTTTGACAACTTTAAAGTTGTGTAGTGTGAACTTGGCTTCATTAAGCAAAGTGTGTGTCCAGAACGCAAAAAAGAAACTACAACAAATCAAACTACCTGCCGCCTCAGCAATAAATTCTTTCGTCCAATCAGCATCTGCTGCGTCACCAAGAGCGATGATCCCCGGAGCGGAGGCCGAGTCCGGACCGGAGAGGAACTCGGCCGTCCAATCACCAGAGAGGGCCAACGCTGCCACATCTGGAGCTATGACATGGAAATATGTGGTGCTTAAAATGTTGGGGAAAAAACCATCACTTAAGGATACCTGAAACTGGTATATCAAATACATGAGAAATAATCATATTAGTCAAGCGCACCTCTCTGTGGAGCTTGTCTGTAGCTCTGCTGGTCAATCTGCTGCATTTCCTCCAAAAGCTGACCCATGTCAAATGTGTGTGGGGGTCGGGGGGGCGCCTGAAGGAACTCATTCACCAACTGCAGCAAAAATAAAAACATTATTTTACTATATTAAGAAATTGCACCCGGTATACACACAGTTACACACCTGAAATCGCTTCAGAGTGAGAGACTTGAACTAAACATTATAAAGTATCATAGTCAACACAATATGCTGAATATGTAAAGGAACATGAGCGCTGACCTCTTCTTCAGTTGCAATTTCAATGGGAGACGGGGGAATCTGAGAAAACAAGAAGGAAAAAACGAGGTAAGAGAACAACTAGTGACACGTCTGTTGTCAAACAGACATTATATGAATGATAAATTCAGCTATTCAAACTATTTATGGTTATGTGCAAATTACTCACTGTTGGTGTCGAGTGGTGCCGCCATGCCCCCCCTTCCTTGGTCATGTGACCGGTCAACTTCATGAGGGGATTGGCTCCCCCACATTCTGCCTCCACCAACTCCCGCATCGCCATGGCAACACAAGGACGAGGCAAACCCAATCAGACCACCTGAGAAGAGAGCTGAGAAGAGAAAGAACAGGTGAATTACTCAGTGTGTTTGGACAATCTGCACAAAATTCAGCCTGTGTTCAGAAAGTTAATGGAATCCTCTTTTTTAGACCATTCAGTCAAAGTGAATCTTGTCTTTTGTCTTCTCTACATTATTAAAAATGTCGCAGCACAGATAGTCACATAACCAAACTCAAGCGCCATCTGCTGTTTCCCGTGTCATTTCCTGGCTTAGGGTGAACCATTAATAATGTGGATATGATGGGCCGGCAGGCACAGGCAGTCACTGCATATTTCACTTAAATTCAGAGGATTGTAGCTTGTAACTGCATGCAATGCAGTCCTCACAACAACACAATGATATTATGAACCTATTGTTACAACCAAAATACCTATTGATTACTGACTATTATTACGATCATACAGGGCTTGGTATCGGACCAAAATACTTCTTTGGTACTGAGCACAGAAATATATTAGCACCAAATATCAAAAACTGTCCAGTACTGAAAATTGCTATCAAATTCTGTTATCTTGTTTATTTTGTATTTCTTAATATACTTTTTTTTTTTTTTTAAAGAGTCCCAGTTTTGGCATGGCCACTTTTGTTGAGACAACATTTACTCTACAAACATGACTTAAAATTAACAATTTCGCACAACTACCGTTTGATATTTCCAAGTAAGGTACTGAACGAATTACTTGAGATTTTGATATCTATTCAATTCAGTTCATTTTGTATAGCCCAAAATCACAAATTAGCCTGCAATTTGCCTATCTGTATCGCAATTTAAAAGATACCCAGACCTGAAATCATGTAATAAATAATATATTGATTTTAAGTTCTTTTTGGTCCCCATTTAGGATCTCTGATGATCACTCACCTGATCACTCCAAAAGCAAAACAATAACAAAAATCCTTATGACGATGATTCAGTCCTAATAGGCAAACCCTGTGAATAATATGTGGTCCTAGAGGAAATTATGCTGCTCATCTCACTGACCTATATCCAGGATGAGCAGCTGACAAACTGCTGCACACGCTGGCCTACTCAACTTCTCTATCCCCCTGGAGGGAAACGTAATGGTGACACTTTCCATAATGAACTATCAGGAATAGAAACTTAATTCCCCACCTTCTCCCCTTCATTTTTATTCTATTCCACTGATGCAATGTTCACCTAAAAACATTACAGAGCATATTAGAGTCCAGTCTACAGGTGGACTGCATATCACTCGTATAGGCTATAGCTATCGATTTAAGGGCCATTTATTGCTCCTGATTCAACGAGCTGCTGTCCTGTATGGTGATTAGGGTCAAAGTAAGAGGATTAGACAGAGATGTTAATACACAGTGTCCCAGACAGCTAACACCTAACGTGCTCACCTCCCTGTTACATACCGCGAGCCCACTGGGTGCACCAACTGTGGGAGGAGGTTTGTGTTGTTGTCCTGCACGTTCACACATAATCCACTTTTATTGGGACACTCATTCCATTTATAGGAAAATACTCAACCGTGCACCTCTGAATGCAGTGATTTGATTTAAACTGTCAAACCGCAGTCACGTGTCAAAGCAGGTAACTGGTTTGCAGCGTGCACGCTGACGGCTGATTGTTTTGCCCGATGCTAACTGTGGCTTCAGTCACAAACAGCGACATTGAGCTCCGTGCATGTCCCTGTGAGCATCTCCTCTATTACAGCACACGTGTCGTTCATTAAACCGCGACTCAAGCAGACGATTTAAAGCGTTAACGGTCAGTTTAGCCGCTCAACAATAGCGAAGTGTTAGCCAGCTAGCTAGCTCCTGCAGGGCCAATGAGGTGTTGTGTGTGCAGCCAGAGAGGCTTGATGTTCATCTCACCGCCGACGTGCTGCTGTCACCGGGCCGACGGTCCCTCCGCTCCGGTCCGTCCTCTCCGACCGTAGCGCAGCGGAAGTTGCCGCAGCGTCCGACGTCCCCCGGTAACCGCGTGAAAAGCAGCCGCTGTGTGTTTGTTAGCGCTTCTGGTTTATTTACCTTCCTCCTCCATGACCCACAAAACCCGTCACTGATCGCGAGGATCGTCTCGGACCGTTACGATGGGTTGGTATTCTCAAACCAGGTTTACGTAAGAAGATGACACGGCTTGCGGAAAAAAAAATAGAACGTAACGTTGAAGGTTTTACGTAAATTACGCAATGCGCAGGAGATCAGAGTCCGGCGAATCAGGAGTGTGGGCTCAGAAACACCTTTCTAGACGAAAAAGATTTGCAGTCAAATCTAGATTTTCTTTACGTTCTGTATACTCATACAATGTGTATAATAGCAACTTGTGAAAGTCCTGCATGCAACTTTTGGCCTAAATTTAAGTGTGGGGGTAACGAAATGCAGACTACTTTTCAACTGTAGAAGTACCATGGGGAGATCATGCAAAATGGCATCTTTGACAGTGTTTTATTTATTATATGCACCGGGAAGGAATATAATTAGATACATTTACCCAAGTTGCCTTTTACTTTCAATACTTTGCATATATACTGATGCTGCTAATACATTTATGCTTTAATATAGTGACATGCATTTTGTGAATGCAGTAGTTTTACTTGTAAAGAAGTATTTTTTATAATGTAGTCAATACCGTTAGCCTACTTGTAGAATACTGCTTCCAACACTGATTATATATTGTAATATAATATTATTATTAAATTGGTGGAGGTGGAGTTTGCTTTATATACTGTCGGTTAATTCAACCTAAAATAGTGCTTTAGATTTCATAGGAATGTTATGTTTTGTATATCAAACTGTAAACTCCAGCTGTCGGACCTCAATTCAAAAATACTGTTTTACAAAATTATAGCGTTATTTCAGTATCTACACAAGAAAGCTCTCTCGTGGAGACGTCATATAGTGCTTTTATTATGAATTTTGTAATATTTTCTGACAGTTCTCAATAACAATTAGTCAGCATTATCCATGTCATCATTGTATCAATAATTACAGGTAATGTTCCAATAGTAACATAGTAATAATATAAGTTATTAATCAATGCAATGTTTATTCCTTCTTAACATCACACTCAAAAACGACAGGCTTTATTTACTGACAGGTTTAGCACTGCACATTGATAGGCTACACAGACAGACAGCAAGAGACACAGAGGGAGAGGGAGGGAGAGGTGAGCGAAAAAGACAGGGAGGCAGAGGGGGAGGTGAGGAAAAGCACACAGTTGTACATTCATTAAACCAAATAAACCGGATGGAGGGAAATAGAAAATAAATTAAAGGTTCAGTTTTGAAATGTGTTTAAAGATGAAATGAGTGAGACATATCCAAGTATCACAACAATGTGCCCTCCTTTTTCTGTGATTCAGATATTGACAAATTCTTAAATTACAACAATATTACACACAAATTAAGAGACACTCATCAAGCCCGGGATTATCATCCGTATCACTACTACTATTATTATTATCATCATCATACTGTTTTCTGATGCTGTAAAGGTGATTACTCAAATGGGAAAAAGTAAATCATAATCTGCTCCCTCTCAAAGTGTGCAGAAGAAGAGTGGCTGCAATAATAATAGTAATAACAATAATATAATATTCATCATTGTATGTACAGAAAATTCATTACAATCAATACAATCAAAACTGCCCAAGCTGAGCGGACATTCTGGATACAGCAGGGGTAGCACTATGGAGTGTGTATGTGTGTGTGTGTATTTATGTGTGATTGCATGTGACGTCTTGCAGTTATTGTAAGAGCAGTGTGCAGTGAGTGAAAGAGTGAAGTGAGAGTCATTTAGAGACATTCCAGCGGTCATTGTGGGGGGTCAGAAGTCAGGTTTGACCAGGTTTACTGTAGATGGTCATGTTTTGTCATTTAGCAGCACAAGCTGAAACTTTGCAAAGACTCCTGACTCAGACTCAACACCTGGAGGCTTTTGCTCCGCTTCTGGGTATTGCATAAGTACCAACTTGCGTAAATGGCGAGGTGTACGGTTGATAGTCCTCAAATCTTCTCATTTTATCATCAGCCCCACGTAAAATAGCTGAAGCACTAAAATAGTCACAATACCAAAAGAAAAATACCTGCAAGTGTAATTTTTTTTTAGCGTTTCAGAAGAGCGACCGCGCTGTCTGACCTCACTGTCTTCACTCTGTTGTTAACGGTGGTCGAGGAATGTGTCGAGAGAGGATGCAAAGAGGGAGAAAAGAGCTTGTGCAGAGACTTCTTGGAGTCGAGTCTAATAAGGGATGTGTCGGGATCGAGGCTCATGTCTTTGCCTAATCATCTATTCAAGGCCTGCATGTTGTGGATTGTTCCTGTATTCAGTTTGTGACGATTTCATTCTGTGTTCAATAACAAAAGATAGAATACAATCTTTTTTCTTTCTTTTTTTGAAACAAAAGCAGTCTCATTCAACCAGTATTAGACTATACAGACACAATACCATCTTGTGATCGAGAACTGGTGCACCACATACAATTTTGGTGGGGATTTGCTCAGGCGGTTAAATTACATTAAATGTATACATTGTGCCATTGAACATTTAGGTGGAGAACAACTGCCCGTTGTTGGCTATAGGTCACATATGGTGTTGAGTGTCGAGAAGTGTTATTACAGTGACTGTGTTGTGCGTAGTGTTTGTAAGCATACATTCCTTATACTAGTAGTGTCAGCAGTCGTTGATATTAAAAGTGTTGGAGTGTGTGAGCCGGTTGGTGGTTTCCATGAGAACTGGTGCAAAGACTTGTGTGGCTCAGTAGCGCCGGGCGTTGCCGTCCCGCCCCTCCTTCTTGATGATTCGCTGGTCGTCGCTTGCGTCTTCAGGTGACTCTGCTACCTCCTCGTCCTCGTCCCCCTCCCCCTCCGTGTCAGCAGAGATGCCCATACGAGTCTCGTAGGACTGCGGGAGAGAGAGCGATTTGAGGATGAAAACAGGAGCTTGACAGGTGTGGTCATTTATTACCATCACATCAATAACTCATCTGTTTTGGTTTACCTCCATGGGGTTGACAATGATGGTGAGGGCAGAGTCGTCCCATTGGCTGCTACCCTCCTTAGCCCCACCGCTGGCACCCTCACCCCGGCGATGGATGGAGCGAATTCGGAAAACACCGAGGATCACCATGACAACCAGGAAACCCACACACACCATAATGATGACCGTGGCTGCGCCTGGCACCACTGTAACAAAATAAGTGATGATTATGTGTCATAAAAGAATCCGGATTTAAACAATGAATCAGGTGATATTCTATATTCTTCTTATTGTTGACAAATCATTCAAATACCACAACCAACAATGAACTGAATGAACACCGTTTCATTGTTGTAGACCAAATGAGTATTAATCCACAGCTGAAAATAGTCTGAAATGCACTATTTATTCTACCTCATTTTCCTTCATATGTGTAAACTCATTATTTCATCACCATGTGAAGTTAAACATGTGTTGACCCAATAACGGAATGCCTACGAGTTCATTAGAAGCCACTTACCAACTATGAATGTAAGACAAATAGCACAATTATTCAAACTAAGCATATCCTTAAAGGAATATTGACTGTGGTGCTTGGCTGTGTGGGTAACATGATTAAACCTGACAATCCTTTCTGCTGTACAGCTGCAGTTACTGCATAAATAAAAACAGAAGAGGTGCAGCAGACCATAACACAATTTCTGGTTCCACTGCCCTAGCATGCACACAGTTCTTTACACTGGCTCCACAGGCTTGTGATTACTTGTAGATCTCTGCATGGCCACACACCTGCCTGCATTAGAGTTCTGCTGCAGCCCTTTCAACCAGTCGGCCTCTGAGGTCTTTTGATGAAGGTTTGTGGATTCTTCCTCGCTCCAGGCCTGAAACTAAAGACGTTCGTGCCTTTGAGGCTCCTAAACCTTGAAATTATCTTCCTTTGAAGTTTTTTCGTGCAAACAAAAGGTATGTTTGCATTCAGTTGTTCACCAAAACTAACTGTATGTAGCCTTGAGGTCTAACAAACAAGTCAATTAAATGTCCTTGCTCATAAAAAAAAAGAACAAAGCGTTTTTATTAAGTATTATACATTCAGTATTGTTAACATGTGTATTAGCTTGCAGTCTTTTTCATCCCTGCCTTTGCTGGCGCATAGCAGCATATCTTGACGCGTCACCGCCAGCTATTGATTAGTAGAACACTGTGACACCATTGGTAGGACTATGAATCACGTCACCCATGTGTGTGCACCATAGACTGTATGAAATCTAGACTTAGTCTTCGTGACGTCAGCCACAGGTGTCTGAAGAGCCATTGTGAAGCTCAAAGTGGGTGGGCTCCGGCCGTCGTCATCTTTGCAGTGACTGACGGCACAGTCTAACTCCTAGCTAATCCACTAATGGGCATAGAGGTGGATTGACGTTGGAGCTGAGGTGGGTGACGCAGCAACCCGAGACGAGACCCACCTGTCAATCAAAGCATCCACGGCCCTAATTATGCCTAACTTTAAGCCATAATATAATTTAAAGGAGTGAGTTACATAAAACTTCACCCCTCCTCCAGTTGTCATGAACAGGGTTTTAAACTATAGAGACGAAAATCATCTTTTTGTACAAGGCATTCTCCTGTTAAATTGGGCATTTTAACATGAGGATCTATGGGGCTTGAGTTGCTTTTGGAGCGTGGGTTTAATTTTTCAGCACTAGAGGTTGCCGTTTGGTGAGCACACATGCTCATGTGATTTACAAAACAGGGACCCACTCATTAAAAACCCTCCAGTGCTACTAGAGGTCTGAAACTCCACAGGGAACCTTTAAGATCTGTGAACACGGTAATCACCTTTAAAAAGCAGCTCAAGACAAATTATTTGCCTTTGTTTGGTCATTTAATTCAGTACTTTTACCCATCGAAAAAACAGCCTTGTTTATTTGATAGTGTGTAGAGAAAGACAGTAAAAAACAGTGGAACGACAGCAAAGGTCTGCTGTCGGTTATCCAATGGTGGACGCTGCAGACGTTCACAATGTAATTTGATAAAAAACCTCATTAATTTTACAAAAGGTTTATAGTAAAAATACTTAAGTGTCACCATTTATAAAATAAATAATTGTAACTGTAAAGGTCCATATTTGGGTACAGGTGTGAGATTTAAGCACAAAGGTTAAACAATGTAGCCAGGGCTCCTCTTATCCATCACTTGTATTCTGAATGCATTTTCAAATGCATTCAGAATTTGTGTTTTTGTGAAGCACTTTGTGATATCTGTTCTTGACAGGAAAAGTTGATGAAAGGGGAATGTCACCTGAGTTGCGATGTGGATTGGGCAGGGTGTGTCCGCTCAGCTCTCCAGCATGGTGGGATGGATGGAGAAACTGCTGCTGGGAGGCCAGCAAGTGGGATGGGTGGTACAGACTGTCCAGAGAGTGGAGGAAGTTCACCTGGAGGAAGGAGGTGAGAGAAACCAAGAAAAAGAATATGAAACCAAATAATTTAAGTCTTGATTAAGCTTTCATGCTCATGTCTAAAGTACATGTATCTTTATTCGGTGCCAGAGATGTGACTGTAAATGTTTCTTCTTACCTCCAGAGTCAACTCATTGCTGGTGTATCTGCCATTCATCTCAGAGCAGGACAGGCGGAACCGCCTCTCGAAGCGGGCTGAGCCTTTGGCCAGCCGGTAGCGGACTGAGCGAAGGACATCCTCGTACACAGAGATAGATTCGGCACCTGCAGGGAACGCAGAACAAAAAGAGGACGGAGAGTCAATACCGAGACGAGAACTGCAGAGAGAAGGAGTCTGGAGCTAGTTATTGACAGATGGGGGTGACTGTATCAGATAGATTTTAAAAAATTTCAGGTAATTTGGAATCTATTATATTGAATTATGTGTAAAGTTTTTAAAGGCCCTGAAAAACAATTTTCCAAATCAACGTCTTAATGTCAGATATGAAGTCTTATATAAATGCTCATATTTACTTTATATTTAACTGGGTGGAACTTATTGAAAGAAAACAGATGTCATGTATTTCTGCGCACCAGTTAGGATTCAGAAATATTTGAATACATATGTGAAAACAGTTGTGGTGCTGTTTGCTTGTGTCTGCTCTGATGAAACCAAGCACATTAGTGCTTGGACCGTTAAAGTCTTTTCCAAACTTTAACTGTTAACTAAGCTGCTCATTTAGTAATGAATAAATAATGTTAGAGAGAAACACTTCAAGGGTTTTAAGCATAAGAGACACAAACAGACTATCTAATTCAGATTTCCTGACATATTTTGGGGTCCGTTTCATGTTGTTTATCTGTAATTTGCAGTCTTT
This sequence comes from Myoxocephalus aenaeus, assembly GCA_038501785.1. Taxonomy (NCBI): domain Eukaryota; kingdom Metazoa; phylum Chordata; class Actinopteri; order Perciformes; family Cottidae; genus Myoxocephalus; species Myoxocephalus aenaeus. Next base: position 2,382,042 of record JBAMJR010000020.1, on the reverse strand, counting down.
TTCTGCCAGTTCAATATTTCAATAACAATGATGATTTTCTAGTAAAACAAAGAAGAACATAACAGTTTTGAAATGTGCAGAATGGTTTTATGCACAGTACCTGTGATGGCAATATAAGCAGTAGTATTGATGATTTCCAGTCCCCTCTCTCGCACAACATCCATGTCCACCAGAAGCTCCTCCCTCTCTGGGTTTAGCTCCTCCCCAAGCGGTTGGACCTCACAGCCGTCCAAAGTGTGAGCCACGGCGTCAGACATCAGTGCTAAGAAAGGATCGTCACGCCAATTTAGGAAAGAAAGGCCGGCGACCACAGATGGTCTCTTCAACTCATTTCCATACACAGACATTGAGACAAATGGTGAGAAAGGGCTGTGTGCAAACAAACACGATAAATATTTAAAATCTCCCTAAACTAGATGTGACATTTGGGTTGTTTAATACGTGACTCACCTCCTCCCTCCATCCCCTGTGCAGCTGTGTTGACAGCATGAGACAAGGAGCAGACGATCCGGAGCTCAGGGAAAAGGGGGACACCACGGGGACCCTCAAACTCAGGGGCAGGACGAGCCAGATGAGGGCCGACCCCAGACAGAGAGATCTGAGGGGCGTCCGGCTGGAGAACCACCAGGTATCCCTCCAGCTGCTTGAGAGACAGGCAGCTCTCCTCGTTGAAACATCTGGCAGGGACGAAGGAAGTGAGTGATGTCAGTCAAGGAGAGAAATAGAGACAATAACAAAGAAGTACAAACGTTGCACATGTTTTTGTTGTAGGGCTGACAATGTCAGTCACCACTTTGGACCAGCCTGTAGCTGCAACTATTTGACGGCTTGCCATGAACATTTTTACAAACAGTCATGGTGCCCAGACGACAAATCCTACTGACTTTGGTGATCCCTGAACTTTTCTCTCACTGCACCTTCAAGTTGACCTTTTTTGCAGTGAAATATCTCAACAGATGTCAGATGGATTGCCATGGGACAGGGTACAGACATTATAGCTCCACGGACAGTAATTTATAACAATTTAGGTGATCCCTTTAAGATTACTGCAGCAATTTACTATCGTTGTCAAAATCACTATGGATTTTTAAAAAAAAGCCTAAAAATGCATTAGAACCAAAGAAATTGTAATTTGTATTTGTGCTTTCCACAACATTACCCAGAATTCAACTCTAATGTCCGATTCTGAGATTTAAGTGTGTTATGCAAATAGGGGCTGTAATGTAGCCTTGAGCCGCTGGCCTCAAACAGAGATGAGGAGCAGGCTGCAGAGGTCTATGAAGATTTTTTTTCCTTCTTCATCCCCAACCAAGACGCCACTTGAGGGTATTTATCAGACTTTGCACAGCTCCCTCTGGAGCCACAAAAGGCTTTGTTCAACTTTTTTCCACATAGGTACTTCCCAAGACGTGCCAACACACTTTGATGTGTAAAATTCGCACAGTTCCCCTTTAATGTTTGCACCAGCACCAGGTCAAAATTGTAATTTGTCCAATACTTTGGTTTATGACTAAATGTCTGCAAAACTAATGACATTACCAGCTGTACTTTGTGATAAGTGTTAATTGGTAAACGTGAGCATGCTCAACTGTTAAACTAAGATGGTCAACCAAGTAACTTTATACCTGCTAACAGTGCTGGAATGTAGTACATTTAGTAGTAAGTACTGTACATAAGAACCATTTGGAGGTATTTACTTGAATATTTCCATTTTTAGTTAATTTTCAGATTACAGTTTTTCATGCCTTACTGTGTCCTTTACTTGGTGAGATAATTATCCTACTTCTTAAGTTAAATAAACAATTTAAAACCCTCTGAGCTGGAAAATGCATCGTCACAAAGCTGCAAACAGGGCTGCATTACTGAGCTCCGAAAACATAATTATTTTTAGAGATACGTGGTTCTCACAGGACAGCAATTATAGAATATGATGCATTGCTGTAGATTAAACTACCCAACAGTGTATTAAGTACTTCATATTTTCACAACCTTCTACATACACGTTATTGCTAAAGGAATATGAATCTACTATCATCATATATAATAGACAATATTAAACACTGACAGGTAAAGTTTTACTGCACAATAAACACCTTTACTTTTGATACTTTTTTACTGGTGCATTCTGCTTATAATACTGAGGCTACCGATACATACTTTTACTTTAGTACGTTTTTTAATGCAAAACCTTCTATTTGTAGTGGAGTATTTTCCCCGAGTGTTGTTAGTACTTTTATTTCTGTGAAGAATCAGAATACTTCTTCCATCACAGCCTAAACATCAGCATCGTCTGCACTTGTGAGCCTATTAGCACGCTTATGTTCCCGAGTCAAAGCACCGCGAGCAAGATGAAAGACTCTTTCGTCTTGCTCTCAAATTAGCAACATTGTGGCCAAGTGATGTTAGGAACCCAACCATGTCGAAGATGATGGACAAAAAGTTCTTAATCCAGAGCAACGTCTTCTCAGTCCAGTTCCTTAATTCCACCACTGCTGCTGTCGTTAACTTTGGTCCGAAAATAGCAAATGTCAACCCATAGCTCTGCTGTTACAAATATAATTTTCCTGCCAGAAAGGGAGAGCAAATCAGATTGATGACAGGCTGCTTACATATATTTATTCATCTGCACTATAATTCAGCATTCCATTTGAAAGGGGATTACGCGTAGTGTCTATGTGTGTGTGTTACATTCCCACTATCAGAGTGAGCAGCTGCTTCTATCGGCCTCTCCAGAAGGGCCTGCTGTTCAGCCATCTGGGTAACTCCTGGCCTCAAATCAGTCTAATCTTCACACACGCAATAAAACACGCTAGAGGAAAGAAGAAGAAACAAAACTCTGGTACACTTGTGAAAAAAAGAAAAAAACTGCCTTTGACCTTGAATCTAAAAAAAAAAAAAAACTCCAGCATGGCTCGTGGCCTGGTAATCATTTTAGTCTTATAACCATGCGACAAAAACAACGTTGCCAAAAGACAGTAATAAGAATATCCTGAGAGTTTGATGAGATAGGATTTGTCGGCAGGCAGCTAGTTTAAATACACAATATACCACACAGTATATGTACAAGACTGTACTTCCTGAGGTGAATAAATTTTTCATCAGCTAAAAGTGACTGCTAAAGCCAGGGAGCAGTTCGCAGTTGTTAAGCATGGCTGAGCACTGACCCGGAAACAGAGTTTGTGTGCTTTTTATTTTCACAGCCAGGTGATTCAGAGCGATGCACACTGAACCGGGGATTCAGTCTTGTGCTGTCTGTCTGTCTAGCAACATTAGGGATATTATTTTTGTTTGTTTGAGCAATACTTTAATGTAAATCAGAAACATTTTAACCCCTTTACAGTTAGACACATGCTAAAGTATTCCTCAAAAAGCCAGCTATACAAATACAATTGAAATTAATTGAATTTAAAAAAGGGGAAACAGTTTCTTCAGAATCCTTCAACAACCCAAACAGAGTTAATTTAGTCTAGTTCACTCCGTTAAAGCAAAAAGCCACTTAATGGCTGAATGAACAGAGAGATAAGATACTCCTTGTTATCTCGGGCTGTGACGTATTCTCCTCCATAATCATCTCTTTCGTGCCACAACAGTCCTTATCACAGCTGAGCCAAGGTCCATGTTTGATGAGTTTGATGTCAAAGGAGTAAAGCAGAGGCACAGAGTCCAGAGAGAGACACTTCAAATGAGAAATAATTTCACTTCACATCCCATCATTTGTGGTGTTCAGAGATTTCCAGTGTGATCATTTACAATAGTGGTGTCTCTTTCCCTCTGTCTGCCGCTTCTTCTACTGCTTCAGTTAGTCTCCTGCCTTTCACAGAAGGACTTTCAATCCAGAAACCTTTGACTGCAGTTAGTTACCCAAGTGTGTGTCTGTGTGTGTGTGTGTGTGTGATTATGTACCTGAGCGAGGTGGTTAGTTTGAGGGGTCGGACTCCAGGGGTGGCGAAGCGAAGCGAGTTCCTGTAGGTGACCTGCTGCACTGCACGGTTAAAGCTCTCAATGTCGTCTCCCTCCAGCACCAACACTGACTGGCTGGGGTTCACATGAACCTGCATTGCCAAAGGAGAAGAGATAAGAGAATTTACATGAGAAGACATCAAGTTACATGGCTCAAAATTGGACTCTTTACAAAGGGAAACCTCGGCAGGGGTTAATCATCTTGAATCTAATTCAATTAAGGTTCTTTTGAAGATATATCAGGGCAAATAATACAGATATTAGCAGACATATTACCCTTTGATCTCTTTTACTCTCATTTGACAAGCATTTGTATATTTTTAGTGCAAATGCCTCAAACACACCAAACCACTAGAGGAGGTTAGAAACACATTTGGCAGCATACCAACAATGCGTGTTGCAATTATAGGATATGTTCACATCATATGATGATGATGAAAACAGATTTTACTTTCTGATCTAATTCCTCCAGTTCAGACTTGAAAACGATTAGACTACAAATGAAACAAACTAAAGACAAATTAGATTGCGACTTCCCCTCTGGCAAAGCTGTTATGTCCTTATTATGCAAAACAAAAAGCATCTTAACACATCATGTGCATAACATACTTATCATGCAATGGGTAGGAGACATGAAGACAGCTGGTTTGGTGAAGTACATTTTACTCATGGCAAAGAAAGATAAAAGGAAGTCTTTGAGCGGTATCTCTTTCTCTACAGCATGGCGGTCTACGGCTCTCTGAGGTATTACCTTCATGCCGGAGCCCAGAGTCTCCAGGTCTCCGAAGTCCAGGCCTTCCCTGCAGGCGTACAGACACTCCACCACACTGTGAGGCTCCACGCTGCCAGGACGCACCGTCACCCCTGACAACAGGCCGTGGTAACCTCCCACATATTTCACTAAAAACCAGAGACAGTCCAGTATGAATACAGATTATAACACCACATTTATGTTGTAATATGCACATAAATTATACAGAAACAGCGACACAGCAAATTGACAGACTGCACACCCTCATGCGGACAACAATGTGAAAAGAGGGAGGTCACCTGAGTCTTTACCCTCCGGGATGGTGTTGTTTAGTATTTCCTTCTGCTTCTCTTCGGGCTCTGCAGGGAGGGGGCACAAAGAGAAAACAATAAGGCACATTGAGATAGATACTTAAATGCAATGCGAGGTGTGAAAATAAAGTGAGAGGAAGACTGAAGGTGCCAGAGGTTGATAGGAACAATGAAAAATAATAAATAAATAACATGCCGAGGTGAAGTTAGAAAATGCAAGCAAGAGAATTATAGATATTCAGAAATGCACCATCTCCTCATTATCCAGCAACAGCTGGTGCTAACGCAGGCAGCAGAGCGACTTTCATTGTGGATGAGAGTGTAACACTGCAAATGTGTGTGTGTGTGTGTGTGTGTGTGTGTGTGTGTGTGTGTGTGTGTGTGTGTGTGTGCGTGTGTTTTAATGCTAATTGACAGCCACAGTTTCCCATTTTAACCAGCGATTCAAGTGTAAGTGGCTAATAGCTGTCTGGCCCTTGTGTTGTTCTATTGCTCTGAATAATTGATAAGTACGTTATATTATTAGCCCTCAAAGACAAAATACATCAACTAAATTATAACTGAGGGAAATGAGGGAGTGAATGGTGCGAGGCAAAATGTCTCGACTGATTGTCTAAAGGTGCCTTACAAGGGTTCATGAGTTGCCGCCGCTCTTGCCAGAAATGGCGGCCGGCTATTTCTGGTGATGTGTGATTTGAATGACATTTCATTGACAGGGGAATGCAAAGGAGGAAGCAAACTGCACAATTGCTGCTCATAGCATTTATGCAAAAATAAAAAAAACAGGATTCCTCGCTCTCTGCTTGCATAAATTTCTGTCAGAATCCATCATTAAAGCTGAAATGAAATATATGTCAGTTGTGGAGACGCTGAGCATAAATTTCAGTCCGTTACCCCAGCAGGCGCCGATGAACATCCTCTGGCGGGGGGCAGGGTTGGGGATGGCTCCGTTGTCATGGATGAGGGCGGGGTCAAAGGTCACACCGTCAACATACAGGGTCACGGAGGGGAACTGGACACTGAGTGACAGATGATGCCACTCACTATCACACACCTGTTGGACAGAGATCAAACAGAGTCAACTTGAGCCTGAACAAAGGAAAGAGTTAAAATATCTTGCAAGGTGAAGGTTTTGACATTTACTCTTTGTAGATATCAACCGTGGAAGACGAATTCAGATCTATCTATGAAAGGTAAAATACTAGTTACAAGTAAAAGTCCTGCATTCATAATTATTTATAACTTATAAAGTATAAAGGTATGAGCCTTAAAATGTACTGAAAGTATCAAAGGTTCTGCAGAGAAATGGCTACTGGGACTGATATATCATTACAAATTACATTATTGTTCATGTTGTTATTGATTTTGTTGGTTGAAGAGAACTACTTTACACAAAGTTAGGTCGTTGTTTTCCAACCAAAGGGTCACAAGATAAATCTGAGGGGTTGTGAGATGATTAATGAGTTAGGAAAGGAGAAATAACAAAGCTCTGTTTCACAAACGTGCTCTCTTGTTTGTCATTTTTTGTAATCTTTGTTTATTGAATAGTCGTATTTCTTTGGACCTCGAACAGTTATCTCAATGAAACCATCTAGGCAGCCACTCAGAGGGCCTTACTAGATAATGCTAGATTGAGTTTTGGAGCCACTGGTTTAATCTTTGAAAATGTATTGTGTTCTATAAACTGATCATGTTTCTTCTGTAAAATCTTAATCTGAGAAGTAACATTTACTGTAACTGCAGCAGACATATAAATGTAGTGGAGCAAAAAGGACATCACATTCCACTACTGGTGAATATTTCATCCGTGTAAATTCCTGTCCAAATTTGTTTTAGCTTTCTCTACAGACAGGGTTGCATCAGCAGGTATACAAAGGGAATTATACAGACAGAGGGGCAGAAAAGACCGGGGTAATAAGATATCGTGGGTCAGACAGAGGGATTTGACAAATCTTCTCTGTATCAGCTCAGCTTCCTTTAATCCATGCTGCTTCAATCTGTCTGGGACCAGTAGCTTCCGTCAAAACAAACCCCCTTCACCCACCAATGTGCTGACTGAATGATATAGCAAAAAAAAAAAAACATTTTACTTTTGTGTATGTTCGCTTTGAAAATTTGAAAGTACATAAAAGTACTGAGTTCTTTGATATATCACTGAAAGAAAAATATTTAATAAAATAGCCGTCTGAGCCAGATGTTTGGCTTTACACAGACATACTATCAACTGCATTTCCCCCATTTCAGTTTAATTTCAAAAGGTACAAATACAGAAGAACATCAAAGCTAAGTGTTGCAGTTCCCTCAGTACCTGCTCCAGTTTCCACAAGAACTTGACGGGCCGTGCGGCTGAGACGTCGGGCCAGTAGAAGAGAGAGAGGCGGCAGCCGTGGACAGAGAGGGAATAGTGGGAGAAGGAATCATCTGTAGAGCAGAAGAAGAATAAATAATTGGTGGGTCAGTGTGGTCTTGTCAAACTGTCTTAATATCACCCGGCAATTCTTCAGAGAATAACCACAGTAACACATAAAAATGTGCAATGTGTTTTAATATAGATTGCAATCTCGGTTCTCTCGTTCTCAACTGTGAATTTTATTGCTGTTTACCCGAGGGAAGGTTTGCCCAACATGCTGTTTTCTAGCGCTGCCCCTACAAAGTCATAAAGTTGAAAATATTCACACAATATTCTGCCAGGCACAATTCCAGTGTTTTACTGTTCTTCTGCTGCTGTCCACTTGGCTGCTCAAGTGGAGCAGCTGGGGGTTAAGCGCCTCTCTCAAGAGCACCTTGATAGTAGTTGTTGAAGATATAAACTGTTCTTCTTTCAGCCTTGACTTTCTGTAATTCTGGGGGATTGAGTGGGTAACCTTCTGGGGGTTTCATGTCTGATGTTTTCCTCAGCACCCCACATTTGAATAACACACTTATAATTCCTTAAAATGTCAGTAAAACATGACTCTACCATTTGACGCACCATTCTTGACAGTGCTGCACACAATAGTCTCCTCCTCCTTGCGACTGCCTCTGGTCTGAGTGGCCGCAGGCTGGATGTTGGCGCCGCCCCTTCGTATCCACAGCTGCAGGGTGAAGTGGTCGCCCGACAACGCAGAGACGACCGAATCCGGCACCACAGCGACGTGGTTGGATCCGTTGAAGGAGAAGACCAGAGAGGAATCAGAAGAGGGGAGAGTGGGCAGAGCGGAGGTCCAGTTGGCCGCAGGAGATGGAGGAGGGAGGAGGTCTACTTCACCCCTGACAGCACCTGATGAGGAAAGAGATAAACAATGTTAATTTTTTTTAAAGGATCCTGCCCTCTGCACATTCACATATTTAAACCAGAACTCACCACACAGCCGTCGGACAGATCTGTCAGAGTAGCTGTCTCTGTCACAGCCCTTCCCGATGTGGCCGGTCTGGAGATCTACGGTGGCCTGGATGTTCCACACGGTCTCCTCACAGGTCTCCAAATGCAGAGTGGGGAACAAGGGGATGCTGCCTGACCCGGGTGTGTACTCGACACGCTTGGTCCATCCTGGAAAAGTAGTGCAATCAGAACCTGACCCTCAACATTTGGTCAGTAAACTATGCTCATCCCAGTGGTGTCATCTAATGTGAGCCAATCCACAGAAAGGGTAGCAGTAGTATCTATGATCTAAATATATCTTCTCACAGTTTAATTAATTGCTTTACCCTTGACATTACTTAGACTCAGCATCACCTCTTTAAAAATCAACTCCTGATATAAAGGTGATTCATCCTACCCTAACGGCACCCCACGCACAACTAAATAGTTTCCACAGATTAAATGCCAAAAATACTTCTCTAAAACCTCCCGAGAGTTTTCCAAGCATGATAACCGAGACCGAAAGAGAGCGATCTGTGGCAGATTACCGATCCAGCCGGGTTTGCAGGACGGCTTGACGGTGACGACAACCTGGGCATCGGCCTGAGCTCGGTTCTTCCCGCAGTCGAAGGCGGTCACCCAGAAGGTGAAAACGCGCTGACGCTTCGAGTCCAACGGCTCTGTGTTCTTAATGTTACCTAGGAGACGGAGAGAGCGACAAAGAAAGAAAGGACAAGAAATTATGAAACACGAGAATAAAGGAGAAACAGAAATAGTAGGGTTAGTCATCAACAAGCTTGCATAATTTGAAAGTCCAACACAAATGAACGCTCATTGATAAAGCTTCCATCACTGCACATACACAATAACAGAGAAATACCCTACTGAGGGCACTACATCCAGGAATAGAAAGAGAAAACAGAGGACGATACGTTGCACAGAGCACAATGAAAAGTGATGGGTTTTACTGTTTTTACAGATAAAAGCAACAGCGAATAACCGCGATAGGCTGACAGCGCTCAGCATGCCAGCTGACAGACAATAGGTAACACAGGCGATGGTGTGACATGGCGGGAGGAGAAACATTAGGATGAAAGAGATAGTGGTAGAAACAGAGAAGATAAAGTGAAGAGAAAAGAAAATAGACAATGACAAGCCCACAGTGTGTGAAGGAGGTTAGAACAAAAGGTCTCTGTACCAGTTTGACCCAAAAAAAAAACAAGAAAGGAGCTGCTCATCCTATGCAAAAATCTTCCAAGTCCAGGACGATTCTGCAGAGTCATAATAAAACAGGCTCCTCTGCTGCTGCTGCGTCTCATTGCAATTGATCTCCCACCAACCAGTCAATGGATACAATTACAACAACGAATCTAAGGAATCTATAAGCAGCCAGTAACAAAAAAAGGATGCTATATTAAACCAAAACAGCTGCTGCAATGTTTTTACAAAGACAGAACAATAGTCCGCCCACACAAAGTCTATTTTAGCATCGCTTGGTTTCTACCTGTGTGAGAAGTTAAGTACTCACTCTGTCGCTATGCAGACATCAATATCCCAGCAGCGTCTGGCATAGGTCTTTCATGTATTGAGGGCATCCGCAGTTTAGAAGTTGAATACTTAATATTGAATTTAGTGATTCTACTTGCAATCGGCCATAAAGAGCAGATAGCGCAGACAGCATGTGAGGAGGATAGTATGGTGGCTGGTGTTGGATATTGTAGTAGCAGAGGCAGATAATAATAGGTCTATGAGTCCCGAACCCTCCTGATTTACTGCTACAAGACAAAACACATCTCACCATCGTTGTCGATAGCAAAGGGCACATTAGGAGTGATGATGTCATAGAAGCAGATCTGGCTGTACTGTGGAGAGCAGTCAGCATCCAGAGCCTCCACCCGCACGATTCGGTCGAACAGACGTCCTTCTGGGACTGAAGCCTCGTAGCGACGCTCGACAAACACGGGGGAGAACTCATTGACGTCGTTAACACGCACATGCACGGTGGCCCTGAGGAAAGGAGGAGTGGGAAGCAAGACACAAGCAGAGATAGACAGATGGATTGTTGTAACAAGAGGAAGCAGAAATGGCTGGATAGTCTTTACAGTGCACAGCCAGAGAAACTTTAGCTAGAGACTGTAATTATTGTTTTAAAATCAATCACTATCTTCTGTTTATATTGGGAGGAGAGAGTGGACTAACTACTAACTTGTGGGATTTCTTGCTGTTGACTCCATCGGGTCCCTCTCCGCAGTCGTAGGCCTGGATGGTGAAGCTGTGCTCCCGCTGGCTCTCGCAGTCCAGCGGCTCCTTGGACCGGACCAGGCCCTCGCCGGTGGAGCGGTCCAGAACCACAGCTTCAAACTGGACCGAGCCTGAACCCGAGGGGCCATTATGAACCCGGAAGCCACATATTTCACCTGGAAGAGGAAGAAGAGCAATATAACAAAATGTATCAAAATAGACACTGAGAATCTAAATGAACTCGTATTGTATTTATATTAATTAATAAATAATCTATAAATATCCAGTATATTAATTAACTTCCTACTCTGTCAAACATTGGGTTATTATCTAACATTTGTGTGGCAACGGCTGCTCACAGATTATACAGAATGCTGTAGTTTATATTTTAACAATCCCAAATTTACCCTCTTTGCATTGGCTTTCAGTGTATTTTAGAATTGTAGTGTTACTCATTACTAAAGCATTTCAGGTCCGGCCCTAGCATACATTTGTGTGCCCTTACAAACCTTACACTCAATCTTAGATTGTGCTACAAAATTTAGACTTAAAATAAAGGAGATGTATTTCCAGGAGATGCCTCTAAACTTTGGATCAGTCAGTTATTTAAATTTCTTCTAAAAACTCACTTTTTTTTAGTATGGCATCTTTTTATGCTCCGTCACATCTTATTTTCCCAATCATTTTAGTTATTTAAAGTTTTTCCCATTTTTTTCTGTGAAAAAGACTGTATGCTAATATATTAAGATTATTATTATAATAACAACAACAACCAGTGACATAAAACCAGAATTTTAGCCTGCCATGCGAAAGGAAAGCTCTGATGTACTGATGCATACCTATCATTGCATCTATCAACTAAGTGTACCAATTTATCTTAATATTGAGTAGGTTTTTCAGACTATATCAAGTGGAGACAGATATCTGGAGGATTCCTTTAAGTGCCGCTCCATCTTATCATTATAATGATAGAATAAAACAGATAGCAGCTGAGAAAATAAACCCTCTTTAAAGCAGCTGATCTTTCTTGGGTGACATAAATTGAAGGTAGGGAAGGTTTCCTGCTCAAACATCTAATTTTCTCTTCCTTTTTGACACAAGACCAATAAATTTCAGGGAGCGCTGAGTAATTCCAGTCGAGGTGTTATAATTTGACTGAACACGGTTATTTCCAGGAGTGCAAACAAGATAACCTTATTTCATCAGACTGCAGAGCACTGCTGACTGCTGCTCCTGCAATGAAGGGTTGATACACTATGATGGCCTAAAAATAGTGGACTCTGACCGAATACATTGCCTTTAATATTTACGCTGGTCTGTTGGGGAAGATGATAGGAAATGGCAGCAGTCTGAGAGCTCCAAACCTCTGGAAAAATCTGGGTTGTGTTTACTATTACAGCCCAAGCCAGGCCTGGTGAGATCATTTCAATTTGGCCTGGTGAAGGGATATTCAATTTGGCTGTGCGAGTACTTGATTTGACCTATTTTTCCCAGCAGCCAGTTCTGTGGATGTTCAAGTAAATTCATGGAAAAGTTTAGATATTTGGGGGATTTGAATTTTTTCCCCGGCTCTGTCATCCTGTCTCCTCCCATGCAGTTTCATGCGGTTGGTGTTACCAGCGTAGTGAAGTGGAGCATCTTTGTCCAGAGCAAAGAGAGGGGGGTTGAGCAGCACCGTGTTGTCGTTCTCCATGACAATCCCCTGGTACTCTGTCTCGATCCATGGCTTGTGCTTATTGGCTGAACGGCACAGAGAAGAGACCGAAGAGGCTTTGGGTTAAATGGAGCAATTAGAAGGAACCAACGATTCTATTTTTAACACTCCATTATGGGCAAGGACATGGTGAGCATGAGTGGAAAACTACACAATGCATGTCTGATGTGTGACCACAAGGACAGTTTAATCACATTCACACCCTCACAGATTTCCCCTCTTCTTCCTTTCTCCAAATACACCTCCTTCCTCTTGGTCGTGACAAGTGCCACTCTACACACCTTCCTGGTTGGCAGTGTAATTAAAGCCAGTCAGATGTCACCGTCTCGCACAGAGAGATATATTGCTCATATCAATCAGCCAGACTGGCCTGCCACAGGCGCCGCACAATAATGCGTGGAAAAAAAACAAACAGCCGTGTCCAAATCAAATGCCCAAGGTTTACTGTGAATTTAACCTTTGATTGCGAATTAATAATTCTTCCTTGTGCTGAATGTTCAGAGCCGAGTGATCAAAGGGCAAGTTAATGAGCCAGAAGGATGACGATGTTACACCCCAGCAAAGAGCAGAAAACAAAAGCCTCCGCCGTTGTCCTCAATCTTTTGAACACGGAAGACACAGAGTTTGAAATCAGACAGAATTGCAAGACTTGTGTTTAGTAATTGCTTTGTTGTCGTCACAGTGAATTTTCCACAATTTCTGCCTGGAACAAATTTTTGATGTCTCGTATGTGAGAGGAGAGCCAACAGAGGAAAAGCTTGCTGGCTCTGAATCTGATTCAACTTCTATCACTTGAAATGTTTCGATTATAGAGCCAATATACGTTTTTGATACCTTACTGAAGAATATGAATTAGTTTTTTTTTTTCTCAGTACAATTACTCAAGCACTGTATTTAAGTATAATTTGAAGGTACTTTACTTGGGGTTTTTCCAATTGATGCTAGTTTTGTTCCACTAACTTACATTTCAGAGGGCAATATTGTTCTTTTTACTCTGAACTCTGTATTTATTTGACAGATAAAGCTCAACAATACAATATTAAAATGCTCCTTACACAGTAACCCCATCCATAATAATAATCTAATAACTAAAATACCACTCTGAAAGAGGCCATTCTGCTGCATAATTAATTCACGTTAATATGGGGTATAATTGACCGTTAAGCAATTTCTTCTGATAATACTCGTCGTGGGGGTATTTTTACATTGGGGTATTGCTACTTTTAGAGCTGAAATAATTAGACTAATAATCATCCAGTCAACAGAAAAATAACCAGCAACTATTCTGACGATTCAGTAATCGTTTAAGTATTTTTTTTTCAAGCAAAAGTAAACAACACGTCCATGTTGCTGCTTCTCAGTTGAGAAGATTTGATGCTTTTCTTTTCTTTCATGGAAATAAAGAGAATAGCTCTGTGTTTTTGTGCTGTGTCATACTAAATAGATAATTTGTGGACTAAACTGGACTCTAAAAAACTGTAATGGGTATTTTTCACTATTTCCTGACTTTATTGACCAAATGATTAATTTGGAAAAAAAAAAATCTGCCGATTAATCAACAAAAAAAAGTGTTAGTTGCAGCTGAAGCTACTTGATTAGGATTATTAAAATAAATAAAACATCTGATCACAGAATAAGTAAAGGCCACAAATCTGACCAAACTTTCTATTATCTGTTTTTATACCCTAATCAAAGATATTCATCCTCTCCTCTCAATAGCCTCACGCCGTCTCCTCCTCCTCTGCCATGTCTCTTTTTTGGTCATTTATCTCCCTCCCTCCCTCTGTCCCCTCAGTTGATCCCCCCCTCCCCCTCCCCCCTCTGCTCTATAGCATTAATCTGAGCATCAGGCCCGTGGATTACATCTGGGATTACAGATTGAGAGGCATCCCATTCCATCTCTCTCTGTCTCTCCTGGCACTTTTCGTCTCTGTGTCACTCTATCACCCCCACCCCTCCTCGTTTGTCTCCATCAAACACACACACAATATATATATATATATATATATATATATATATATATATATATATATATATATATATATATACACACACACACACAAACGTTGGGTATCTTTAGCTTTCCCCTTTCCCTCATGTCACCTGATCTCAGTACTACCTCTCTCTCCACAACCGCCGCCTCCTCCTCCTCCTCCTCCTCCTCATCGGCCTGCGTCTTTTCATACACGTCCTCTCCTGTCACAGCTCCTTCTCCTCTGCCTCTCCTAACATTTTACTCGTCCCCCCCCACCCTCTTTTTTCTGTGTTTCCCTGACACTCCATCGCTCCTAAATCTCCTCGTGTTCCCTGCATCACTCTCCTCCACCACCTCCTTCTCTGACATTCTCCCTCCTCGCTGTCTGTTTCATTTCTCCTTCCCTCGGCATGATCATCATTGGAACAATGATGTTGAATCAGAGTCATGGTTATCCATGATGATGAATCTGCTCCAGAGGAGGAAACAGATGTATCATCTTCTCAGAGTCACAGCACCGTTTAAAAACAGACGCATGCACGGCTGGGTCACGAAACACAGAATGTACAAACGTGTGTGTGTGTGTGTGTGTGGCCTGTTTGAGGAGACGGATTTCTAATTAATACACTATGGGGAGAGCAATAAAGTCGTCAGGAGCATTTCAAGGTAAAACAGCCGTGGCCCTGCCCGAGCACCTTGACAGGTCTGCGTGCTCCCATGTCGATGTCAACCATCATCTCAACACATCACAATTACCAGTCAAAATGATGAGGAACTGACCTTTGTTGCCAATGGCAACCGAAGTCAAGCAAAGGAGGAAGAAGGAGAGAAAATTCATTCTGTCCATCTGAGGGAGGAAAGGAGAGGAAAAGTAGAGGGGGCAACAGGGTGGGGAGTAAAGTACATGCATCAATAACTGATCGGCACTGACGGAGACATGCACATGTAACAAGACACACACAGAGAGAGGGACAGATCAGATGCTCCGTGTGTGCATTAAAACACAACTCAGGTGTCATGCATGTACCTTTGGGGGCCTACACACAGGTAGAAGAGCGACCCGACATGACGGACTCGATTTGGTGCTGCATATTGAGTCAGCATGATTAAAACAATACACCATAATTGCTTCTGCCTTTTCCTCAAAATGAGACTGACATGCACTAGTGAATGCACAGTATACCTGGTCGTGCTGTGTAGCCTATATGCGTGTGTGCGTGTCTCTATGATAGGTTTTGCGTGTGGCAGTGTGGGTGTTTTCCCATGTTTTAATTGTGGTGTGTTAGGTTAAAACAACATAACTGCTGTCTTGCGGCCACAACTGAAAAATGAGTCCCTGGGGGGGATTTCATGCCCTCATTGACATAACAAGACTACGGGTTTTTTCATTGCTGCAGTCCTTGATAGGCTTCAGGACAACATGCTCTGTAGATTACATTACCAAAAAAAAAAAAAGAGGGAACATATAACCGATGACTCCATCTGTTCACATCCATCCAAGACCAGAGGAACATGCTATGCGACACTAGTCAGCCGATTTACATCGCAGGCTTGTATTGACACACATCACCAGCTTGGGCTGCATGTCTGTCAGTGTTGAGAGCAGCACCCTCGAGCCAGCAGAGGAAATGTCGCATACATGAACGTTAGCTGAAGCAAGATTTGACATTACCGTGGTGAGTTGCGCTGACGCTCCCGGTTGGTACCCAGCCTCTACGCTCGCAGCATCCGCCTCTCACGCCCCTGCCGCTCGGCAATCCCTCCCCCGCAGGGTGAAAACAACCCTCCAGGTGTGGGAGAGGACACACGGGTAGTCTTTACACGGCAGCTGAAGAAATGACAGAGTGTATATATAGTTCAGCCTGACGTGAGACTCGGTGATGAGGTGCGAGGAAGATGGAGAGACCGATGGATGCCCTTGTTTTTTCGGCTCTACGGACGAGGGAGAAGAAAAAAAACGGTGGGAATATTACGCTGGCGTCCCCTCCCTCTCGGCGTCTCTTAACCCGCCCACACTGCGTCCTTCTCCCTCTATTCTCCCTCCCTCTCTCTGGCCCCCACCAGCTCTGTACCAGACTGCTGCTCTGGCTGTTTTTTGCTGTTCAACGCACATTGAGAGTGACTCAGACCCAACACAGCAATTCATCTCGTCACGTTTGTTCTTAGCTCTAGGTTTGCACCCCACCAAATACAGTTTTATATTTTCATATATACACTTTTGTTGTTGTTGGTATATACAAACATTCCCCCACTGCTCAAGCTTTCCATCACCAGACTGCAAAATGACGTCATATCACCCCTTTTGCCCCGTACCGGACACAAAGGCACAGGACACACGTACACACACAATAACCAGAGTCCTTGCTTGAAATGCAGCATTTTAATGAACATTATAAAATTGTATTTGAAAATCACTCCCAACCCACCCCGAGTCCATCCCAAGTTCTATTTTACTTTGTACATTTGGTAGGAATAAGGCAAAAAAGTAGTCTCGTAACATAGCAATTTACATCAATTAATAATCACCAAGTCATGTATAAATATTACTAAAATCTGGGCTGCTGCTACAGTGAGGTTTGTCCTGTCCATGTGTGTGTCAGCGTCAGCGAGAGGACGGCAGCAGCAGCGGTGCTGGGCCTTCCTCCAGCACGCTGTGGATCAGACGACACAGCTCCCCCCCACCCCCCAAAGATTTAAATTAAACAAAAGGAAGAGGCATTCCCACAGAGGGATGGGATGCGTCCACTTCACACTTCTTTTAAATACCACCTGCTGTTATAAACAGAAGAGCAGGCCATGAGTGAAACACATTTTGTTTCTTTTGTTTCCAGTTCAAAAAATGAGTTTCCTCAATAAACCAAAAACACTCCATTAATGGAGATCAGAGTGTAGGATGAACCAAAACGATCAACTGTTGTGACTGTATGGTTGGGCAGTGCGCAAGTCTCCTTCTTTCACATCTGTGCATTTAAGAGCTGAGGGCCGAGGGCTTGAATCAAGTCAGACAGAGGAGTGGAGTAGACTGAACGAGGAAACATGGTGAGAAAGAAAACTGAAACATCAAATGAGGAAAGGCATGAGAACAATGCAAACTATTTCCAATGTCTTATCCCAAAGCTACAAAATGTTCTTATTCATAAAAGCTGTTAAAACTTTATAAAACAAATTTACTGTAAAAACATTCATTATACAAGGCCATTTTGAGATGGGGATTAGTGTACAGTGTGTGATTTACAGTGCTTGTATAACCACCGGCAGCCATTTTAAAGAAACAACTCCCCTGATTATTATTATCATCATCATCAACTATCTTTTGCACAAAGTATTTTTGTATTAAAGAAAGTGCCACATACGTTGGCGCTGTGCTTAAACCTCCTGTGAAGTCTGCTGCTAAATGCGGGTGGTAGACATGAGAGAAATGAAACTGAAAAAGAAAAAACACATCGGAGCCAATTACAGACTCTGAACCCGTGACTGGTGAGTGCAATTCTGTGTCGACAGCATGTAAGTCTCTCAAGTTCCACAAGTCCAACGTTTCTTCAAACCCCCCCCCCCCCCCGCTCCAAAAAAACAAAAACAGGAATTCGCCCCTGATTGGCTCACAATTACCCCATGTGGCACGATGGTCATTTCCTGTAAACATTTCTCCAAATGTTTATAAAAACACCCTTCCCATTTAAAACACAAAAATATATAGAAATTTATTTTTACATGGACATATATTACTAAAGGCCTTAAAATATTTTCCATTCTGTTCCTTGAAAGTCACAGTTCCCTTCAGTGAATATTTAGCCTTAGACGGACCTGGAAAGAAACAGATATTTCAACATTAAAAACACTTATTCACAGCTTTGCCTCAACTTTATAACTGAAACGGAATGGACAAAAGAAAATTAATAAAGGCCTGCACTTGCTTACCTTGCCAAGTTTTAGTACCGCGGTTTAATCCTGCTTTGTCTCGCTCCGTTCTTTCCTAGGCACCAGCGCCTTACGGATGTATGGCATGATTAAAAAGGCTGCGAGGAAGAATACGTGACCACAGAAATAGATGGACGAATACACCTGAAAAACAAAGGAAAGGTGACAAAACAGTCAAGTTGATATTCTGATTTAATCGTCCAAACGTTATGACGACTCCTGCGCCGTCTCTGCCGTGTTCTGAAAAAGCACTGCGATGTCCAAGTGCACGCTCCTGGTGAATTACTTTTATACATTATACTTTTCTATTTTGAAACAAGTGTGAATGACACATTATTCATTTAACTATCTGATTTAATTGATAAGAATTTAGGATAGGAATATATAAGCATTATGCATCTACCTATACCTTTTCAGTCTTTCTTTTTGTATATTAGATTGTGGCTTTACTTACTGTATGTAATGATTGACTGAATAAAAATACATTACTACTACTTTGTACCATGGACGTCGTACTGTACCTGGCCAAATACTGTACTACAATATAAATTATAAAAGTAATTTTCAGTTTATTCTGTACACACAGCCTTATTTCATCTGTTGCTCTTCCTGAATTTGCTTCCATCCCCATTTAAAAATAATAAAAAAAAAAAAAGGCACAATGAGGATTTGTCGGTTGCGGTCCATACACTTATTTTTAAAGGACGATGTATGCAGTGATCAGAGAGTTGTGCGTTACCTTGAGCCATTTGTCATAAGTGAAGAGGCAGAATGGCACAAGGGGGTAGCCCATGAAGAGCCAATGGAAAAACTGCTGGACTACATAGATGAGGGGGTAGAGTGCGCTATTGGCCAACTTCGACAGCAAGGGACTGTCCTTCACTAGTGCCAGAGCCTGTCACACACAAACAGATTACATATTAGTTACAGTAACACAATAAAGCATAACGGTTATATAATGAATTTATGCCAAATTGTGACTGGTCAATATTTTATTACCAAAACATTCAGCAGTGAGGTGCATTTGATCAATGCTATTTAATGACAAGAGACAGTCTCATTAAAAAGTTAAACTGCTTTATATAATGCAGACAAAGTGCAAAGCAAGCTTTTACTGAGAAAATAAGCATAATACAGAGACCCAGATAAATTGTGCACAATGCTAATCATCTTTAGCCGTTACCCTTCCTCACATCCTGCCCTGCATCTGTGATGTACCTGTCTCTCTACAGTGATGATGAAGAACTCCATGGAGAAGCAGAGGAGGTATCCGGAGTGAAGACCATGCCAAAAAGTCAGAAAGAGGAGTGTGGCCACATGAGACAGGGACTTATTGCCCAGGAACTTCAACCGTTTGAAGACGTGTCTTAAAAAAGAAAACAGAAGAAAAAAAACACAACACAAATCAAGAGTTTTGGATTGGGCAGTCAGAAAAGCATAATGCATCTGCTATCACTGCCTACATGGTAAGCACTCACTTACCTGAAGTTCTGGTTGCATAGCAACTGAGGTTATATTAAAACATTTCCACAACTTTACATCCTCTTCAAGGGTACTCATCAATTCAATGCTGGCTCAGGCTCCGTGTTACAATATCTTACCAAAGTGCACACACATTGGACTTTCAATATGGTGTTTTGTTTTTGTGTCCTTACGGTGCACTGGTTACACGCTGCAGTAATAGCTGTAGAGTGCAGAGTCAGATAAATAAGTACATGACGTACGGCTGCATAATAGCCTTGCTGATACCTTTAAAGGTATCAGTATGCTTCATACCTTTTCGGACGTCAGAATAAGAAAGGCTCCTTTTTGTTTCTCTTGATGCAAAAACTTGCCATGAAGCGCAGGATTTGATCTTTTTCATGCTTCACAAAATGTTTTACGACAATTTTGCTGTGTAAAACAGACACTTGGTTTTTGAGTCATGATTTGTGTCTCGCCCATCTCGAGGACGGATGACTTTTCACACCACCTTTGAATGTGGCCATTTGGAACAGCTATAAACGGTCTTTCAGACAGCATCTAAAATCAAGCCTAGTTTGTGTGAAGCATACCGACTCCTCAAGGAGCTTCTGTATATCAAACATTGTCCTCCTCATACCAATCTGTCATGCCTCACACTGGTTTCTTCTACTGTACGTTGTATATTGGACAGAACTAACAAAGTCCCAGAACATTATGGAAACCCACCTAGGTCGAAACAGGCAGTACACTGGGGCAACCTACTGACTGCCGTGTCAGATAAAACACTGACTAGGACAGACTGAGTGAGATTTAGCATCCTCGCCATGAGCTTCGCAACTCACATAACGGTCATCCATGTTATTCTTATCCAAAGCCCTTTTGGATCGTGTATAATAATAATAATAATAATAATAAGTGTTGTTTGTATTAATATGCTTTGGCAACATTGCATCGTATGCAATCTTGCCACTTCAATTGAATTAAAGTAAGTAAATATCTATCCATCTCGCTCATAAAGCATATTTGACTGAAAACAACTCCCTTTATTTCACCGTTATCTTAGCAAATATTTAACTTTTACAACCCGGCGTTGAAGACAAGCGAGAGAGCACCACAGATTTCAGGCTTGACACTGACCTGGCAGCCCAGGCATTTGTGTTGATGTTGAAGGAAGAGATAGTTCCTCCAAAAAGTGGCGTCGTTTCAAAGCGCCACACCTTCATATTGGCACAAGCATCCCACTTGTGCTCACCATCCACTACACCATTGTAGCCTAGTCCAGATAATATACACACACCTTCCTGTAACACAGAACAACCACATTTCAGCATTTGCGCATGAAAGATCACACCATGAAGGACAAAACCCTTTTAAAACTGGTCATTTGGGTTGGTTAGGGTGCGCCATGAAATTAATCCCAAGCATGCATGGCATTAGTAATTGCAAAAGGTATTTAAAAATGGGTGAGGTTTTACAGTCAAAGTCTCACAACAAGCTAGGTGCTGTATGTGAATACAACTTCATACAAGTTAGGTTAATTTCAAGAGGCAAATCAGTAGGCTGTAGCCACCCCCCCAACACAGACTTGCAGATCAAGAGGTTACTTACCGCTATAACCCAACAGCTGACATATTTATACAAGATTACTTTAGCCCAAAGCAGTATAAACACACAGCGATACCAGAAGGGCTGAGCCTGTGGAAAAGACATTGGTTTACATTTTAGACACTCCGACTTGCCTCACATTGAAAAAATTAAAGCATACACAGTGATTATTTTTGAACATTTTGTGGTTCTCACATCATACTCATCTGTTAAGTAGTAGCTGTCTGGATAATAGGGACTAAATATTGCATACATCACCAGGCAGAGAAAACCCAGAGCAAACCTCTTCATAGCTGGTATTACACTGGAAGAGAAAGAAACAAGGTGATGACGGGAGATTGGCAGGCGATCATATTAACTGCAGGGCTGTGACACTGCACAGTTGACTTATTTTATGGAGATGTAATGAAGATGGTCTTTCAGCTCATTTTTCTTTTCGTCGCTCATCATTTTCTTGCTCTTTTACCTATTCGGAGGCTTTCCAGGGCAGTCGCTGAGCTCCCCTGCCACCAGCTTCTGGTAGTTGCGCAGTGTAAACTGGGGCCCCACCAGGAAGCCTCCATAGAAGTAGGAAAAGCCGCACACCTCCAGCAGGGAGGGCACAGACGGTAGGGCTGAAATCCTCTGCTCTGAACTCAGCTGAGACTGGAGTTGAAGGATATGAGAAAAAAAAAAAAAAAATGAAAAAAATAAGAGCAAAGAAGAGCGAGTGATATGAAAGAGGGATGAAGGGGTGGAGGAAGAGAATGTTGATACAGGATGTAGCAATCACAATCTAGACAGACAACAAACGCAACATCTGTAAACAGTGTACTGAAAAGTGACATTAAACCAGATTTGCGTGTTTATAAACACAAATAAAAAATACAAACCATAATGCAAAGTAAACCATAGACACCCAGAATAAAACAGAAGGGGCAATTAACAGCCGTCACAGATATACTAGCTGCACTAGAGAGGAACCAAGCATGCTGTAGAGAGATGAGCGAGTGAAAGAATAGGAAACGCTGCTCAAACAAAATACTATAACTGTACCGTTTATGTATTGCGCAATTAATATCCTCATTATGATGTATTATTTCACCCTTGCATGTGTGCTCTGCAGTGCAGAGGCATATATGAGTCACAATGAATGGAGAGATGTTAAATGAGCCCGAGTTTGAGCTAATCCCGGTCTTTATGGCTCGGCACAAATCTACTCGAGAGTCATTGTTGTGGCTCAGGCCGACTCATTTTTCATATTTATACTTTCCCACATGAATAATAGCAGTCAGTGGACTCAGCTGCAAAACTATATGGGTGTGTTTGAGCCGTTTTATCATTTGAGTAATACGTTTTGTGAATTGGACCTTGGCAGATAGAGTTTGCAAATGATGTGCAATTCATGGTGGCATCAGCAGCTACAATCCATGCTTTGTGAATACACCCCTGGTGCCAATATCACTCTCCTCATATAGTCTTTGTTGTCATTTGTTTTTGTTAAAAGGACCACAGATTTACATATTACTCAGGTAACTTGTTTGCGTTAGTAACAGACAATGCCAGTAACAGACAGTGCCAGTTGCTTGCTTTGCGCATCGTGATCGTCTACTCGTTTGTGGTCAAAACTATCAATATTCTTTCCATCAGAAAACTCATCTACCTTTCTTTCACACATGACAATGAAAAAACCCACAAAAAAAAAACTCTTGCAAGAACTAAACAGATGAACAATGAGCAAAACTCAAACAAACAACATTCCAAGACAGACACCATCAACATGTAGACGAATGATCAAGCAGGCAAAAGCAAGAGATCAACCAACTCACTGGTTCCTTCCCGCCGTCATAGTAATCAAATGACAAACCTGTAATCAGAAAATGCAACTGGTGTCAGAAACTATGTTAGGTTGACTAATGCCGTCATGATCATTTAAATGAACACTATTAAGCATGCAAAGGCCATGTCAGCAGTTTCAGTGTGTTAATCGAGTACTAGAGTAAAAAAGGGAAAGATCGCAACAAGAAGATATCAAATGACAAAACATTTGTTTTTATGAAACAATTGGGTTTGTCAAGCAGAGGAGTGCAACTAGTGCGGTAGTCGACTCACCAACAAGTTTGAGTGTGAGGACACAATGAGGCATGGTCCACTTGATGTCATACTCCCCTGTTGCTGTGTAGTAATATCCTGCCAGCAGGTATACCTACAGAAAGAGAAGATGCACCGGCAAAGACATCCTGTTAGGATACCTCTGCATTATCCAACATCTAAGCAAATGTTTATTACAGTTCTACATGAGAAGAAATCACAGGAATGTGCCGCTAAAAACAAAATATGACGCGAACACATTTGTGTAAAAACGTGGTTTCATTACTACATTGTGAGCAATTAATGCAAAAATAAAGGCTCCAACAGGAAGCATACATGACAACATCTTACAATTACTGGTTATAGTG
This sequence comes from Myoxocephalus aenaeus, assembly GCA_038501785.1. Classification (NCBI taxonomy): domain Eukaryota; kingdom Metazoa; phylum Chordata; class Actinopteri; order Perciformes; family Cottidae; genus Myoxocephalus; species Myoxocephalus aenaeus. Next base: position 2,358,325 of record JBAMJR010000020.1, on the reverse strand, counting down.
GCCCTTTTAATGCATGGGTCAAACAGTGCAGCGGTATTAACAAGGCCATTAAATGATTACAGAATGCACATGCAGAAATTCAGACAGACATTTACTGCAATGGCTCAGGTACTGCCCATCAGTTTGACAGTGGACAAAAGGATGCATGGAAAAGGGGAAGAAAAAGAAAACACACGGGACACCTCACCATTTGAAAGGTAAAGCTGCTCAGTACAGCCGTTACTGTCCTTCCCATTAGCCTCAGCATCAGGAATTGGACAAGGACGCATACTGCAGAGTGATAGATCTCAGAGCCTGGGAGAGAGACAGTCAGAAGGGGGAGGGATGGGGTCAGGCAAGTGTGACCTGTAGGACTAGACATGGAAACAGCATTTTTTTTTTTCTCTCCGCAGTTCAGCATTTGCTGAGATGGAGACAGAACAACAAGTCAAATCCACAATATACTGTGGATCGCTCTCAAAGAGGGCTGGAAGGAAAAGCATTCCACGAGGAAAAGATAAAGCAACCGACCTGCTGTAAAATCCAAGTGCAGCCACCACAGAATAAAGAAAAGAGAAAGAGAAAGATGTTAGCAGTTTGCGTCTACTCCAGACTCCATGAGGCTGCTCCATGCATCCATTCATCCTTTTGTCCCATCTGGAGCAGCTTGTGTTAACATTGTCACTTTGTAATTTTAGAAATGGAGGTTTTGATAATCAATGCAATTTTTAACACTTAAAAACATTCAGTGGTTCCAGCTTCTCAAATGTAAATACTTGCAGGTTTCTTATTCCTTAGACAATAATTGGCAGGTTAATTGATTAAAACAGTGAAATATGCCTCTTATAATTTACCACAGACCAAGGAAATCTCTTGTACCGCCATGTTGTATTCGACATAATTCAAAGATATTTAGTTTTCTATCATAAAAATAGGCTTCAAATATTTACATTTGAGAAGCAGGAACAATCAAATGTTTGGCCTTTTTTCCAAGAAAACAAATAAAACAAGTTATTAATGATCAATAAGTTTGAAACACACATTTTCTGATTTATTAGTTTCTTTGCAGCTCTACTGTTGGTTGGACAACACAAGCAATCTAAAAACTACAAAATTTGTAATTTCTATATTTAAATCTTATAAACCAAACAACTTGAGAAAGTAATCAGCAGTTGGTACTTGCAGCCCTCAATGAACTGTATATTGCATAACAAAACTTTGACAGAGTTGTCAAACCTGCTGGCGTATTCTGTTAAATTACGCCACATTTGCTTTCTCATCAACCCCGAAATGACTCAATAGTGATGATTCATCAACACGGAAAATCAATCCCTAAACCACAATGTTCAAACTAAAACGGTTAATAAATAAAAAGTGCTTTCTGTTCAAGTCCAGAGTTTCTTCTGGACGTTAGATTAAAAATGTAATTCAAAGATTAATATAAAGTTTATATAAAAGGTGAAAAATACTTTTTAACTCTCCACTTTCATGTGTTCTGGTCACGTCTAAATCAGGATTACAGTCATAGAATGCTGGCAACAATTTCTAAGCCTATGGCATCGAACATATTGGACCTTTATCCAATCACAATCAACCATTGTGTCATTCAAAAGAAAGCAAAGTTGTGACATCTTGACCTTAATATCTTATGAATGTACGCATGTAAAGCGTTTACATGCGCCTTGCTGCTTGTTGGGAACCACTTTTTCTAACAAGGGGGTCTCTGTTTTGTTAGTCTCCAGCAGTGCCGTGGAGCAGTTTTCCAATTGTTTAGTGCACACAGAAGAATTGTAGCAACGCACCATCAAAAGCAAAGGAAAACGACAAGTGCTAACAAGGATGTAAACAACAATGCAGAATTCAAAATGTTCAAGACCCAAAAGGACAAACACACTTTCGGTAAATTACAGTTAATTGAGGTAATAAAAACGAGGCTCGCTCTATATCTTACCGAAGTTGAATGCCGCTAGAGCCAGTCCGGAGAAAGTGTGGAACAAGTGTATAACTGTGGCAGGCTGGTAGAACAAGAAACGCCGGTACACCAGAGCACAGGGATACCCTGCAGGACAAAGAGAAAATGTTAATAAAAGCTAAAGTATGCATCTTCATAATCAGCCAAGTGAGCCATTTTTGACGACACCCCCACTATCAAGAACACTGACCTTGTGGTATAATCACATGGCGCGCACACACAGTAGCACATCAGTACCACTAGTACGCTTGTGTGACGAGTGTTGCTGCAAATCTGGCATCTCAAGGAGAAAGATAACCGTCTTAAGTAGGACTATGGAAAAGGACAAACACTCACCTGTGATCATGGTTTAATTTCTTTCCACTTCCAACCAGTTCAGTTGGACTCTTTCTTGATCAGATTTTACTCTGATATTAAAGACACTGATGTAAACATCTTTCGTCAAACTGCTCCATTATAAATATAATGGACAGAATTTTAATGTAATTCTGGAGTAATGTTTTTTTTTTTTTTAATGAGCGTGAATGTAATCTACAGTATAATATAATTGAAACGGTCTGCCATTTGAAATTGATTGAATTTTGATTGGATGAGAGGACCAATTCCCTGAACCTTTGTCCTTCCTGGGACTAGTAAAAGCTCTATAATGAGTGGATATCAAGGCACTGCAGCAGATTAGATGAAGCTTAATATAAAAAGGCTCTCCATTATATCTGTAATATAAAAGCAGCAGTCATGTAAGAAGTTCCCATCTGCCTCTACTGGGTTACTTTAAAAGGCTAGTCATTTACTACATTTCTTTTACGGTCAACAAATCTCATGAAAATAATAGCACACACACACACAATGAAGTGGTCTCACTATCGAGTATTGTTTCTGTGGTCAAAGCCTGATATAGTGTTCCATAGACCTCCCTTGTCCATCCACGAAACACACCAATGCAAAGGGTGACATGTTCCTTCATGATGATGAAAATGAGCACCATGGTTTATTTTGAGTTAATGTCACATTCAGCAGCCATAATAATGCAATAAACGCTCTTCATATTTAGCTGGGAATTTGAATCATCTGAATCACTTGCGCAGTCTTGCAAGACAGCGCAGCAACAAAATTATGCAAGACACATTGAGCAACAGTGGGACAAGGAGCATGCAACAGGCCGACTGAAGGGTGTTCAGGCATTAGCAGACTAAAGCCTGATCTGAAAGGCCACGTTCAGTCAATCGCATTGTTGGTGTGAGGCAACAGAGAAAAACAGACGTGTCCATGTGTCAGAGCAAAGTTCAAAGAGGACAACATGGAGGACACCCTCCCCCCACCCCATCCACACAAAATACATATATACCCATGACATTCAGACCCTGTAGCCCTAAAAGCCCCATGTGGCACAAGCTCCAATCAAACAGTAGATCCTAAATTTCGGCACATTTTAATGAAAAGTACATTCAGGCCTTGTTAAACAAATTCAAACCCCTCAGAGTCAGTGTCCCCTCTAATCAATGGAGTGGAACAAATGGGGGGGGGGGGGGGGGGGGGACATATTTTGGCAGTCTGTGCTCATTTTCTATGTCAAATAATGTCCCTCCCCCAACGATATTGGGACCATCTTCCAGCCTCAAACTAATATGATAATCCCACAGCCGACAAACAATGTCATTCGTGTAGTCTGCATTGTGCTCAAGCTAATTTGACCCCCAACTGTCTCCAGTAAATCAGCTCATCCGACATTAAGGTATTTTAAGAGGAGACGAGATTCCGACAGATGACGATGTTTGACACGACACCACACTGGCCACCAGACAGACAGCAGCACCATCACGCCAGTAGCCACAAGTTCACTGTCGGTGCAACAATTTAGCCGTGGGTCGGTGATGTTGTGAAGTAAACGCTGTCTTCTGTCACGTTTAAGGGAGACACGCTGAACTGGACACGTATATTTTGGCTCGGGGAAGCCCGTGAAGCTAACGTATCGTAAAATAGACGGCAGGAGACCAACACAACTGGCTTCAGCCTGTGGCTGTGTGTCACAGTTACAACCCAACTGAGCGTTGTGTTAGCGGTGCGTGTCTCCGTTTACAGTCACACAGGGCACCGAAAACCTGTCACCGGGATTAACGGCACGTCGGCCGGCTACCGGAGCAACTCGAGGCGGAAACTCACCGATTAAAATAGATAGAAGTAGTCGAACCGCTGGCTCCGGGGAACCTAAGGACTCCGACAGATTCTCCAGCAAGGGAGCCGCCATCTTGCTTGTGGGCGGAAACGTCTCTTCGCGACGGTTCAGTGAACTCTACTGACTCACGGCAGACATTCACGCGCACACACTCCCGTTTTTAAAGGCCGTTCACGGCTCAGCCTCCTGCGAAGTTAAACCGGTGATTCTCCTCCTACTTCTCCTCCCCTCCCGTCTATCTTTACCTCACCGCTGCGGGCTCGGCGTTCACAGGTGTTTCGCTCAGGATTGGACTTGTGGGTTGACAGGTATCTGTAGCAGCGCACCCAGAATGACATAATGGGAGCAAACCAGTGAACTAGTGGGTGAAGATTAACCAGATTAACACCCATCATAGTATCAGTGGGCCCCCTTGTGACGACTTGCAGGAACAGCAGCAATAAAAGCTCCTCTATATACATATTCAAATTATTTCAATAATCTGATCATTTGTTGACCACAAAAGGTTCAGTGACACATTATTACATAATGCTAATTATTTTAATTACAAAAAGTTTAACCACTGGACCCGAGATTCCCCCGTCAAGTACATATTATCTTTATGATTTAGAATGAATATGTTCTGCTCTGCTATTTTATTGTATCGTATATATTGAGTATTTCCCATACTTAGTATTTGTATGTTTACTATAAAACTTGCTTGCTGCTGCCACAAACAAATTTGAATAAATAAATGATGAATAAAGTATCTATCTATCTATCTATCTACAGTTGTAGACAGTATCGATCACAAACACATCAACAGATTAACGGTAGTCTAGGTGGGGTTAAATATAGATAAGTATGAACAGTATCGAAGCTGAAGTAAAGGTAAGGTGTCAGGTATTTTTACGTGTATTATTTTAAAGGTACAAGTGCTTCAGTTTGTATTTGGTGGATGAATGTGATAGATGAACTTCCTACACTTAAATTATAATGGGTTTGTTATATTATATATCTTAGAAATAAAATGTTTGATTTGAGCTCAGTCAAACAATGCTTTGATTTAATAATTTATTAGATTAAAAAAACGTAAAGAATAGAACAGCGATTGCTTTGTTGTTGCAATTGTTTTGTTGTCGTTGTTATTGTTTACAATGATTTGGGGCTTCTCTTTACGAGAAACCTGCTAGACAAATATCTAAAGAGCAAATAGATTCCTGCCGCTCAGACTGGAGATTGGCAGTACTTGTACATTAAATACATGCTCTAGTGCTACGGTGTAACTTTGTAGCCACTTACAAAGAACAAAGTAACAACAATAAAAACAAAGCTCAAGTATATTATTATGACAAACGTCGTCTCAAACTCTCGAAAATTCAACTTTATGTGCCTAAGAACCGTATTATTTTACGGCAGTGCATCTTGGGTATGCAAAACAGGGCGGAAAATCCTCCAATCAGAGCTCTTCAAACTGTGGCTCTGGCCAGCACGCACAAAGCATTGTGGGACTTTAGTCGGTTCAGCCAATCAAACGGTGGATCGTCACAGATCACATTGTTACTATATCATACTATATCAAATGTATGTTGACAAGTCTAAAGGTTTAGATTACAGATATTACATCTGCATTTATAATTGATAAGATTAGCGTGGCTTTGATTAATAACAATTTCCTTCAAAGTAAATCTCTGATTATATAGAGGCATTTTAATAAATTGGATTAGGTTCTCATTTTTGCAGAAGTAAACAAGAGGTTGTGGTTAAAGATCCCTTACTGAAGTAAAAGTATTCTTTCAAAACTGCACTTAAAACTCACCTATTTAAATCTGCCTTTAACCTGTGATGCTACTTATGTATGTTTTTGTTTTATTTATTAATGTTATAATATAATCTCTCTGCCTTTTTTTACATTGTTATTGATTTTATTGTTTCTGTCTTTACCATGTAAAGTGCACTTGAGTACTTTTTAAAGTGCTATATAAATAAAATGTATTATTATTATTATTGGTAGAATAGATATCCACACTCTAAATATGTTTAGCTTTCGGTCTAAATGACCTTCATCAGAGCAAACATGGTTCAGCTGGAATAGCAGGTGTAGAAACAAACAAATCACATCCCAATCCTAGTATGCAGTACACCTGGGCACACCCTGGTGGTAGAGGCTTCACCCCCTTTTAATTACAGCTTTACAGTGCTGGATTATAGAAATGTAGTATGTAGTACTGAGAAGTTTACAAGTGGATGCCACATTTACACAACACTAAACAAGCAGGGTGGAGCATAGTGAGCAGTGGTGTATAGTAACGAAGTAGAAATACTTCGTTACTGTACTTAAGTAGTTTTTGGGGATATCTGTACTCTACTTTACTATTTATATTTCTGTTTACTTTTACTTTTACTTCACTACATTTTGCAAAGAAAACTGATACTTTTACTCCGATACATTTCTCCTGAAACCTTCGTTACTCGCTACAAAATCAAATCTATCTTTAGAAAAAAACAAAAACATCGGGGACTGTGGTGGAACACAGACTCCACCAAGCAGGTTTTGCGAATCACAATGTTTTGCATTTTCCCTCTACATCCTCTCGTCCAGCGCTCCCAAACCTTTATGCGTCACGGACCGGTTACGTGAAGACAATATTTTCACAGACCGGGTCCGACCTCGGAAAGACGGGAGACAACGACACCCAACGTGTGTTCGTTATGTCCAGTCTACTCCTAACTAAACCTTTAGTCCAGTCTACTGCTTAACTTATAACGCGCTGCACAAAGACAGGATGTTGAAATGGAAGCAGGTTTTCATGCTTTTTTGGCGATCTCAGGATACTCTGCCTTGGTTTCCAGATCACCGACAGAGTTGTAACAGACTTACGTTTCATTTTTAGAGTAACGTAACATCTTGACATGTGTCAAGAGATTCCGTCTGAGGTTACCACAGACGGATGTATGCGGTCATTTTTCACAATAAAACATCTTTCCGGCCTTGATTTTTTTTTATTTAATTGAAATGTTTCATTCATTCTTTCTGTGGCCCGGTACCAAGAGACCCACAGACCGGTACCAAGAGACCCACAGACCGGTACCAAGAGACCCACGGCGGGCGGAATGAGCATACTTATAACCACACTGTTACAAGTCCTTCATAGTGTCATATTGCTTTTTGGAGAATTATGATGATAAGTTCATAGTAGTTGAACATAATATATATGGATGGATCACAGCCAACCCAGTTATTGTATCAACACAACTCCTGGTCTTTGGTCACGGTGACCACAGCACTTAAAAGAATAAACTTCATAATTCTCAAAATTCTGACCCTTTGCTTTTTTATTAAAAGCATGTACTTGTACTTTTACTTTCAATACTTAAGTACATTTTATATCAGAAAAATACTTTTGATACTTAAGTACAGAAAATATCAGATACTTTAAGACTTTTACTCAAGTAGTATTTTAATAGGTGACTTTTACTTTTACTGGAGTAATTTTCCAGTAAGGTATCTTTACTTTTACTCAAGTACGGCTTTTGGGTACTTTATACACCACTGATAGTGAGTGTATATAGACAAACACTTATAAACTACTTCCAGCACCCTATTTAAAATAAAGCCAGGTGAAGTGGTGATTATGCTGCATTATTATTATTAAAAGCAAAAATACTATGGTCGAAAATACTCAATCAATCCTTGAGGAAAAGTGCATGGCTCATTTCACAATAATTATTATAGAGTATTTTATCACTAACAAATACATGCAAGAGCATTTTAACGTTGTAGTTTGTCAATGTGGAGCCAATTTGAGATACCGTGTATACTATTAGTATTGCATAATATATTATGCTTTCTAAGTGTAAAATAAATGCAGTATAACATACAATATTTCCCTCTGGAATGTAATGCAGTAAAAGTATGAAGTAGCATAAAATGGATAAACTGTGCAGTACAAGTTGTACTTAAGTACATTATTTGAGTATTATTCCAAATGCCATAATAGTCAAATACTGGTATTTGGCATTTCGGCTTGGCTGCCCATCACAGTTCGTCCTTGTATGGGAAAGTTCCCCACAGTGCACTTGAACGCAGCATGACTATTGCTCTTCCCCTTCCTCAGATGGGGAGATGCGTTTACGGGCGTGCCGCCATAAACCAATGGCGCTGACGGAGAGGAGGGGTTAACTTGTCCATGTTCATAAATACGCTGAGCTGCTTTTTCACATCCGCTCTCTTACCCCAGAAAAGCTAGACCTCGGTGGACTGTTGGTACCGGTAAACTCTCGGCTAAAACACCCCCTAAAAATCGCAATCATGAGCAGGAAATTCTTCGTTGGTGGAAACTGGAAGCTGAACGGCGACAAGAAAAGCCTCGGCGAGCTCGCGCAGACCATGAACGCAGCCAAGGTGGACCTCAATGTCGGTATGTGCGGTTCTGACAGCCGTATCACAAAACCCCCTTCTTTTTTTTAACATTTATAATTTTAGGCACTTGTTTTTTGATTATCGTGACCAAGAATGAGCCATAGCTCCATGTTTGTGTCGTTTCCTCATTGTAATGTCACAACCGAATCATTCAGACTCAAAATGGCTCTGCCATTCAATAATTAAATGACACCATTAACATTACACACACACACATACACACATCTGCTTAATTTTATGACCGTATAAAATTGCATTCAGTGTAATCTCTGTGTTTTTTGTATTTTTCTGTTTTTTAACCGAGTTTACACTGAGCCCCAGACAGAAATGTATAAAAGGACGGACGCTCAGTGGGCTTTGCAGTAATGTCGGTGGTGGGTGTGCGTTTGCAGCGGCACGTAGTCCAGCAGGCGGACCTGCCTCTCACTGAGAGTGCAGGGTGCGTTCAAGTGAGGCTGCTCGCTAATGATGTCGCTCTCCTTTCATCTGCAGACCGATGAGAATACAGTAGCCTATTGTGAGCTCCCTTTGCATGTTGAGACAGTTCATACGAGGAGTGGTTGGAAGGCCACAGATGACACTGATGAATGTGGTTTCTTGTCCTGCATGTCCTGAGAGCAGCAGTAGAAAATTGCTGCTGGAAATTAAAGTGAAGTTGACTTTGTGTAGACCTGTTTCTGCTGTCACAGGGCCAATTGTGCTCCTCCTGCAGAGTTGGTGTTATGCAACTGTAATGTTGTGTACAATCTATCTATTTAGGCTACCCTGGTTCGGACTATCCTTGGACCTTGCTCCATTAGTGAAGCCCCCACCCATTTACAGCACCCGGGTGAAACTCCAGCAGACTTTTCCCACCGGCCTCTTTAAAGTCAAAGTTCAGCTGTTTCCGTCCCCAGACTTATTTTCTTCATGTTGGACATTTAAACCGGTTATTTTTCTGTGACCTTTTTGAACATACTGTAGTCTCATGACCTTTCTCTGCCCTCTGCAGAATGCGGCCATGTAGGCGACCTTTAGGGGGCTGAACTCAGACCTTTTAATGCAGCGAGGGCTGGCCATGGCTGTGGGGAAATGACCTTTACCAAACCAATAATAACGGGTTTAATATAGACTCCGCTAACCCTTAAGATATAGTTTCATTTTGAATGTCAGTATCTTGACTTTACTGAACTCTGCTTGACCCATGCAGACTGGGCTGCTGTTTGAATGAGGTAAAATCATGTTTGAACAAGAGGGCAAACATTTTGTGTTTGTATGAACGTATCGGTTTAAAACTATTTCATGACACACTTTGGCATTTGAGTAGCTGTAGTAGTACACAAGTCTATTGATGTAGCTCATTTGGTTGGATGAACACATCTGGTGCTTGTGTTTTTATATTTCAGTATTGCTGCAACAAGCATTACTAATGAGTCATCCTTTAACAGCATGTGAAAGCAATAATGACATTGCTTTAAATGTTGATGTACATTTTTGTCAATTTTAGGCCTGTCAATCACCTTGAGAAATGTTGGTGATGATTTCACCCTTTAGTTTTTTATTTGTGATATGAATGGACCCTTAAAAATCATGTTTGAAAAGACTGATCTGAATTTGTCTCTCTAATCCCCCTGGTGTTGAAATGCTTTGGGATGTGGGTCTTGTACTTGGCAGCGGATCAGTGTGGTGATACATGTTGCCCTTTAACGGACTGCTTCAAGCCCGCTGTTGAAGGGCGGCTAAGAATCAGTGGTAGCGGGTAGTCCTGTTATCACAGGGCTGGCGGGTCGTGCGTGTGTGAAAGTATATAATAAGTGTAATAAAGTTTCCTAAGTATCTTTAAGCAAGGCTTGGAATCCACCTTGTGTGTGCAGTTAATATGTTCTAACTTACCAAAAGTAAATCCCTAACTACTACTACATCATTGACATCAAGGGGGTTGGTCTAAAATGTCCTTGATATTTGGTTTTATGAGTCTCAGCACTGATATGTGGACTGCAGAAAACCTAAGCATTGTTTTCTTCTTTGCTCAGAGGTGGTGTGTGGTGCTCCTTCAATCTACCTGGACTTTACCAGGTCCAAGCTGGACGCCAAGTTTGAGGTTGCTGCTCAGAACTGCTACAAAGTTGCCAAGGGGGCCTTCACTGGGGAGATCAGGTATGTCGTGTGTGTGTGTGTATGTATGTATGTATGTATGTATGTATGTGTATGCTACAATGTATAATGCAACATATGCAGAGAATACCAGTAAATAACAAAACAAGGAAAGAATTACAATAAATATGTGCATTAAACGCACACATTCAGCCACACTGTAAATAAAAAATGCTGAGAAGGCGGATCTATTAAGTGTGATAAATATAACTGCAATAATAGTATTACTAAGAATTGGAGTATTTCTTGAAATGTTCAGTATAGTGAGCAAATAACGATGCCTGAGTGAAACGACTTCATCACACACTTCATACGAAATCCTCTGGTTTATTAGGTTTGATCACGAATATGAATATACAATCTTGTTAATGTTTTTTTTATATATATATATATATATATATATATATATATATATATATATATATATATATATATATATATATATATATATATATATATATTTTTTTTTTAAATGGCACAGATTAGATTATTTAGTGTTTATTGTGTGAGTTTCGGTCTTCAGCCCTGCGATGATCAAGGACTGCGGAGTGAACTGGGTGATCCTGGGGCACTCTGAGAGGCGCCACGTCTTCGGAGAGAGCGATGAGGTAATTCTGGATGACTTTATCTTCTTCCACTTTGCACCAGCTTTATTGGCTGTAATGATGCGCAGCGTTAAATGGGAAGAGTTGCATCCATTTAAACAAACGCACCATTCCGTCCGTGAAACACTCTGTGATCCTGTGTGTGTTGTGTTAGCTCATTGGTCAGAAGACAGCCCACGCTCTGGAGAGCGGTCTCTGTGTCATCGCCTGCATCGGCGAGAAGCTGGACGAGAGAGAGGGCGGCATTACAGAGAAGGTCGTCTTTGCTCAGACCAAGGTCATCGCAGGTATGCGACCGCTGCCGATCCTGATACAGAGTGTTTATGCACCAGGGAGTGTAAATGTTGCAATATACATTTCAGGGAAAGTTTATTTTCTTATTTTAATCTCATCTCGCATTTCTTTCACAGACAACGTGAAGGACTGGAGCAAGGTCGTGCTTGCGTACGAGCCTGTGTGGGCCATCGGCACCGGCAAGACCGCTTCCCCACAGCAGGTAAATACAAGTAACCACTGAAAATGATGACCGCAATCTCTTCTCATAACTCGTCATAATGTGTCCGTTTCCCGCACGATATCTCAGGCTCAGGAGGTTCATGATAAACTGAGGGGGTGGCTGAAGACCAACGTGTCCGAGGCTGTAGCCAACTCCGTGAGGATCATCTATGGAGGTCAGTCGGTGTGACCAGATGGCGCTTGTCAGATTTGTTTCCCCCATGAATCTCTTCCCATGAATCTCTTCTTCTTCTCAGGCTCTGTGACCGGTGCTACCTGCAAAGAACTTGCCTCCCAGAAGGATGTGGATGGGTTCCTTGTCGGCGGAGCCTCCCTCAAGCCAGAGTTTATTGAAATCATTAACGCCAAGGCATAAAAACCCGGGCAGCTGCAACGTGACCAAGTCTAGATCAGAGGCCAGATCCATTCAGACGATCCAGTTCCATCATCATTTAGTCCTCTTCCCCTTTATATTAAGAAGTATTTGCGTAATAGTGTCATTCCCTCCTTTTTATTTTTTGTTTTGAAATATATTTCATTATGAAGCAAAGGGACAGGTGGACACATGCACTGAAAAGAGTCAAGTCCACTGATAATAGTCTGTGTGCAAACTAACTTCCACACCAAGTGCTTAAGCTATAAAGACTTACAACTACACCTTGAGGTGGACAGCCAGTCCCACGCCTTTACTTGAAGAGTTTACCAACCTTTTTTGTGTAAACGGTGTCACAGCTCGTTGTCAATCAGTTCTATTTGTCTTTTTAGTATCAATGTCTCTTTTGTATAATTATGATGATCTGTGGCTTTTACCTCCCTGTAGTCCAGCATGACCCTCTCGTTCATTGGCTGTTTTGCCAAGAGGGAAGCGTCCATTTCATGTTCATATTGTGTCATGGCCGATGGGTATAAGGGGACAAGGCTGTAAGGAAACGTTATAATAAACCGTTTAGAGACTGTTTCAGTGTGTTGGATTTATTTTTTTCTCTAAGTTTATCCAATGACTGTCGATTCCATATTATCTATATCTTATAGTGATACTGTGTGTATGTGTGTGGGGAGATGTATATATATATATATCCCCCAATAGGTTGCATAACCTGCTGTATGTTCATGCACAGATGATAGTGGTATTCTCAGGATGGCAGGGAGAGAGTATTTTATTACAGAAGTGACCTCCTTACAACAATACCACGCAGAGAAGCATTTGACAAGCTATTTTTATCCCAGCACTAAACTAAAACGGACACGCAGCAGTGACAGTTACAACGTTGTAGACCAAACTAATCGAGATTAAAGACCTTTGTGAAAATATGTGTGTTGTAACATGAGAGTCCCTGGTAATCAGGGGCGGTTTTGGGCACGGGCGAACCGGGCAGCCGCCCGGGGCGGCACTTTTTCATGACACGTGGGGGGCGGCAGACCACTTAAAAAAATAAAAAAAAATCATCTGTGTGGGGAATTGGCATTGGCACCCCCTGCAGCTGCAGGCGCCCCTGCTTGCTAAGAAGGTGCCGTCTACTAGTGATGTGTCGGTCGCGAACAAAACGGCTCTGAGAGCTCTCTGGCGTGAACGACGGGGCCGGCTTTTTTTCTCTCTCTCTCTCGCTCTCTCGCTCGCTCTCTCAAGCCGCATTTGATTGGTCAATATGTGTGGCGTCGTCTCTGTGCCTGCGATGAGCAGAGGCGAGGGAGTTGCACAGTTCATGTGACGTCACGAGACTGTGCATTGTAGCAGCTTCAGTCCCCTCAGAGAGAATGTTCTCCAAAACAGGGCAGATCATTACAGAGAAGAAACAGGATCAGCCCTCAAAGCTGAGGCACTTGGTCTTTCTCAATGTAAATCTTCACTGAAGGACAAAACTCTGGATGCTGATTTTTTTCTTTTTTTTTTACACATTTTAATTTATATTTTGTTGTGTGATTCTGTAAGCTTCTGTATGTTGTTTCACTTAAAATGTGTTAAGTATTAAAAAGCTAAAAGTTTAAAATAGTTAAAAGTTAGTTAAGTTCATTTGTAAATAGTTAAACGTTTGTTTTTGCACTTTCACATTTTTTTTTTATCACTCTAGAGTGTATACATAAAAGCCCGGGGCGTAATTACATGTAGAACCGCCACTGCTGGTAATCCAGCATTGATTTCCTACGATTTTAGTTTTCGGCTTATCAAATACAAAATGAAAAAACTCAGGAGCTAAGACTGATTACCAGGTATCATACATTAAATTGTATTTCCCTTTAAAATAGCAACACAACTTTCCATTTGAGGAACATATACTGCACGTCTCCCCCTTCAGCCGGCTGCCTTACCTTTGCACCCCGGTCCAGTAGGGGGCGGTAGAGCCCCACATTGAACTCTTTGCGTGGCTCAATCTCACGTCCGTGTTTACAAGCGAAGCGTGACGTTCAGGGACTCGCTAGAATACGTTCCCCAGCGCGTCTAAACGCCTTTCTTTGCATCTGCAAACGTCCGAAATGCAGTCACTGAGAGTGTTTCTTAGCGAGAGACTGACAGCAGCGGCGGAGGAGATATTTGGAGCTGTTGAAAACACAATAGCCGAGTACAAGGAGGAGATTTCTCGTTCAAAAGATTTAGAAATCAGTCGTCTCAGGATGCAGCTGAAGCTTCTCAAGTCAGGTTGGTTTGAATGGAAACCTCATGCAGCTCTCCTTTATTATTTCAGACGCATGCCATGATTGTGATGTTGGTGTTTGTCTTCTACCCAGAGCCACGGTTGGATAGATGCCTCGGAGCCCAGCTGCAGCAGCTCACCCATCACCACCACCCTCCTCCTCATCCTCCTCTTCCTCCGCAGCTCCATCAGTCAGTCCCTTCAGTGGAGCCTCCTGAGTCCCAGCACTGTGAGGGGGATGGGAGCGGCAGCATGGAGCAGGAGCACCCAGAGCCCTCACAGGTGAAGAAGGAGCAGCATCTGAAGAGCCACGGGGATTTCTGGAACGGCCCCGACGTGGAGCAGCTCGAGAGCCTTGAATCCGACATCAAAGACTTCATCTCGTCTCCTTCCAGCCTGAAGGGCAGCCTGCAGGACCCCAGCTTGCTCTTCCACCCATACCACAACAACCACGGCGAGGAGGGCAAAGAGAAACCCTACTGCTGCTCTATTTGTGAAAAGCGTTTCAGTAACTGCTCCCACCTCGCAGCTCATATCAGGACACACACGGGAGAGAGGCCTTACAGATGTGAAATATGCAGAAAGACTTTTATCACCACGAGCGCTCTGAACAGACACCAGACGATCCACACTGAAGGGAAACAGTTTGTCTGTAATTATTGTGGTAAATCCTTCAAATGGATGGAATCTCTTGGCAGACACGTTAGAAGCGTACATAAGAGAGAGAATATGCCTGTATGACTCATTGAAAATACACTAATGTCCACTAGATTAGTCGTGTTGTTACCGTATGTTTGTCATCTATAATTTAAGTTTAAAACACCTGAACAAAGAATGTAGTGTTTTCTATGTTTTTTGATAAATTATATTGTGCATGGACCTCATTAGGCCTTGAAAACGAGTCAATGAAGTGTGAACGAATTGTAGAAATGAATTGAAAGGTATAGCATTTTATAAATAAATGATGGTGAATGTTTTATTACAAAATAACACTACTGGTATTCTTGAATGTGTTGTGCTTTCTGCTGCAGGAACATATCAGAGAAGGTAAGTTGTGCAGTACTCCAGTAGGTGGCAGTAACGGCATTCACAATTTCACATCAACCTAAAGTATCTGACGGTGTTCAGACTCGTACTTATTTTCTGGGAATTTAAAGTACTCTCAGTCAATAGTCCTCTTACAGTCAACATATTCCAATTATTAGTGTGGTAAAAAGCAAATAAGTGCATTTACTCAAGGACTGAAATTCATAAATATTGAGATTCTTATATTTTAGATGTATTAAACCTTCTCACTGAAGATGTGATCCCTCTTATGATGAGTATTTCCAATTTCAGAGGGAAATATTGTAGTATTTACTCCACTCCATGTATTTGAAAGCTATACTTTCAAAACTCAGACTATAACTGCAACATATTATGAAGAAACAAATGATGTATTATTATATATGAAGAAACCCAGCTGTATATGGGACCGTTAAAAACTAGCTCCACCTTTACCAGCTGCAACATTAAAGTGATGCTGACACATTGATGCGTTAATAATTATAATTCAGTAATACATATTATTCTGCTTTGGGTTTCAGTGTGCTGGTATTGTGCATGCTCGCTCACCGTCATGGCTTATTGGAACATTTGGTCACACCTGTTATTTTCCATCTGTGACAAGTCAAAATGTCTGCCAGAAAACGGCCAATGTACTTTCAACTTCATAGCAACAATTTGGGAAAGCCCTTACCTGTTTTAGGTTGACAATGCCCAGGTGAATAAAACAAGAGTGTGTGTTGTGGTTGACTGACCTTGAGCCTACCCAACACCTTTGGGACGAACTGGAAGGCAGACTGTGTCAGGCCTCATCACCCAACATGAGTGTCCAACTTCACTCACGCTCTTGGGGCTGAATGGCAGCAAATCCCTGAGACCAGGTCTCAAAACATTTGTGAGAAGCCTATATATGAGTCTAAACGTATAGCATTACAGCAGCTTATTAAAAGCCCACGGTTTGAGGGTGAGATGTTCAGGGGGTCTAATGTTCAGGTGTCCACACACTTTTGTACCGCGGTGAAACTTTGGCAAAAAAGCTTTAAACTTGAAATGTCGCTCTGGTTCACACATGAAACAGAGAGTCAGTCCTCTTCCATCCTCATAATGAAATAAGACAGGACTCTCCCCTCCCCACTGCCTCTCTATTCACTGGCATTATGAAGCCATTACTTATATTCAGGGGTGAAATTGAGATATGTAGGGAGTGTGTATACAGCAGCCGCAGGGCTAGAGTTCAATGTTTTGTCATGAAGAGTAGCTACAAGTCTTTAAAGTAATAAAGTTCAGTTGAAGAAATACAAAGATCATTGATATTGTGGCCAGGTTCAAGGTACCTCGCCTATTCAAGGAGCCGATACAGACATTTCAATCTTTTTCTTTATCTTTCTTTTATGTGTCAGCTTGCTTGATTGAAAAGTAAGTAAAATGCTGATAATAAGTGTGCCAGCGCCTGCACTCCATTCATGGCTCAATGTTGTAGAAGATCTTTTTGAACTGGAATATTATTCCAATGTGTTTCCTATTATCTCTGTGGCCAAAGGGCTCCCTCGCGCTGTGTTTCCTTTAAATGGGTACACAATGTTTCAGGTATCGGAGGAAACAAATATATTTGCTGAAAACCGTCCGTCCGTCTTAAAGAATGGGTGGTTAATTTAGTCATTTCGTGATGTAGGTCTCAGTTGATCATCTCTATTCCAACACACCCGTGACTGCTAACAACAAACCTGCAGGATTGATTGTTTTTTGTATCATTCTGGATACTATAAATATATAAAAACATCCCATGGCTTTGTCACCTGAGAAGTCTAATGCAACACTTGTTTCACTACTTTGTAATTGTTTGAATACTTGAAAGTAAATGACTGAAATAGTCCTCATTCGGACACATTGAGAATAAATCAATGTGCTGCTGTCCTCCATAACACAAACCATGGCCTTAAAATATGTGTTCAATTTCAAAAATATTTCATGGCCAACAACTCAAAGCCAAGTTTGTGTTTGGTCCAACAGAATATTTCCAATAAACAATGACCACCACAGTGATGTAGTTGTTTTCCTACATGCCACTGTTTTCTATTAGAGTGAGCTTAACAACACTTAACAAACCAGCTGTCTATTTCTCTTTCTTTTTCTAATTATGAAAAATGTTGTTGTACAAGAACATAGCCCACTACATACACACACCCATCCATTTCTACACATTATTATTACTCCCATTTAATGCCATGGAGATCTGGAGCGTCTCCCAGCATGTACTGGGCAGATTATATAAATTATTGAAATGTAGTTATAGTATGTTGGAAAGACTAGCTTACTTTGTACCTTGAATGCACAGAGAAGACAAGAAAAACTCCCAAGGGGAAAAAAACAGGGCAAGTAAAATCAAAGTGGGGCCTTCCACACAAGATATATGAGTATGAAACAAACACCATGATTGCTTCTCCAACTGTCATCACCTCCTTGGGTCAAACAGCTGTTGTTTAAAAAATGGGTAGCCAGGATCCTTGTAGACCTGTTCCTTTCAACCCTGTGTCTCAACCCACAGCACAATCATCCATTTTCTTAATCATGGACTGTTTTAAATGTGGACTATCGTAGTAATGTAATTGCCATTGACAGTGAAAGCTCTCCCTTTTCAGGCCTTAACTGGACCAGTTTTAATCTTGAAGCTGGTTGCTGAGATGTTAAAGATGCCTGGTGTGTGGTGGAAGGAGGCGAAGAGCTCTGGTCACCCGCAAGATGTCTACAACCACTTAAGAAATGCTCAGCAATGCCTTGAGAGGATCCTGTGGGATCATCTTCTCCAGGCTGGAGTGGAGTGAGGAAGAGGTTAGAAGAAACTCATTGTACGGGTGAGAGGAGGTGAAAAAAGCAACAGAGTCTGTGCTTAGCCAGGTTATCTTGATGCTGCTGGCTGCAGACGAACGACATGTTTCTCCATGGCATGGACAAATACTTCTGTATCTCATTGAATGAGACCAACAGAGGAGCTCTAATGTAACAGTAGCATTGGAGATGACAGTCCTAACAGGAGTGTTGGGGCAAAAATGGACCTCAAGAGAAGCAGAGTAGCAGCCACGGTCAGTGCCCAGGCAGAGAGACAGTGGACCGGCGCATTACAGAGTTACTGGTGGTGGTCATTAGATAAACGTTATGAAGTATGACAGCTCCAACAGGAGGAGAAAGATGTTTAGGAGCAGATACAATAGCAAAGTGTGTTAAAACTGTCCCTCTAGGGCAAAACAGAGCTTGAATGAAATGTGAAATTATGAAAAAGGAAGATATTTTTGCTGGAGGGAACTGTAGGACAGGGACTAAACCAAATCAGTCACTGTTTGTGCAAAGTATGTGTGAGCATCAAACACAAACACAAGATATATGACAGTGTAGCTTGACATAGTCTTTGATAACAGTTTTTTTAAACTTTTTGCATGAATGTCTGTAGGAATGCTTTCATTGGATGATGGCACTTGGGATAGTCAGAGCTCATTGTACGTAGAACCAGCTTCATATTCACCTGTTTTGTGTTTATGCTTCCAACAGTGGGTTATTATTGGGAACATGTTAGAGTCTATTAGGCTTGCATGAACTCTTCTTTGGTTATAATTAAGCAATGGAAACCTTTCCACTGTAGACACAACCTGGCTCTGATTAGATGAGAGTGTGTGACTTTATTTAATCATCGAATAATACAAGGAGGATGTTGATCTGTGGCCTTGTTTGTTTAATCCACACACATTTGTATCACATGAATCTAAAGTGCTCACAAATCATTTGTAGTATTTGCAGTCTTGCTGCTACCAGATTGCAGTCTGTCATCAGTGACAATACATGTAATTACAGATAATTTCATAAACCACAGGGATGCACTCAAGAGTCTTAACCTGACACTCTGCATTATCCTGATGCACTAAACCGTTCATATCTAGTACTATAGGACAATATGAAAGAATACAAAATTATTTGCAAATATTTGTCCCATATTTAAAAATAAGAGCTGCTAAGAATAACCTTTATTTTACATCCTAAATTGCTAGAAGAGGCTGTAGTTATAACTCTAGGTCTATATGAAATGCAGTGTTCAAACATCTTTCATCCGCACCTTTCATAACATCCTTATCCACCCTGAGAGAGAACTGATGAAGTGCTAAGAATATCTCCCAGATGTGATGCCACCAGAGGGGGAAATCAGATTTGTCCTGCTAGAGGATACTTTACATTATGTTGACACACTTATTCAAGGTGACTTTAAATGACACACAACCTACATACCAACTCACAAGCATGCCCTATGCAGTATATATATATATATATATATATCCAATGTCAATCTCCTGACTTAGATGGTTCTTACAGAAAAGGCTTTCAATCAATCAGTATGAGGAGATTTTATTGCAAAAATAAAGAAAAGGGATGTATACTTTAGGCCTCTGGAGATTCATGTAAGACTACTTTAAGACTATTAAAATAAAGTGCATCATTGTTACAAAACATAAATATTGTAAAAGTTGTTTCGCCAGATCTACAAACCTGCGAGACAGCATTGGTTCTGTCTTGCAACATGAAGGCCGCATTCACTGATCCGTGTCTTTTTGAAGGAGATTCCTGCAGCCGGACACGGTGAGAACACACACAGCCCTGAGCCTTCAGCAGTAAATCACACTCTCACAGCTCCTCCTTCCTTTCTTTCTCATTTCTGTCTTTATATATATATTTTTTTCTTTTCTTTTCATTTTTACTGTGCAGTAAGGAATGCTCGCTCTACAGGGTGGCTGGTGTTCACTGGAGCGCCTCAACTCCCATGTCTCACACTCATCCCATGTGTCTCCTATTAGCTACACTCAACCAAGAGAGGGAGGGACGGAGAGAAATAGGGGGGAGTCAGAAAGAGAGAGGGAGAGGGGGAGGAGAGTCAGGAATTTGATATGCTTTGTGCATGAGTGACTTGTATAAAACAAAGACGGGGCAAATAGTCTGAATGTATGTGAGGGGGGGGGGATAGCGCACACATGAACACGCCAGAGACTAGCAAAAAAAGATTATAATTTATTTCCAGATTTTTTTGCCTTCATTTGCATCTTGTTTCACAAGGTAAATTGAAAATAAAAAATAAAAATAAAAACCGACGGCCATACCATGAAAATGTAAAAAAATAATACAAATAATATGTACTGTATATATAATTATATCATTATCAACAAACAGACAACATTAATCATAATAACAATACTATTGATAATAAACATAACATAACACTAAATTGCTGGTCTCATGCATATAGAACGCCCCTCAGATACAAAAGAGGGGGTAATTACTAAAAATAGAACCAAATGTTCCACCAGTTCAGAATAAGCGCCTAGCTACATGCAATGACATAAAAGAGACTCATGTACACATTCCTTCTGGCATCAAGTATTTTACACATACTGTACTTCACTATTGCCTCCCCCATCTAATATACTGTACAGAGCACGATACAAAACAGGACTGGAGTTTGAGAACATTATGCAGGGAAGCGCCGGAGTCTGGATATTCAACGTGGTGCAGATAGCAGGGACTGTGTGCAACATTTTCACGCCCTCCTCTCTCTTTTGGTAGTCCTTCAAAAATCTTCTTGTTTTCTTCAGTGGATTCCTCGTATTAGTCCAGCTTTTATTTCTAGTCTTTGTTCCTTCGTTGTTTTCAGTGCTTTTCTTTTGCGTTTCATTTTGCACACATTCTCCCTCGTTTTTCTCCATGCTGCTCTTTGTCGTGCCCCTCCCTCACAGGGTTTTGTCACTTTCTTTCTTCAGGTGACTAAAAGGTCAAAGGAGAAATCATGTTAGAGTGCAGTTTGAAGTTAAAGGTCACAGCTAATGGCTGTTTTGGGGATACATTTTTAAAGCTGTATTTGAATCCATAGATTGCCTTTCTCAGGAATCAAATATACACAGAGGGAACAAACATTTCTCAGACACCCCAAGCCGCATAGCCAAGCTGGCTTTTACAGGCTATTTGTAACAAACTAATCGACAGTTTGTGCACACGCCCAAGGCTGCCAAATGTCAGTATTACTGACCTTGGGTAGGAGTGTTATTAATCTGTGTTGTTTGTCAACTCAAACACTGATTACGGCTTGTTAAAAGTTGGTCAAAATGGAATTTCTGCTACCTGACGCTTCCCAATAAAGTACCAGGTCTTGTGTCAAATTTAGGCCATTGTTGTTTGTCCCTCCCATCCATGAAAGTTATTGGCCTAAGTAGATTCACAATGGGGAGAGGGAAAGCGTTTAGCCAATGAATTGTATTAACCTGGTGAGCTAACGATAAGTTAAAGATGAAATATAGATATATAGAAAACATATATTTGGGCCTTGGGTGAGGTTTAGACCAGAGAAAAACTTTTTTAGGATAGTGCGAAAATGATCTACAACTATGTTTATACATGATTCATTGTTCAAGTAATTGTATTGTTCTGCTTTTCTTTTACTTATATCATAGTTAATTTTCATTTTTGGACTTTGCACAATTGGTTGAGCAAAATGAAGACAGCACCGTGACATCTTATTGAGACATTATTATAAAAAAAAATATCAAAAGATGAATCAGCAAATAGGAACCGAATATTGTCTCTGCTGCATTAACAGAGGCCCAACCACAGCCTCCGTACCTGTAATACTCGTCCTGGGTAAGGGAGTGGTGGTGATGGTGATGGATCCACTGTTGTTCCATGGCCAGTCTCTGGATCTGCAGCTCTGCGCTCTGGGCCTGCTGCATGGCCTGGAGCTGATGGGCTGCCGACATGGGACCAGTGAGGGAGGACGGCTGGGGCAGATCACGGAAAGGAGCACCTTCAAAGAAGTAAAAAAAAAAAAAAAGAGGAAGCGGAAAGAGGAGGAGCAGGTGGGGATACGAAAGGAAAATGGAGAAATAATGGAGCCGAAAGGATCCCACGGTCAATCATCGTCATCATATTCAAAAACTCTCTTCATAAACTTTTTTAGCACTGTGGAGTTTTTAAGAGAGAAAAACTGAACAAGTACATGGACGAGGAGCCTTCTCCTCACCGAACAGCTGTTGGCGGAGCACCTCGCTGTCAGTGAGGGGGTGAGCCAGGATGGGGGTGCCTAGTGTGGCTCCTGGGTAAGGGAGACGTGTCAAAGGAGACCCCGACGCCAACGGGTCCATCAGGGGGTGTACCCCGCCCGTCGCTGGATGCCAGTGATGTAATAGGAAATACAGGAGATATTTAATAAGAGTCAAATTATAACAAAGATAATGCACACAGCATGTAATACATTAACATTAATACATTATGCTACATTTGAGAGATGTCTGATTCTTGGTAACACATGAGCAGCTGAGACAATTGAATAAAGTCAAAGAAATCTGGATTCTGGAGGCAGTGCGGAGTCAGTGAACATAATGGCTTTGGCTAAAGTTTAATTGTGAAATCCAAATACTATTTTCCGTCCATCAATTATCTGTTACAGCTTATCCTTTACAGGGTTGCAGGGGGCTGGAGCCCATCCCGGCTGACATTGAGCGAGAGGCGGGGTACACCCTGGACAGGTCGCCAGGCAATCACAGAGCTGAAACATTGGCCCAATTCCAATCCGATCCCAACACCTTCCTCTGTTTGTACTCACACTCACAGCTGAATGAAGCACCTTTTTTAAGTCGGAGGCATAAATACAGCTGCAAGTTCCAGGACGAATGTCCCTCTCTCCAGCAAGGAAAAGATACATGAATATCAGGGGGGGGGGAAATGGTGTGACGTTACAGTTGCTCCCATTCTAGAATAGCATATATATACATAAACGTAGGGAAAGTATCAAAATAATAAATAAGTATATAAATGTAAAGTATGTGTGCATTATACTACAATGTATTAACAGTGTAACGGTGTAAATACTAATGCTGAAAATAATGTCTGACTGTATTGTGTACAAATGCTGTACAGTGTATGACAGTATGACAATATGAAATGTCTATCTTAGTTTGAGCAGCTTATGAATAAATGTTTGTACTGGTAGTCGCACAGAGTCATCTGTAGGGTTCCATGACGAACACAAAATGGCGTTGCTCGTGGTCAGTAGGGTTAAATCAGTATTGATGTAGACTGACTCTTTTATAACCCCCTTCCACTCCCCGCTAACAGGTTTGGGATGGCACTATATATGGCGGACCCTCCAAGTGGAAGTGAGTCAGGAGAGGTTGCAGGAACCAGATTGGAATTGGGCCATAAAGACAGACGACCATTCATGCTCACATTCACACCTACAGGCAATTTAGAGTCACCAATTAACCTAAATAATCTAGCCAGCAAGTCTTTGGACGGGAAGGAAACAGGAGAAACCCCCGCTGACATGGGGAGAACATGCAAACTCCACACAGAAGGGCCCAAGCTGGCCGTCAGGTTGGAACCATAAACCCTCTTACTGTGAGAAACCATGCGAACCACTACCCCATCCTGACGCCCTAAATATTAATAAGCAGGTTTTCATTTTACTTTCAACATTCATTCTTTCAAAGAGACAAACGTCTTCCGATTGTTGTCATACATTTCTGCTGATTGGTGTTACTACACTGATCTGAGTAAACTAACATCTCTTGAGGGACTTTGAACTTTAAAGCTTAGAACTTTTGTTACAAATGAGTTAGATGACTCGGAGAAAACTATGACCCAATATCATTTGAAATCTAAGAAAACCTTTGTTCAATGATTAACTACACGAATATAAAACTATTCAAATTGAAGTTAAAGGATAAAGCTGGCTTTGTTTTTCTTACTGTCCAGAATTCCAACGAATAGCAGTTCCCTGTCCTGTCGGTGGAAAACAACCCCAAGCCTATTGTTTAATTATTTTATTAAAAAACTAAAACTGTTGTTCTGTTTCTCAAACAAAACGGCTACACATAAGACCCATGTGGTGTGTCAATCCAGCATACACTGCAGCATGGTGCATGTGGGATTGACTCCATATAAACTACAATACCCATCCTAAAGAAGGACTGTGTCATCCACTACAACGGTGAGGCTCGTGACAATAATGGAGTTCTATGGTAATAGAATATGAAGCCTTATCGCAAGCACGCGTCAACTATCAACAATTCATTTTTTACTACAAAATGTGTTCATAGTAACACATCGGAATAATATCAAGGCAGTTTATACTGATAATAGGAGCATTTGTATCAGAAGTGGTTAGTACCTGTGTCTTGCTGGTGCAGGTGAAGGTGTGAGTGGATGTGTGAATGCTGGTGATGATGAGGTGTCACGTTCAACATCTGAAGACGCCCAAGATTCTCTCCTCCACCTCCATTTCCTCCCGTTCCTCCTCCACTTCCTCCTCCTCCTCCATTTCCACCACTTCCTCCCCTTTCTCTTTCTCTCTCCCTTTCTCTTTCTCGCTCTCTGTCCACAAAGGCCGGCAAAGCTGCCCTGTCTCTCTCCCTCTCCCGCTCTCTTTCCCCACTCCTGTCCCGCTCATAGGAGGCAGGAGAGCGAGTGGGAGTGGGGTAGTTCTCAGGGGGAGCGGCTGGAGCAGTGGCTGGTGGCAGATGAGAGGACAGGGAGCTGGGAAAAGAAGAATGGGGGACCGGGTGATGAAGTGAGGAGGCATTGGACGTTGGTGGAGCAGGTGGAGGAGGAGCTGGCGGAGGAGCAGCAGGGCCTGCTGGGGCTGGGGGGGCAGCCGGTGGTGCGGATGATGGGTGAGAGGGAAGAGAGGGTGTTAGGAGAGATGAAGGGGGTGGATTGGACAGGGACTGAGGGGCAGAAGGGTTGGGAGGTCGAGTTACTGGGGCAAGGGTCGGGCTTTGGAGGTGTTGGGGGCCAGTGGGAGCGGAGGGAGGAGGAGTGCCATAGAGTGTCACCTCATTAGCTCCTGCTGCACCTCCTCCAAGTAGCAGGGAGTGTGCATGTGCATGTGTATGTGCGTGTGCATGTGCGTGTGCATGTGCATGGGCATTGGCATGGGCGTGAGCATGAGCATGGGCATGGGCATGGGCATGAGCATGGGCATGAGAGTGAGAGTGAGCAAGGGCAAAAGCAGCGTGATCAGTCATGGCCCCTGGTTGGTAAATCCGGTCATCACTCTTAAATTCAAATCCTTGCTTCATTCGCTCTCGATGTGCAGCCACTGCATGAGGAAAGCCGACTCCTCCGAACCCTGCACCCCCAATCCCTCCAGGTATTGGGCCTCCTGCCATTCCAGCGTGGCCTCCAACACCTGGACCCCCTTCAAGGCTGCCACCATACAGAAAACCCAAGATGGCTGCAGCTGTAGCTGCATCAGTTGGCATGTGATGTGGGTGGCCTAAACCATGGTTCTGGAACTGAGGAAGGAAGAATGAGGGGTGGACGTGGGGATGGCCATGGTGCATTTGCGCGTGGTGTGCCTGGGCACGACTTGCTGCCCCGAGTGGAGACATAGCATGAGGGCGAGCATATTCGCTCAGGGTTCTCAGCGCTGGTGTGTCAGGGCCCAGATATGGACCTCCTAAACCTATTCCCAGGGCTCCCTGAGGGCCAACGACTGTTGATGTCCCACCCATGGATGGCATAAGGAGGGAGTGGGGGATGGAGTGAGCGAGGGATGGGTGGAGATGGTGGGCTTGAGCAAGGTGAGCATGCGGGTGTGAGGGATGATGCTGGGGGTGATGGGAAGGGTGGGAGACAGAGTTGCCAGGGGAAGAGGAAGAAGATGGGTCGAGGATGATAGAAGACGAAGAGGGGAAGAAGAGAGAGGAGCCCTGGCGACCCCCTCCAGCGGCGTTGATGTCCTTCTGCTGCTGCAGAGAAAACAGTAAAAGACAGTAAATCACATCTGCCCTGATCTGCTTTACTCCCCTCCCGTTAAAATTACCAATTTAATCTACATCAAATCCATAAAATCTGACATGCTGCATAATTATCACTCTTAAAAGTGCACACCTGTAGATGCCGATCCAGTTCCCTCTCACGCTCACGCTCCCTCTCCCGTTCCCTCTCTTTTTCTCTGAGGTCTCTGGCCCGCTGCTCGACCTCCCTGCGAGCCCTTTCAATCACCTCATTCCTCTTCTTCCACAGTTTGGAGCCGTCCAACGGGACAAAGAGGACATCACTGCGGGCGCAGGAATTCCCAGTGCCACGGTCCAGGACCTTGTGAAACCTGGACACAAGTGACACAGCAGAGTAAAATATCATTACACCCTCCAGGAGTGAGAGTCACATCATAATCACCGTTACTGTTAACCCCATCTGGTCACATACAGAGGGACTAAAGAGAGCGACACATTGACAACCTCAAATAGAATGACGATGTTGTTTTGACTTTACCTGGCTGATTGGCTGGCGTGGATGGGGATGTCTACAGGTTTGGGTTCAGGAGAGGGGCTTCTCAACACTGGTGGTGGGCTTTCAGTCTCCTCCCTTTCTTCTATTGGTTCTTCTTTGATAACAGGTGTGGGAGGTGGGCCAGAATCCAAATGCCCGTCTCCACCAGGGAGTGAAGAACTGGAGGCAGGGGTCGAAATGCTGTTATTGTTGTTGTTGGCTGAGTTACTAAGAGGTGGAGGTCCTTTTAAGACATTTTGAGGTGAGAGCGAGGTGGTATTGCTGCTATTGGGTGCGCTACTGTTGCTATTGCTGTTAGCCATGTTACTGCCACTCCCATTGGAGTGGTACGTTCCACTGAAGGGAGGGTGGCTGTTCAAAGTACTATGGAAAGGGGAGGGACGAGATCCAGGTGACGCACCTGGCCCGGGAAGGGGCATGTTGGGTCCAGATGAGGAGCCAGGAGGAAAAGATGAGAAGCCTCCCATCTGATTTGTGGATGGGCTGGGTAATGGAGATAGAGGTGTTGGAGGTGTCTGGGCGGAGGACTGATAGTGTGGGGGACGTACATTGGGGGCCATACCTGATGGGGGTGGCTGGGTGTGAGAGGTCTGAGGTGGGGCTAGAGGAGGCTGAGGTGGCGGTGGGGCATATGGAGTATTCGGAGGGTGTCCATGATGGCTGGAAGAGGAGGAAGGAGACAGTGAAGGAGGCTGATTTGGCCCTCCACGGTTTTGGTACAAAGCAGAATCTCGCAGGTTTGAGTCTCTCTCTCTTTCTCTGGGCCCAGACTGGTAGTGGGGGTGAGGTGGGTGTGGGTGATGGGTTCCTACAGGCCCTGAATACTCTCTTCCCAAATTTGGAGTCACCCGAGGGGGGCTGAGGTACTCTCGATTTGTGCCAGTGGAAGCAGGAGCCCCCGCAGGAAAGTCTTTTCCTCCTGTGGGAGGATACTCTCTGTGAAAGTGGTCTGCTCCAGAGGGAGGGGTTTGTGCCTGGTCCATGGTAGGAGGGAAGTCTCGGCTGGATGAGTTTGGGGGATGTGGGTGGGGGTGCGGGGGAAGGGAAGAGTGGGAAGGGTGACTTGGGTTGCTTTGGGGTGATGCAGGTGGGTCTCGGTTCAGCATGGGGGTGGCAGGTAGCCCGCCGGTTGAACTTGGGGGGTTTCCCTGGGGAAGGGAGTTGTTGTTTGGGTTACTGTTGCCTACAACCTCTCTTGTCTGAACCCCAAACTCACCCCATCTGCCTCCATCTTTGTCTCTGGAATGCCCCCCTCCAGTTCCGTTGGGGCCAAAGTCTCTACTCTGGTTTTGGTTTGGCATAGGAAACTCCCTCCCTGCATCCCGTTCCCTTTCCCTTTCTCGCTCCCTGTCTCTGAAACCTGGACCAAAGTCTCTTCTTTCAGGGCCTAGGTTAGGTCCATCCCTCCCAGAACCTTGGAAATCCCGGTTCTGACCCACTGGCAGACCCCCAAACTCCCTGCCTTGGATGCTGTTGGATCCACCCATCCCACCACAAGCAGTATTACTGTTATTCCCGCTGCTACTATTGTTGCTGCTGTTGCCAATCGGAGCAGAGAACTCCCTGTTGATCTCCCTCCCCACACACTCCCCCCTCACTCCCCTCTCCCTCTCTCCTGCAGCCCCCCTCTCTCTGTCCCCTCCCCCTCCAGCGTACCTGGGAAGGTACTCCCTGTGGGGTTGGGGGTGAGGATGGGGGAGGTAAGAGGGGTGGGAGGAGGAGTGGCGAGAGGATGGAGGGTTGTAAACAGAAGGAAGTTGCTGCTGCTGCACGGGGGGCTGGTGCTGTGGTTGGTGTGGGTGGTGGTTGCCAGGGTAACGGGTGTATCCCCAGCTCCCCTGGCAACCGGTGGCTGTACCACCCTGCCAGCTGGTGGAGCTGTAGTGGTGAGGGTGGGCGGAGGGTTGGGTCTGAGGCTGGGATGGCTGCTGGGGGCCGGTCTGTGGCAACAGAGAAGGAGGAGTCGACTGAGCCTTGTCCAGCAGTTTGTCTACCTTTTCTATTTTGTCTCTTTCTATCTTAACCTCAGCAGGCAGGTTTTGTCCCCCGAGCTCCAAGGGCTTCAGTGCAGGTGGGGGAGGAAGAGGAGGGGGTAAAGAGTGGGGAATATTGGGGCTGCTATGGGAGAAATCTCCTCCCGGGATAGTGGTCTTGGTCACACACTGCGTGCTGGCTTTGGAATTCATTCTGCTGCCACTAAGTGCACCGTCAACACCCGTCGGTCCACCGTACTCAACTTTACACATCAGTTTGGAGTCCAGGGAGAAATAGGACTTCCTCCCGCTATTGCTGTCATTCGATGAATCCCCTGTTCCCCGTAGAGAGGGGGTCAGACCAGAGGAAGAGCAGGGAGTGGAGGAGGGCTTAAGAGACGGACAGTCTTCAATTCGTGCATCCATTTCCCGCTTTTCTCCGTCTCCACAGGACTCCTCCCCTCTTCCCTCTCGTTGCACTCTCCTATCGTCTCCCGCCACCTTTGCCACTCCTCCCTCCTTGCCCTTCTCTCGTTCCCTCTCTCCTTGCTTTGGTGAGTCGGGGCCATCAAAATCAGAGTCCAGGCTACCCAAAGGGGAAGCGGAGAGACTTGGGGACGAGGAGCGATTGTCCTGGTCTATATCCCGCCCACTGCTCAGACTACTGCTACTATTGGCCAGGCTCCCTACAACTGAACTTCTACTGCCCTGGGATTGGCCATCTTCATTGTCGCTCTCACGGGATTGGCTGGCAACTGAGGTTGGAGGTGGGACAGTAGAAGGAGCCGAGCTGTCAGTCGAGTGTGTTGATGTTGGAGGGTTTGGGGTAGAGGCCGAATCCTGACAAAAAAAGAGCATTTATGGATGAGGTAAAAATGTAAATTTTGTGAACGTGGTTATATGGTAAAAGCCAAGAATAAAACTCTTAACAGTTTAGTTTGGATGATTTAGCTGAATCAAAGCTTTGTAATTAGTCTTTATATAACAGGTTGATGCAATGTAACACAAACCTGAACTTTCTGCCTCTTTGGAGGAGACACAAGTTCCTCCCCCTCACTCTCTGATGAATCATGCCCTTGTGATCTGCGACTGAAGCGATTTCCAGCCAATTCCTCACCAGCACCTCTTTGCTAAAACAACACAAGACTTTTAATTCTGTAGTGATGCCTTTGAATCCCTAATAAGCCTATGACTGTTTTTAGAACAAAGCCACACTTGCATGCATGCATGCATGCACGCAAACACACACACACACACACACACACACACACACACACACACACACACACACACACACACACACACACATCAATGTCAAAGTTTCAAAGTGCTATGTTGTAAAACACACTATCGAACAATACTGACCCTGCAAGGGTACGTCTGTGGCAATCATACTGATGACTCATGCACTGACAGCACACACACATACTCTCAATACACACACACACACACACACACACACACACACACAATACAATACACAGGGACAGTTTTTTATTACTCATGACTCTTGTACTTGCATGCACATACATAACTGTATGGCTAAAACAACGACACGGAAGAAAATAAATAAAATAAGAGGTGCTAACCGTCTGTCTATCGTTGCGTTCAGGGCGAGTGGGGCTGGCGTGCGGGCGTCTGCCCCTTCTCTCCTCACTCGCCCCCCGCCGGCGCCCACTGCGCATGGGCATCTGCAAACCCAGAGTCCAGCAAAGGAGCAAGATATGGACAGGATGGGAAAGCATTACATGTTAAAATAATGAAGAATTACAGGTTTACGCAGACATGCAGAGATAATTAAGAGATGTGTTGAATGTGGGGAAAATAAGAGTTCATACATGATAATAAAAGAAGTCAAATATGTTCAAATCAAGTTGGGATGTAGAAAGAACAACAACAAGTGGAGAATAAAATATGTGAGGGAGGTGAAAAGAAG
Organism: Myoxocephalus aenaeus; assembly: GCA_038501785.1. NCBI lineage: Eukaryota > Metazoa > Chordata > Actinopteri > Perciformes > Cottidae > Myoxocephalus > Myoxocephalus aenaeus. Next base: position 2,327,664 of record JBAMJR010000020.1, on the reverse strand, counting down.
AACAGGCCATAATAGAGAGAAAGGCCCAGGAAAGAGGAAGGAATTGTAAGCAGAGGAACAAATGAAACATAAATGTGGACTGTTACAACCAACAGAATAAATTACATCTTAGTCATCTAGGTTATTTTAATATTATCACATATTGAACTAATTAATGATGTAGACACATTCCCAAATGTACTACTTTAGGCAGGTAAACAATCCCTGACCTCAATGAAAAAAAGGAATGTAGGCCTTGTTCATACCGATTCTTTGTGTGTCCGTGTTTTCATTATTTCTTCTTTAAAATGACCATGTTACAACACAAGCCATTGCAGGGACTGAACTGGTTCCTGTTGGTTACTGACTGGGCTGTGTGTTACACCATGAGCGCTACCAAAACCTGGAAAGAAGCATAAACAAAGAAGGCATTATTCAATATTTATCTGCATTGGAAATCCTTCAGAGAATCCAATGTTTTGCTGAAGAACATTAGTATGAATGTGGTGTTAAACAATGCTGTTTGCTATCTGCACCATGTGTGCAGTTGTGACATTATGAAAACCTCTGAGTTTAAAACTGCAAAAGCACTGTTGCAACATTTAAATTCCCAACATGCTTCACACTGTATCGAAACAATTGCTTTTCACTGCGCTCCAAACTGTTTCCTCTCTGCCTTCTGTCTTCACCACGGCAGCAAAGAAATCCACATGCACAATCGGTTAACCCACTCACACTACCAGAATGCACTGGTCTGAGTATTGTTAATTGGATACTGTAACGTTGAAACAAGCAGATAAAAAAGAGCGGAGCAGAAAAGACTGATTGTTAGGCTGCGTTTTGGATGGCGGCCTGCAGAAGACTCCCGCAAACATCTTGAGGATATGGGACCACACCCCCCCCCCTCCACCCCCTTCTTCCACCATCACCACAACAGCCAAAACCCACAGCTACTTGTGGTTAACCCACATGACCTGGTTATGGCTGGCAGAATCACATTCTTATTTATCCACTCAGCCAGCCATTAGGGAAATGCACAATTTCAAGATCCTTCATCCATTTGGGTGTGCCTGACAACATAGGTGGACTACTTTGCAGGGACCGGCCTAATCCATTCATTCATGTACCACTATGATGAAAAAATGGCTCATGTATATTGAATGAGGATATAAATAGTCCACGCCACTGGATGTAAGAAGAAAAGATATATTTGGCCGAGCAGTAAGAAGAGCTGTTGTACACTCTGTTTTGCAGCCGGTAAATATAGGAGCCACATCCAAATATTTGTGTGTTTGAATCCTGTAAATCCGGTAGCAGCTCCACTACACATGGCTATGCATTAATTATTAGTGCATGCTGCAGTGACTGATCCAATCAGAGTAAAATCACTGTTCATACTTCATATGCAGAATAGAAAAAACACGGCACATGTATTTATAGGCAATTCGGTGTGTGCACAGTCAGTCTAATTAACACACATATGACTAAGTTCATCATACAGGAATCATCCAGGGCCCAGTGGGTTACTGTGTACATAAAACATCTCAGTTACAGGTGGCAGCTACTGGCCTGTCTGTGGTCCACTGGCAGCAGGTCCCTGGTTATGGTCAGTAAACAACCAGGACGCAAACACATAACCAACATGCAACAGCATTAAAACCACTAGTCCGCTTGCACGCTTGTGCACGCGAGCACACACGGCCCATATGCATTATCAACAAATTTGACCACTGCATGCGATGCAAAGCAGCAGCATGCAGTTGCTCTGCTTACATCACCGGCGAGCGAGCGAGCCACTGCAACGACTCTTTCTTCTTTCTTCCTGCGAAATGTTATTGATACACACGCAGAGGAGACCGGCCAAAGCCGCCTCTCAGACTAGCACGGGGGAACACGGTCCACCTCCGACGGGCAGAGTCGTGTTCAGCGGCACATACATGTTCACAATCAGAATGGATTCCCGTGCGGTGCTGCTTTCCAGACGCTGCACATCCTAAAAAGAAAGATGATATGGAATGGCGAATCATGGCATTTCGCACCGGCTCTCCCTTCCCTTTTCCTCGCTGGAATGTGGGTGCGCGTCGTGCACCCTATTACCATTAATTCACCGGGACGCAATTTTAGCCACAACGCAGGAGTATGACGATAATTAAAGCACAAAGGAAAAAAATGGGAGGGAGAGGACAAACGTGGCCAGCAGGAATATCCCCAAATAAACAGTATAAGCATCCATTTTTTCCCCCTTTCACTTACCTATGGTATCCAGCGATGCGTGCTCTCACTCTCACTCTCCCTTTCCTTTCTCTCACTCTGTTTTCTCGTTTTATGTTGCACGCTGACACGCACACCTCAGAGCCCAGGCGTCTGTCAACAGAGGCTTGTGCTGGCTCATATTGCAACGGGCACCGATAATAACAATAATGCAGACGAACCTCTTTCTATTCGTTGCAGGAGAAAAAAAACAGGGGTGCCAACTGAAGACTACAAATTGATGCGTACCCTCTTCCCCACCCCCTTTCGCCCCCTTTTTTCTTTTTTGCCCCCCCTCTCCCACCCTGCTTACTCCCCCTCTTCCTCTAAGACGACTTGCACTTTTTTCTTCTTTTTTTTTTATATCCCCTCTCCGGTCTTACAGTCACAGATTTTTTAGCGGAGGGGTGAGCCAGAGAGAGATGCACGTCGGGTGAGAGAAAGGGAGAGAGGAGAGGGCGTGATTTGCATGAGGAGTGAGGGGGAGGATAGAGGAGGAGGAGGAGGAGGAGGAGGAGGAGGAGGAGGAGAAGGAGGGAGTAGTGAGGCAGGGAGAAGGAGGAAGAGAGGCGCAGGGAGAGGGCCAAAACTGTGAAGAGGGAGGGGATCAAGAGGGAGGGTCTCTCTCTCTGTGTCTCTGTTGCCGAGTCCCTCCAGAGTCACCTTTACTGTATGGAGAGACTCCGCTTCAGACGGAATAACTCGCTGCTCGGCTTCGTCTCGCGACGAACCCTGAAGGGGAAGAAGTGTCCAATAGGTCTTTGTTCTCATGCCGCACTTATTTCAACGAGCTGAAAGGTGGACTGAAGAGAAAACACACGCAGCCTCATCTGAATGCATTTTAATGACAATGTCAGTGACTCAGCTGAGCTCCAACTCGTTTTGGAATAATTAAACAATTGAGAAACGAACAATTCAATTGTGCCCTCTGTTGTGTGATTTGTGGTCTGTCCAGCGGCTCCCTGTCTGTCTGCCTGTCTGTCTGTCTGGGGGGAAGCTTGCAGCGGTGTGTCCAGTCAAGCGGCTCTGCAGACCTCCTCCTCCCCTCCTCCCTCCCTCCGCTCCGCTGCTGTCGCTCTCCCCCCCACCCCCCTTCACGCAGCCCCCTGTCCCGTCTCCTATTGTGTGGTAACCATGGAAACCAGGCCGGAGACTGTATCTGTTGCGCATGCGCGGCTCCGGCCTTCCTTCATCATCATCAGCAGCAGCCCGGCGCGACAGGCACCGAGGCCTCGTCGCGCGCTCTCGCTCCCTCTACTGCTCAGATAGTAACGATCAGCACGCGCCTGATAATTAAACTACAGCCGCGCGACGTTTACACGTAGCAACAACTCACGTGCTGAGTACTCACGGACAACTCAGGGAGCAGCTGTGAGCCCGAGGTCGCCATATTATGCATTCTTGCATTTTCTTTATTATTACATTTTCTTAAATGTAATATGTTCTGCTCTGCTATTTTATTGTTTTGTATATATTGAGTATTTTCATACTTAATATGTTATGTTTACTCTGTAACTTGCTTGCTGCTGCTACAAACACATTTCCCCCTTGGGATGAATAAAGTATATATATATATACATACATACATACATATTTATTGGGATATTCCAACATAATGTAATGTAACCAAATAATATTAATCGGTTACAAATATATAATACATATTGTGTATACAATATTATATATACATATTAAATATTATACATACGTAGATCATATTTCAAGTGTGTGTGTGTGTGTGTGTGTGTGTGTGTGTGTGTGTGTGTGTGTGTGTGTGTGTGTGTGTGTGTGTGTGTACTGTGTTGCCTTTGACAACTGATTATAGCCAGTAATTTACGTTGTAAATTTAATGGACAACTGCATGTGCAGCAGATTGCTCCTTGCTGATAATACAGATGTACTAGATTCCTGTGGTAGATTTATAATGATTAGTCAACTGACCAAAGAGATTATACTTGATGATACATATGTTTTGCAATTGTCATTCTGCAGATGCAGAAGTATGAAGGCTGGCCTTCAGTTCCTTTATAGCTCTATAATTCTGAGTATTCTTCTTAAATTTCTGTGGGATTCCTTCTAAATTCCTTCAGGATTCTTTCATATTTTGCTTTCATAATTGTATCAGCAGGAATGACCTTCACTTTCTTTCCACATTTTTTGTAATAATTGTCCAACACCTGCTATTCAGTGTAGCCAGAAGTGCAACATGCTCGAATATTTCTTCTCTCAAATGAGCAGTGCAGAAGTGGTTTTTCAGTCATACTTGATTCAGTGATTATTTACGTTTCATGCAAAAGACTTGACACGGCAAAGACACCCCTTCAAATCAATACACAGAGCTTTGGTTCGAGTTAACTTGAATCCAGTTCTTTATTAAGCATGACCTTATAGACAGACAAAATGACAGATACAATTTTAAAGCAAGCTGCTGAGGGTTCATATCAGAAATGACATGAGGAAGAAGAAGAAGAAGAAGAAGAATAAACAACAGGGCACATAAGATCAAAACACTGCAGTGAGTCGAGGAAGCAAGAAAGAGAAGGAAACTAACAAGGTAAGGTGCTCTTCCACTGAGAGGTGAAACACTTATTTTTTTTCTTTAGGCTTTGTTCAGGATTTGCTGCAACCAACTGAAGTCAATTAAGTAAATCACTCGCTGAAGCATCTGTCATATACTGTAGTTACAGCATTAACTGTGCATTTTAGTCATTTGAAAACAAATTAGTTGCAACAACAGGTGTAACGATTGCATTACTATGTGGCCATCAGGGGAATATAACTTTATATTCATATGCTTTCTTATGTGCCACTGCTAATGCACTGGCACTCAAAGGGCACTGGGGTTACGAAAGTTGTGTCCAGCAAAGCGAGCCTGGTCACCCAACTCTTCCTCAATCCTGAGAGGACGAAGAGGAGGTGAGGAAGAAAATAGATAGAAATGTCGAGCAGGCATATGAATATGAAAGAAGACAACAGCAGATGAAACAAAGAGGGAAAGAAGAAGGAAATATAAAAGTGGTATATGTCGTGTTTTCTCTTTGTATTTCTATACATAAACCTACCGAGCTATGAATACCCACCTCATAAGCTGGTTGTATTTGGCCAGACGTTCTGATCGACAGGGAGCTCCAGTCTTGATCTAAAAGGTATAGACACAAATACCAAGCATCAGAGAGTTACAGGTACATCAACCCGTGGCATTTGGACAGCAAGCAACGCATATTTCAAGTCAAGTGATCTTTTTTTTTTTTTTTAGATAAATCACATCTGTAAAGTGTTTAAAATAATGGCAACTACTCCAAAGGTATTCACATTTCATGGAGAAGCAGTCTTCTGTAATAATAGCAGTTTGAAGCTGTAATCAGCAAATGTTTACTTTGTTTTCCTTAAGATCTGATTGACAAAAGGTTTTTGTGGTGTTCTGTAGCTGCCTACTTATTATTTCACCACTTCAATCACTTCAGAAAAACAGTACATAGTTATTTAATAATATAGCTAAAATTGCAATGCCTTCCACTTCTGTATATTACAGTATTACTTGAGCTGCTATTGCACTGTTGGAAAAGCACAAGTATTATTGTTTTGTATTGTCCTGTTTCTAAAATGTGCTCTTGCAGTGAAACATTGCAGTGTTTCATTTTCTATTTCCTCCTGAAGGCACTGTGGCAAAGGGACAACTACTGATTCTGATGAAAGAGTGTGTCATTACATGTAATGACACACATTTTGAATTCTAATGGCAACTAAATTAGTAAATAGAGAACAGACAGCACTTCCGTGTGTGTGTGTGTGTGTGTGTGTGTGTGTGTGTGTGTGTGTGTGTGTGTGTGTGTGTGTGTGTGTGTTACCTGTCCAGTGCAGAGACCAACCACCAGGTCAGCTATAAAAGTGTCCTCTGTTTCTCCTGAGCGGTGGCTCACCATCACACCCCATCCGTTCTCCTGGGCGAGCTTACACCTGAGAGGCAAGGGAAGTATACATGTATATAAATATGATGCAGGCTCTCTCGTGGTAGGCATGTACACAGGCATGTGTTGTCTATGCATCAAATACACACAAACTCACGCCTTGATGGCCTCTGTAACGGAGCCAATCTGGTTTACTTTGAGCAGCAGGCAGTTGCAGGCCTTATCCTCCACGGCTCGTTGTATCCTGCGTGGGTTTGTGACCGTCAGATCGTCTCCAACCACCTGCACAATTTATGCAACAAAGTTACAGGCAGATTGAAGTGTGTTTTGTTACTCACAGTAATGGTATCAGGTCAACTCAGCCCAGTAAATCCATTTTTATTCAATAAAGATCAGTCTGCATTACAAATGTGGGGCAAAGAGAGACAATAAAATACGCTATTGACTTTCATTATGGCATTTTGCAGCCATAGTAGCAACTGAAAAAAAGGATATCCTAACCATCAATTTTGACTATTTTCATGGTTGGAAGTGTAATACTAGGACCTCACTAATTCACTTCCAGATAGCAAGGGCGAAGTGTACCTGGATGCCCACTGAGGCTGTAAACTGTGACCAAGCCGGCCAGTCGTCCTGGTCAAAAGGATCTTCAATAGACACCACTGAAAAAAAGGAGAAATGAGTAAGATCATTTTTTCTGCATGAGTCTAATATTACAACCTTTGTGAAGCCCTCATGTTCTCCTTTACTCACCTCCACGTTAATCTGACTAGAGCACCAGTGACATCAACAATAAAGGTTCTGATGGGAGTAATGTCTTAAAATGCACTCACATCACACACAGATGCCCACACATGCAGGAAGCACACCATTGACAGGGTAAAGAGCCACATCAGAATAGGTCCCTGCCTGCCAAATGTGCACTGTAGCGCATAATTAAAACCTCTTTAACAGGCCCGAGTGTCGGGAGAAGAGACAGGGCTGTGGAGACATCCAGCTCTCTGGTTCCCTTAGCTTATCTGTCTAAAATGTGATGAAAGAAATGTGGCAGTTGTAGAAATATGAAAAATAGGCAGGTTTGTCCATGGTTCAATCAGCTATTAAAACTGACGCTGAGACCTGTGTCTGGACGCTCAGTGATCGGTGGAAACACATTTCCCTTATTCCACGATGAATTGTCAACGTCATGTTCTCTTAATTACAACAGCTGTAAGAGGCAAGTGTTTGACCCATTTGACTCACACACATCAGAATACACACCTGGGTAGTTGTTAATGAAGCCCTGGTAGATGCTGGCCAGCTCCTCACCACTGATGTTGCGGGCAGCGCTGGGTGGGGACTTAAAGTCCAGGTCGTACTTGCCCTCAATGAAAAACTCTGAAGCAGCAACATCCATTCCTATCACCACTTTGTCTGTGAAGCCTGCTTTCTCTATGGCCGTTTTAATCAGCTCCAGGGCTGACGAAGAGAAACAGAAAGATGTATCATTACAGGAAATTAAGGGAAGGAGATTATTTCCCATGTGGTTGCGCTTACCTTCACTGTTCTCTTGTATATTTGGGGCAAACCCTCCCTCGTCTCCCACATTTGTAGCATCCTGACCGTACTTCTCCTTGATGACTTCTCTCAGTGTCTGGTAGAGCTCCGCCCCCATACGCAGAGCATCACGGAAAGACTCCGCCCCTACAGGAAGTACCATGAACTCCTGCATAGCCAGTCTGTTCCCAGCATGGGAGCCCCCATTGATCACATTAAAAGCCTGAGTGAGAGACAGATAAGAGAGATGAGCTTGTATTCAATTAGCTTTTTGCACATTAAATACAATAAAACAGGACTCACAGGAACTGGGAGGACCAACTCTCCGTTTCCAGCCAGATCAGCAATGTGGCGGTATAGGGGGACACCTTTCTCTGCTGCGCCAGCTTTGCATATGGCCAGTGATACTCCAAGAATAGCATTGGCCCCAAACTTAGCTGGGAGAAACACAGAAGCAGTCACACAACACATGAGTGCAGTCAGTGAGCACTGGTGCGGAAACATGTCATCACACATGTATGCCATCACTGCACATGAGATGTGAACGAGGCTTACATTTGTTGTCAGTGCCGTCCATTTCAATCATGGTGTTGTCCAGTTTCTCCTGCTCCAACACATTGATTCCCTGAAAGAACAAGTCAGAAATCGTCAATCTTGCAATATATTGCTCGGCCATTTTAGCTATAAAATGATCAAATTCTGATACTCACAGACTGGATGAGGGCAGGTCCCAGGGTGTCATTGATGTGGCCAACAGCTTTGGTTACACCTTAGACAGCAGGACAGAAGATGTGTGAAGCCATGGAAATCTAATACTGTCAGTCCACATTTATAACACAAAACCAGATAGGACAATGCTCAAAGCAAAAGCACAGATGATACATCTCAATACAAATGTCCACCTTTGCCCTTGTAGCGAGTCTTGTCTCCATCTCGGAGCTCAAGAGCCTCGTAGATGCCGGTGGATGCACCGCTGGGCACAGCGGCCCTGAACACACCTGGAATGGAGAGAAGATGGTCGGTGGGGGGGGAGAGACGGGACATGCGTAGAGGTGGAAAGGTCAAAGGTGAAGGTGAGCTTGTGCAAATACAACATGGATATTTTTCAAGGTTTAGATAAGAAACGGTTCACTGTCAAGCCCATTGTCAGACAAAATCACAACGGACAGTACAAACACAGTAAATGAGTAATGCAATCATTAACGGAAAAGGTTTTTAACCTTTGCCGGTATGCAGATCGACTTCCACGGTCGGGTTTCCCCTGGAGTCCAGGATCTCCCTGGCAACAATATTCACGATGGACATTCTGTAACAAAAAAAACAAAACAAAAAAATCAGACGATCATTTCTTTTTGGGGGGTTTAAAAACAGGGATGAGAAAGGGAATTGGTGTACATATAGACAGATGCGTATGAAAATAGGAATAAGCTGATGTCAAAAATGCATTTCATTACAGCCTCAATTTCACATTAGTCACAAGTACTTGACACTCTTCCTCTTCCTCACATTTACCTTGTGATGATAGTGACGCAGCCTTAGGGATGAAAAGTGGAAAAGATGCTCCCTACAGGAAGATGCTGGCACACACAAACAAGCGCATATACACAGGAAACATAAATCAAAAGCTAATAACGCATACCTATTTATGAATCTACTGTCAACCTGTTCCGGACCACAAGCCAGCTCAATGTCTGTGCTGTTTAGGTCTGTGACTGAGAATATGGACCAATGGAGAGATGAGGCGTGAGAAAACACAGAACAGGAGGAAAATGAGGAGGAGGAGGAGGAAGAAGAAGAAGAAGAAGAAGAAGAAGAGGGAGGGGGTTGTGGAGGGATGGGGGGAATGAAGAAATAGATCAATCTTTTTAAACGTTACCTGCAGCTTGTTTGAAGGCGAGTGGAGAAAGTGAGCGGATGTGGGCGACTGAGAAGGAGAGACGGGGAGGTGGGAGGAGAAGGGGGGAAAACGTATGACACCTAGGGGGGAGGGGGAGCGTGAGTCATTGGAAGACGAAGAGGGGAGGGAACCGGGAGAGGAGAGCGGAATAGCAGGAGTTACATGCGTGTCTGTTTTAGCGAAGCTGCAGGAAAATATATGTTGTGATTTGCACAGTAGTGGAGCTTTCTTAGTGGACTGGACTCTATTTGCACTTATATTGTCTTCCTGACTTTCCACAAGTCCTGCCATTTGTTTGGCACTGCTTGCTGAGTGTACATCTGTTCATCAGCTAACACATCGCAGTAGCAGTCATGACGCGTGCAAATATTTCCCCAGGAAACTGCTAACATTAACATTTAATCTGTTGTTGTTGGTGCCAAATCCAGGCAATGCTGTTATCCTGCAAACAAATGGCTGGAAAGTTAACACTTTGCTGGGAAAATGGAAACATCTGAATACTTTAGATGTGGATGCATAATGTATCAGAACAAAGAAACGGTGAGGAGGATACATCTAAGCAAAGACAGACGCACAAAACGAGCTGCCTAGTCGGAGAACTTTAGAGATCTAATGACGGAGATTAAAGGAGACAGGAAGACAGGTAGACAGGTGACGAAAGCGGCGCATGTTGGGGGAAGGACGAGCATTTTAAAAATAGTCTTAGATGTAATTAAAGATACAGCAGCGAGGACAGAAGGAGGGAGGCAGGGAGCCTCAGCCTGCTATGGGAGTGATTTGTCAAAACCAGAAGGTTTTCATTGGCTGCTCCACCTGTGTGCTCCATCTGGATGTCACATGACCAGCAGACATGGTGGCAGAGGGGAGAGGGAGCATACTGATACGTGCACATGCAGGGGGGGGGGGGGGGGGGGAGGAGATACATTCAGCTGATTTGTCAGTTCAAAAATGAACTAAAGCAGCAGATCCCAAACCAATCCCTCTGAATACAGCTACAGAATAGCAGAACAAGTTGAATACATTATTGCTTTGCAGCGGTACGTTGATGAGTTATGCAATACGGTTTTAGAAAACACTCTGATTTATTACACAAGGCATGACATCTCAAACAACCACAACAGAGACACATTTTTATTATTATCTAACAATGTTTAATGAACTTTTATTTAGTTAGATTAATTGGTTAACAGTATACAATTCAATTCACTGACACACTAGTGTCTTCACAAACATAAAATGGACTGTACAGCAGATCTATGTACTGTATACTGTAGCACTTAAGTGCAGTGGGCAAAAACACATGTCAAGTTTTGAGAATGAGTATATATAAAGTGAGTGTAGTTATACCCATGTTTGCACAAGGGTGCGTTGAGAGTGTGTGTTGAGTGTAGCAGTAGAGAAGGAGACCTGTAAATGTAACTATCAAGCGTGTGGGGTTCTGTTGTTTGTGTGTGTGTGTATGATGTTCATGAATAGACAGTCCAGTCATATCAAACATTTACGACGGGCAGTTGTGACGATCATCAACTTCCATCTTCACCGTGGTTCACAGCATCGGGGAAATCTTCCCTCAACTTCTTTCATCTATTCGCCCAAGTGTGACACCTGCAGGGAGAGTCAACCAAGGCCTTAGTGTTTGTTACGACAGATGGAATCAACAGAGCATTCACTTGAACAATGTTTAACATGTTAAAAGAAGATTGCATGACAGACGCATGTAACAAAAGCCAATTCAGCGGTTTGGTGTACGAAGACGGCTCGTTGCAGAATTCTGACCGTATTAAAAAATTAGGAACAAATTCTCCCAATGGGACTGCTGTATTTAGCTTTAATATTCAACAGGCAATCTGACATGACTCAACATTGATATTGTTCTTTAAAAAACACTCAACAAACACGTTAGACAGTTTTTAATGGAACTGTAAAATCCCAAGGGTGTCAATGGAAAAACTAACATGGGATTATAGTCTAGGAGGTTTTCGACTGCCCAATTAAAAAATATATTATTTAGCAGCCCAGATGCGTGACGGTGATGCTGCCCCCTCTTGGATACAAATTGGACTTCATCCTCTGAAAGAAGGAACTTACAGTGATTGTATTTATGAATGGAACTCCAAAACCATATCCAACAGGACAGATGATCCTATTTTGAAACATTTTATTAAAATATGGTATGAAGTAAAAAAAATAATCTTGGGCTGAATTTGAGACTGTCACCAAAAACACCTCTGAGACTAAATTAACTTGTACTCTAAATAATAAGATTCTGGAGACTTGGCATGACATGGGAATCCAGCATCTGGAAGATTGCTTTGATAAAGGACGTCTCATGTCTTTTGAAGAACTGAAGAGGAAGTATGACTTTCTTTTGTTACCTCCGGTTAAGATCTTTTTTTGAGAACCAACCTGGGCCCTGAAATGACTCTACCTGTGTTAACTAATGTGAGAAAAATGCTTCATGAGGGAAATGTGTGCAAATGTATTTCTAAAATGTACTGAATGAGGGCCCAAAACCAGGATTACACAGATCCAGGATGAGATGGGAATCAGACTTGAATATAGCAATTGATGAACAACTCTGGTCAGATTTGTGCTAGAACAGTTTGTCAGCAACGGTTAATGCCCAGTACAGACTTGTGCATTATAATTTTCTTCATCAACTGTAACTCACCCGACAGAAGCTACATAAATCCAAACCTGAATTGTCAGAAATGTGTTTCAGATGTGGTATAGAGGTTGGCTCCTTCCTACACTGTACCTGGCTTTGCACAAGGTGACTTTTGTAATGCCTTAACTAAGATCACAAGGGTTACCTTTCCATTGGATCCTGAGCTATGTTTACTGGGAAACTTCACAACTTTCAACGGGTCTTTAACGAAGCTCCAAATTAGATTAGCAGAAATTGCTCCATGTGTGGCCAGGAAATGTATAGCAATGACTTGGAAGTCTGATTCCCCCACCTTCATCGACAGATGGTCTGTGGAAATGAACAGTTGTATTCCTCTTGAAAAGATTACATATAGTCTCAGAAAGAAATATAAGTTATTTTTGAAAATCTGGCAGCCTTATTTGGAGTACAACACTAACGGTACCATAGGACTGTAACTATTTGGAGCACTGAATACATTATGCACTGTGTCATTGCGGTATCTCTCTGTGCTGTGTCATCCTATGCACCAACCTTTTTTTTTCTTTTTCTGCAACGTGTAATGTAGTGTGCTCTGTATGCTCTGCATGTTCTCTTGCATTATGAATTTTTTTTTTTTTTTTAAACATTGCTATTGTTCAGTGTGAGTTCATTAGACCCTTCTCACAGTGCAACATGCCTATAGCTGTTATTGTCCAATGTATACAGTAGGAGCCTCACTGTTACCAGAATTACATCATTTTAAAAGCGTTGGCAGCCCCGTCTTGTCTCACAACTTCTCTTTGGCGGCCGCTGGTAGCTGCGTGACATCCTTGTGGATCCATATTCTTCATATGTTTACGCTAAGGATTCCTCTTTTGCTCTTTCTGAGATTTCTTCTATATTTCTCCCGTTAAATGTTTTTTGGGGAGAGTTTTTTTGTATCTGAATCAATGGTCTAACGACAGAGGTGATATTGGGCTTCATGAATAGAATTAACTTGTTTGCCTTTTATTGCATCATATCTAGACCAAACGTTGTGTGCTTACATCTTCTCTGCAGCTTTTCGTCCTTATGATTACGTTTCTAACTGGAAAAGAACCTGAAACTTAATGTTTCAGATGTGTTGTGAAAACCATGACATTGTTTCATGTACATTGATTCAAGAAAAAAAATAAGCCTGACTCGTTGATATTGGATACTGATACTGGAGTTTAAAAGCCTATATTGATCAGATATTTGGCAGTTCAAACAAAATGCATAAGATTATATTGGCCAAAACATATTCAATCATGAATATAAGATATATTTTTGAATATAATTCCTTAAATTAGCTTATTAAGAACTTGTAACCACAAAATGAATTGAGCAGGATATTTTACAGCAATGAAGAAACAGTCAGTGCTCAAATCGTAATGGTGACAATGTTAAAACCACCCATCACCCAACCATCAGGTCAGGCTGGACTCAACTGATCCAGGCCTGAGAATCAAAGCTGCACTAAATACTCACTCTTACCTCTCACCAGTCGTAACGCGGACGGGTTTGGGCCTGGCGGTGTCTCGGGGATTCGAGCCGATGGCCGGGTGGGGTCGGCGAGCTAGGAGGAGGGGCAGTAAGAGCCAGCTGCTGGCCTCCTCCTCGTCGATCTCGGCCGTACTCCAGCCCCCGGGCAGTCGGGGGGACGTATCGTACCGCCTCCCTCCTCCACTCCTCGTCAAACGCTCCAGCATCAGCTAGCAGGAACACACGGCAGGTTGTCAAGTGACACAAACAACATATCTCGTGCCACTGCCGCATGATCGGCGTCTAACAAGAATAGTGGATCCCCCAGCATCAGCAATCCCTTTCTGGCCCAACGACTCACTCTCATCGAGGTTTATGAAGTCTTGTCGTTCCTCGCGATCTCCAGTGCGACGATTTCGTGAACGCTCCATTACGTGTCCACGCTCCCCGATGTGGTGGCCTATGGCGAGACGCTCAAGGCCGCTTTCACTGTCCCTCATCGACTGTCGCGTCTCACGGATCTGCGGGGGAAAAGGTGACAACTTACTAAAACAAGCCGGATGCTCCGCACTCTGAATAAACTTGTATGACAACTCTAATGTTTATAGTGTACATGATCTATTTATTGTCACTACAATTACTGGTGATTTCATGGGTTACGAGGCCAGAAGGCCACAGTCACGCCTGGACTAAGAAAGCATGACGGCAACATGTCCAGTCAGGCTTGCCCTTGGAGGTTGAGGAGAGAAATCAGGTCTACTGATTTGTCACTCATCAACTCCCTAGGTGTTACCATAACCATTTCAACAACTGTTCACAAGGTATTCTCACCCCTCCTGGGCCTGTTCTCGTTGCACTGGTCTGTTGATAAACTTCAGGAGGCCCGGTGTCTGAAGAGGAGTAGGAGATCACTGTTGATGAGGAAAACGTCTGACAGTTCGGTGAGCCGGACATCCTTTCCTACAAGAAGAAAAATAATAAAGAGTAAATAGAAGTAGTACTGTTCAAACAAAGCTTTCATTCATGGGGTAATTACTTTCTATTTATTTGAAGTTGGTTGACAGAGCTACTTACCACGTTTCCCATCATTTCTCCCATCATGCCAAACATATCCATGAACCCGGCTCCTCCTCCTCCCCCTCCTCCTCCTCCCTGCAACAATAAAGCAGATATTTTAAAATCTCATTTAATGATACATCAAGTATAAACAGAGTGGTACGTCTCTGAAACAGCCGCATGCATTGTCAGTTCAATGGCACAAGGATCGTCCTTTAAACCCCACAACTTAATTTTCAGAGCAAGAAGATGCATAAAACATGCTTTTTTGAGTCTTGTCATCATATTATTTTGTCTTTTGTCCAGTGATCACTGGTTATCTGTTGATAAGGTGAAAAAAGACAAGCACAGACTCGTCTGTTCTCACCTCATTGTGCATTTACGCAGTATATCTATGTAAACTCTGGTTAACGCAACCTTATTTAAAAACCCAATCTAGACCATACCGCAACCTATTTTAAATCCTAACCCTGGTTCATGTGATCATAAACAAGGATGCCTGCAGTCCACTTTTCACCCAATACTGTGCTTTCCACCTGATGCCCAGGTAATGTTTGATCACACTGTCACTTCATAGAAGGCCGCATGTGTAATCTGCAATAACAAATTAAACATTGTTCTATTTTTTAAGGTATTGAAGGAGGTCATATAAGCAGCTACTCACCATTCCCATCATGCCAAAGGGGGTCAATGGACCAGCCTAGAAATAAATGTACATCTTAAAATAAACGTAACAAATACAATCGATAAACTAATGTGGATATCATACACATAAATCAACAGAACACATGAATACAGCCCGTCAACATGTCGGACAGTTACCTGTCTGCGTGGTACACGGGGTGCTTGTATCTGGGGGGTGAGCGCAAAGGGATCCATTCCAAATGGTCCAAACATAAGCCTCATCTGCTGCCTGTGAGCTGCAAATGGATCCCTAGAAGAAATCACAGATTACACTGAAACACTTTGACTTCTGGTGACTTTTTGTGGATTGACTGGGTGTAGCCTTGTAACTATAAAACAACAACACGGGGGAGTGAGCTTGTCAAACTTGAAGTGTCCATAGAACTGTTTTGTACAGAAGGTTGGTATAAAAAGCCCAGTCAGATTTGTAATCTTGTTTATTTATTCTTTAATCAAATATTTATAGATTTAAATTATAATTTAAATCTTTAGCTCAGGGGGATGAGTGGTCGTCCCGCAACCACAAGGTAGCCGGTTCGATCCCCAGTCCCCCCATAGCTCACACGTCGAAGTGTCCCTGAGCAAGACACTTAACCCCTAATTGTTCCCCGTTGCTGTGTCTACGGTGTATAGAGCAAAAATGTAAGTCGCTTTGGATAAAAGCGTCAGCTAAATGAACTGTAATGTAATAATGTTGTTTTTTTTAACCTTGTTTTTTTTTGATAATAATTGTAAGTAATTTGTATTAATAAAATCCATTTATTATATTCAACAAAAAAAAATCTAGAACAAGTAGTTCCAAATAGACAAAAGCTTGACAAATGACTTGCATAACTAATAACTGTCGAGATTGTTGCAGGTTCATTTTTTATCAAAAATAACTTAGCAATCAAGGTTCAACTCCAGTTGACATACATTTGTGTATGCCACTCTTTGTGTTGTTTTGTTTTCAAGAACGTCAAAGAAGAGCTTAAACAACTACTCAATCAGTTGATCAATCTTGAAAATAGATGTTTCGACCTTCTCATATTAGAGGATGTTATGCTTTTCTTTGATACAGATGATAGACTGAATATTTTGGGGGTTCAGACTTTTGGTTGGACAAACAAGATATTTGAAGATTGGGCAGTAAGAAACTAGAACAGGATTGTTTCACCATTTCCTGACATGTTATAGATACATGGATTTATCAAGAAAATAGGAACATTTAAAAATATTTTGTAGTTGCAGCCTTGACAAGCATTTTATGTTGTCTTGCCATTATAAAGGAAAGGGGGCTGTTGCTCACTGTGACACCACCAACGTTTAAATAGGATTGCATGATTTGAAACCAGTAAGTAAAGCTTGCCTGTGTTTGTGCAGCAAGTCTATAAACTGATCAGCAGATCCAGATTTACTCAACCCCAAATCAGTGTTTTGTGAATGCCAATGCATGTCAACTTCTCTAGCAAAGGATGGTTTCATGGATCTGTGAAATGTGTGTGGGGGGGATACTCTTCAGGTACCGGTATGTAAAAGCTGTTCCAGTACCGAGACCATGAAACCACTGCCACCTGCCATCAATTAGCTAAATCCCACTCTCAAAGTTAATTGGAAAAGAAAGGGAAGTTCTACAAGTAGTGATCATTGGCCGTTTTAGCTACTGATTGGTTATCCAAATGCTTCAGCGGTCTGACAGCTTTTTTTTTTTTTTTTGTTATTGTCTATCCAATATGGTGGACCACTGTAGGCCCCCACAGCTGGCTGGAGTAACGTTAGGTACCTGCTTAAAGCATAGTGGAAAAATATCACTCAGCATGGCAACATGCACGTTTTCCACCTCCTGCAGAGCACGTGGGGATTACAGCGTCCCAACAAAACGTTATTAATGTCAGTACTTACATCATGTAGGGGTCGTCATCAACGTCATTCAAGAACCGAAACATGCTAGGTGATTTAACTCAGCTGGCTGATGCTAGCCAGCTAGCTGGGTAAACAGTCGTGTTTTTCAAGGATACAATAAAATGACGGGCTCAAACTCTGAACAGGCTGAAAAGGAGGTCCTTTTATTAGCTCCGTCTCGAAAACACGAAGTCACAACTTCTGTTAATCAAAGCAAGAGATGGCTCAGAGTCTCACTAGATAGTAAATTCCAGAAACCTGGACCAAACATGAAAACGGAAGTCAGTCCTCTGACAAAGAGAAGCAACTCTACTATGAAGTTAGCATCGGAGCTAACGACAGTGACTTCCGGCCTCTTTGTTTTTCAAAATAAAGTATCTCCCTAGAGGCTTTCATAGCAATGTTTTTATGATAATGTCATGATTTAGAATGAGAAATATTGTCAACCAAAATATATATTTTTTAAATAAAAAATTCAACAAATATAGTACACCATAATAAACATATATTGAGAGTTATTATTATTTATAGAAATGTTGTTTACAAATAAAACAGATTCCAAAAGAGCAATATTCCACAATGGTCTCTTCATAGGAGGCATATTGACTTCATATTAGATAAAGCAATATGGCAATCTATTCAAGTCTCCCAGTAAGTCATTACAGTGTGACAATGATCCAGCATAAACAATGACAGGACCCTGAAACTAGTGCAAATAAATGCAATTATTCAACCATCATTAATTGTATTATTATTAATCTTTTCCTACTGTGATTTGTCAACACTTCTGTGAAAAAGGCAACTTGCCCCAGGGCCCAGACCCTTACAGGGTCTAAGGCTCCAGTTCCACTGTTTGTGATAGTTTGGTTGATTTCAAATTAGTTTGTAAGAGCTAATTAAGCATAACATAATCATAAACATTATACAAAGTGACATTATTTGCCAAGTTGACACACACAGGGACTTTGAAACTTGTTCTCAGTAACACTTGATATTCTTAAAAACTGTGCCAAAAACAAACACAAGAGCATGTGCATGCAGATGTGCATCAAAACAATGAAAACAGTCTAAACTAAATCAAAATGAAACATTCTACAGCAAAAACAGAAAACTATCTCTTTACAGTGCATGAAAGGATATACTGTGCATGCACTATATAGATAGATAGATAGATAGATAGATAGATAGATAGAAAGAAAGAAAGAAAGAAAGAAAGAAAGAAAGAAAGAAAGAAAGAAAGAAAGAAAGAAAGAAAGAAAATGTCCTGCTGTGTGCCATTCTATCCACCAGTCGGCGATGTTTCTATTCTACAGATTCTAAAGATGTAAGTGTGGCTCGGACGGTCTGCGGCTGCGCACTAAGTAATTCGACCCTCAAACCCGGATGTAACCAACGCCTAACCTGTCCGAAGAAAAACGGTGAGTAGAGTTAGAAAAACAGTCTGAAAAAACTATTTATAATTAACTATACACTGGCAAACTTATGGAGTGTTATTTTAACAATACAAAGCTACTAACGAGGGGAAATGGTTGTGAATTTGTTTCTAAATTCGCGTAATGTTAAAGTTTCCGAGCCATCAAGCTTAGTTGAGTGTTGGCTAACGTCAATCTGGGTGTTGAAGTTGTTGTCTGTTTTCACTGCTGTTTGAGCTATTATTTAATCGTGTTTTTATTTACAGATTAAGATGTTGTTAGTTTAATAAGTACGCTAACTGGGGCCACACTTTGACAGTTGACACTTTTCATTTGTCCACTTTATCAATCTGAGCTAAAACAATCACTTCATTAACTTTACGTTACTTAAATCAGGCTCAGCTTTAACAGCTCGTTTCTATATCGGTTATAGCTCATCAAGTTTAAGCGATTTTCTAAAGTTTAAGTTTAAACCTTCAGTTAGTCCAATGAGATGCTTATTCTATTTAGCGGAAGTGTGGAGCAGTATCCGCTTCAAAGCTACATTCGGCTGATAGGCCGTCGTTTTTTTCTTTCTCCAACATCTTTGGTATTTCGCCGATGCGGAAGTGATTCACTGTCATCAATACGCTTTTGCACGCGCATGTAGTAACACGCATAGCACAATTTATGTGAAGATTTTTACTATTTCTTACAACCGTATAATTTCTCTTTACTTCCACTCCACAACACCACTTCTTCGGGGGACTAAAACCCTTAAAAAGTGTATACATTTGATCGGTTAATTGATAAATTGCACTAGTACACCCCATGTTTAGCTTTTCTTAACACATTCCAAGCCTGTAGCAGATGCACAGTATTATTTAACAATTGACACTAGCCCTGTCCGTGTGTTTTGATATATAATTGGTTGGCTTCCACACCTGCATATGATAAAGCTTTAATTAAGAGATCATTACAGAGTCTTTCAGTTGACGCTGAAAGATATTTCTATTATTTTTGTTTTATCAATGGGGGTTAAATAGCAGAAAAACAACTATTCTGTATAGGCTAAAACAATACAGTAAAATCTGAAACTGAAAAATATTTAGTAACTTTGGCTGTCAAATAAATGCAGTGGATTAAAACAATACAATAATTAACAGTAATACATTACTGTAATGTAAGAAAGCGATCTATCTCAGTTTGATTTTAGTACTTTACTGTATTGTTTACAAAGTATGTAACACTATGTAAGTACTATTAGCGAAATGTACTTATACACTTCCACTACTACAAAAGTTCTCCCCAAAAAAAGGTCCCTGTGAGTACTACTATTGTGTATCATTTGAGTTGGACACGTGATCTTTTGAAAAGCAATGTAAAGTCATAGCTGATCTAGGTTAAGCTGATTTGAACTACTTCAAATACAATTCATTAGGCAGCAGTATGCTATTAAGTGGTTTATTATACTATTGGGTTATAATTACTGATGCATCGTTGTGCAAGCAGCATTTAAATGTTGGAGTGAGTTAAGGCACAGGTAATTTTTACTAGTCACCAATTAGTAATTATAATATGTGTAAAAGAGTTAAAAAATACAATATTCCCCTTGTGTAGTGGAGAAGTATAAATTGACAAAATCAATACTCAAGTAAAGTACAACGACCTCAGAATTACAGTGCTTGAGTAAATATACCTAGTTACTTTCTACTACTGCAAAATGGTTGCAAATTATTATATTTGTCGTAGCTCTTTGCCAGTCTGCCATCCGTAACGTTGCCCGGTCTGTTAATGTAAATGTTTGGTTACTTCCTCTCTCAGTGTCTGGCTGTACTCAGTCTCTAACTGTCTGATATACTGGGCTGTGTTTGCAGACTCTCATATGATGTTTCCTACTTTCTCTTTATCTCTGTAGATGCAGACTATAAAATGTGTAGTGGTAGGTGACGGTGCGGTCGGAAAGACCTGCTTACTGATCTCCTACACAACCAACAAGTTCCCTTCAGAATATGTGCCAACGGTAAGAGGATTTAATAAAGGCTGACTCATGTAGGAAAGTACAGTATATTGTAAACGCATCGACTTAGAAATGCTCTGTCTTTTTATGAATTCTTCATGCTGCATTTAATTTTTGTTCAATTATTTGTCTTTCTGTGTGTTCTTCAAAAAGGTTTTTGACAATTATGCAGTGACGGTGATGATTGGGGGGGAGCCCTATACACTCGGCCTATTTGACACTGCAGGTAACAAAATTGTTTGTGAACGTCCCTTTTTTCGATTTTTGTCACTTTAAAACAAGTAGAAAAACTTAAGTTTCTCTTGTGATTGTTGCTCACAGGTCAGGAGGATTATGACCGGCTGCGTCCTCTCAGCTATCCACAGACAGATGTGTTCCTCGTTTGCTTCTCCGTCGTCTCCCCATCATCTTTTGAAAATGTCAAAGAGAAGGTCAGTTTTCAAATCTTTTTTTTTCACTGATTGAGAAAAAAACAAAGTGCTGGAGTTAGTTTGACAGACATGTAGGCTTAGGATGTATTTATTCTTTGATTAGTTATTTTCTCAATCAGGGGGAAAAAATGTTCAACACAATTTCTTTTAAGTTTGGCATTTTTGCTCACAAGATTGTTTAAAGATTAATCCATTATCAAACTAGTTAATCAAATATTGAAATATAATTTTCTACTAATCATGTCAGCTCTACAGATGTAACAAGGACTGAGGATTGTGTAGATTTTTCTACAACTAGAGAAGATATGATACCCTTTGTTACAGTACTGATAAAAAAAAAATAGTTTTTATGATTCCTGATACAGAGAAATATAAATTTTTACTCTTTTTAATTAAACAAACAAGCCAAAGTTCTCAAATATTACATGCCGCCTAAACACAAATCTGCAAAAGAACGTTCATTCCATAAACAAAATTGTTTGAGTATATTCATTATATTTATATAAAAATACTAATATTATAATAATCCGACCAGACATTCAGTTCTACCTTTCAGTACCTGACCGTTTTGAAAACTCAAGCATGAAACACATTTAGTTTGGTTCCAAAAAGTATTGAGGTATCCAGTTCTAGACAAGGATGGGAAGGAAGAAAACGTGGATCTAATCTTAATATTTTATTTCCCCAGTGGGTTCCTGAGATTTCTCACCACTGCCCACGCACACCCTTCCTGTTAGTGGGCACACAGATGGATCTTCGGGAAGACAGCAACACAATCGAGAAGCTGGCGAAGAACAAACAGCGCCCCCTATATCTTGAGAGCGGAGAGAAGCTTGCTCGTGAGCTGAAGGCTGTCAAATACGTGGAGTGCTCTGCTCTGACACAGGTATGGGATATTGTAAAATGTTCATCAAATTGTGAAATTGAAAGCAACAAATTGTTTGATAATCAGGCTCTAATAACAGTCCGTATTTAAATGATCACTCTCTGTCTTTATTTCTGTTCTCTTCAACCAGCGAGGACTTAAGAATGTGTTTGACGAGGCCATCCTGGCAGCACTGGAGCCTCCTGATACGCAAAAAAAAAGAAAGTGTGTCCTGCTATAGATGAACGATGAACAACGGCAACGGGAGACGTACCAGTGTAATAGGTGGGGTGAATAAAAACATGAGAAAGATCAATGGCCATTATGAAAAAAGGACCAACCAAAATGGGAAGGGAGGTACAATGCCATTGAGACTTATTCTAAAGTACATGTACATTGATGCCCTTTTAAAATAAACTTTAAAAGAGGCTGGGGGAGCAA
Source organism: Myoxocephalus aenaeus (assembly GCA_038501785.1). Taxonomy (NCBI): domain Eukaryota; kingdom Metazoa; phylum Chordata; class Actinopteri; order Perciformes; family Cottidae; genus Myoxocephalus; species Myoxocephalus aenaeus. Next base: position 2,305,193 of record JBAMJR010000020.1, on the reverse strand, counting down.
ACGTTCAGCATGCAGTGTCACCTATCTCCTTTTCGGAAAGCTTTGAGAAATTGCAGTGTTCTCTCTACAAATATTCAGGTGGGGCGAGCCCCCCCCTGCCTGTCACTCCATTTCTTTTCAAGACAGATTCTTTTATATAGTTTATACTTTGACCTCCTCTGTTTTACTCATTTTGGCCTATTTGTTCTTTAACGTTCAGAGTTGTGAAATATAAATGGGGAAACACTTAACATTAAGTCTTTTAGTGAAGTTTGATTAATTCATTTAAAGGGGCAACTTAATGTTGAGTGGTACTCTATTTGCTTTCTTTTCTGACCCTTTTTGGATTAAATAATGGAAACACAAGAGATGTATTGTCATTCCAAATAAAGATAGATGTTTGTAAAGGTTACTGTCTTCCAATTCTCAGAGACTTCTGGAGAGGCCAAGTGCATTTTCACCAATTTCCCCTCTTAAGATGAATTATGAATTTCTATTTTGTCATTTTATGTATATTGTTTTAATTTTGTGACTGTTTTGGGAAAATCTTAGCAGTTATTCATTTTGAAACTTAAGCTTTTTTATTTTATCAAGATTTTTTTTTTTATTGCTAGTCTACCAACTTTGAGCGATTGATAATATAACAAATTAAGTTGTAATGTTTTGAATAGATCCTAATTGTGATACAGATTGAGATGCTAACCTTTGCTAGTAAGTGTCTGGGTGTTTGTAATCACAGGATATTTTTAATAAAACGGTTTAATGACATGGAAAGTCGTCATTGTTTTGAGAATACTGCATGTACGACAAATCATAAGAGAGATAACTCTAGTTAACCACATTAAAAAGTATTTCTCATGTTTACATTCAGTGTTTCTCCCTAAAAACTTTGTCTGTACCTTTTGAAGCCTAACACATGTGTTAAATGCTTTTTATTCTTCCTGAAGCCATTCCTTCCAGTCTTTGGATATTTTGTAACCTGCACAGTTTTCATCAGTTAGCGGCCGCTACCTGATGAAAACTGTGCAGGTCTTCTCCAGTGCCTTCCTGCTGGTGGATTGCAATGTTTTTAATGTCACAGCACTAATAGTCAATCTTTGTTATCAGGCTTGCATACACTACGTAATAGTTTTTTTTTTTAAATATAAAAGAAACAGCCAATGAATGTCTCCGAACTACAACCGTGCATATTCACTCATGTACAGCCTTGGACTAAACATTGGGTCATAGTGCCTCTGGTCAAACACTTGACAGGGTACCATCCACTTGGCAGCTAACCTGTGTGCCTTTTAGTCAAGAATTTCAAGTGTGACAATATCTTCGACACGTATGGTCAATAAGAAACTCAAACATATTGTGGTATTTTGGATAAAACTACTGTATTTATTAGATTTCTTGAACAGACCTAAAAGCACTGCTTGAGCAGGAACATACAGAGGAAGAGAAGAGTTTCACATGAAGGTGAGGGGCAAAACACAAGACGGACACTAATGTAAGAAGAAGTTATTTTTTTCTATTTAAGATGCCTGCTGAAGTGAAGCAAAGACTTGGATATACAAATAAATAAACCTAAACTTAAATACAGTAAATGTTCAAAGACCTGCTAGTCTGACGGAAATAGTTTGCATAAAATAAGCATAGTGCTGCAACATTTCCCTGTTAGTTGTGGTTAAGTACAGCTTTAAACGCTTTGCCAGTTAAATGTGAGATTAACCGAGTGTGTGTGTTTATGTGTATTTGTGTGCATGCATGTCCGTGCCTGCCCACCTGATGCTGATTTTTGTTTGTACCTTGCTTACTGTTGATGCTTTGTCATTGTTACTTGCTTTTTTACACATGCTCTAACTTTGCAGCTTTTACAACAGAATCCTCAAACTTAACTCTGGCGCATTGACTCAGTCAAAAATGAGTTAACACTGCTTTTGGCAAGAATTTAAAACAATTTGTTGCGTCACTGTCTACGTTGTCTTTATCCCGTCTTGTGTTCACGAGTGTCTGTCTCGTGGTTTGTTTAGATCTTTCTGCTCAGCCGGTTTGGTCTTGTTTGAGCCCTCCTAGACTCTGCAGGTGTGAATGGTGACTGTGTTCTTGCACTGCTGGCAGCGGACTGAGCAGCACCAGGAAAACTTGCAGGAGCAGCGCTGCACAACCTCGGCCCGGCCTGCTCTGTACCCCGGCCCGCAGCACACCAGCTCGCATCCATCTGGTGCCAGTCGAGAGGTTCCTGGGTATGTTTTAGAAGACCGCAGCGTCATTTTTCTGTGATTGTTGTGATTGATAAATCTTATCATCTGGATTGTTTCCGTGTGAAATATCCTTACCGTTGCATCTCCTACCAGTGGTCCCAGGAATACCGTTGTCAGGGTCTAGATGGCAGAAATCTGGAGACGGAGCGAGGTACACAAGGTCTCTGGCAGCAGGGGGTTTGACCTGCGGGTCACGGGGGAGCAGGGCTGTTCTGGATCCTATACGAGTCAGGCGGACCTAAGAGGAAGAGGATGTTGAGAGAGAGAGACAGACGTTGTGACTGCTTCATTTGTTCACCAACTGAGCTGAAAGAAGCACAAGGTGTTTTCCTGATACCTCCGTGGCTCCATCAAAGCGTTCTTTGAGCACAACACCAACGCGCCTGAATGGGGGCATAACCTTCCAGCAGGTCCTCAACTCACAGGAGCCGGAGACGCCATGACACTTACACTCCACCTGCATGTTGTGAAGGATGGCCTGAGGAGGAGATAATAGTGAATATAAGCAAGTGCAGATTGAATCTCACAGAGGTCAAAGACATGTGAATTAACTGAGATGTCGTCATAGAGTTGCGACCACCAACCTTTCGGCCAGCCTCGTTATTGTGGAGGTTCATGAGTGGCCGCCCTGCCGAAAGCCCCTTGGCTCGTTCTGGTTCATCCACAAATGTCTGGGAGAAAGCCACACCGTAGGACAGGTTGTCACTGCACCCTGACCACTGGAAACCTGCGGTTGCACAGAGAGACAGTATTGATGGAAAAATACCTGGCGTCACTGGATACAGGCAACAGGGCGCCATACTTGAAAGTTTTATCCCACAGAAAAGTGTAGTTTGGTGCAATGGAATCCAAGCTCACCCTCGGGGCTGACCCCCCTGACCTTCCTGTCACAGCCACACCTCTCCAGCTCCCCGCGGGTGCAGGCTCGGGTCACAGCCACTGCCACGGCTGCTGAGGACAAAGCGTGCACAAAGGCCGCCTCACGAGTCCCTAAAATCAAGATAGCGCATATGAAGCACAAATTCCTCAAGTGAGAGATATTCGATGTATGGATTTTATCAGCAGGTAATTCTCCATGACACATTATCAATATGATGAAACCTTGGTTCATGACTCTGCCAAATACATTGATGCCACGTGGGGTGGTGGAACAGTTCCAGCGTCGATTCCTGAACTGGTGCTGGCACTGAGGATGACATGCATAGCAGTGAGATAATGAATGCATTATGACATTAATGGCTTTTTTGAGGCAAATGGTGATGAGGCCTGCAGGTCAACGCTGAGAGCCACTGAACAAACCTCTTCGATGACCATCTCGGCTGCCTTGCGTACGGACTCCATGACCTCCCCTCGCGCCCTGCACACCCCCACCTGCCCCGGGGTCAGCCCCCTCAGCCTCGCACATGGGGAAGCACCGGACACGGGCCTGGAGCGAGGCAGCCTCGCCAGGGAGCTGGGACACAAAGGTGGAGAGTGGTGAAGTGACTTTTGAGCAGGTTTTTAAAAAGGGAAATCATGGGGCAAAGGGGCAAAAAGAGAGGATGCATAATGAAGAAAAAGGGGAGGTAAGGAGGAAGAGCGCACGAAGAAGAGAAAAGAAAGTACAAAAAGGATGAAGAGGTAACGACCGGGCAGAGTTTTAGAGAGGATGGAAACAAGGGGAAGACCAGGCAAAGAAGACAGAGAAGGCAGAGAGAGAGAGAAAAGAGAAAAGGTCACCAGGAGTGAGACAAAGAAGGAGAGGGGAGCGACTGAAAGAGATTTAGAGACATGTCACCATCTTTTAAAAGTTATAGCATGACAAACAAACTCCCTCTTTCTCTTTCTCCCTCGCACGCTAGACTTACAGCCAGTTGGTTGCCATGGTGGGGTGGGTTGCCCATAGCAACAGGAGGAGGAGTGGTGCCGTGAGATTGACAGGTGAGACAGTTGGCATCAGACTGTCTGTCTGTCCGTCCGTCCGTCTGTCCTTCTCCGTGCGTCAGGCCGGGTCTTTGGACGGCACGCTGCCCGCCTCCGCAGTCAAAGCGATCCGTCTGTCCGTTTGTTGTGGTGTTGGTTTACGTTTCTGTCCCAGAGTCTGGGGATGATCCCCGCATATCTGTTGTAATGGCAAGGGAACAGATCAGGGGCAAGATAGGATAGTTGATTATCTTTAAATAAACAACAATTTCATGAATATTTAGGTTTTAACCTTTTGTGTGACGCCGCTGCAGCTCTACGACTGAACACACAGTTCCAAAAGTAACACTGATTCTTACCAGATCATAGCCAGTGATATCCAGTTATCCTTCGGTATCCTTCTTTTTTTAATTATTCTAATGAATTTATCAAATTGAAATGTAATCCCAATTTCAATCAATTAAATTGTTCATCGGTTTCTTCACTTATGCTGTCAGTGACAGCAGGAGCATGCTCACAGCAATGTTTTACAAACTGCAAGCAAAACTCATCCTTAAGATGCAAAAGTAAGTCCATGTGTCCAATTTAATGGAACATATCTGTAGATCTACCTCTTCCCAAAAACAAAAATGTAAATCCAGAAGTGCAAGTAAAATTAAACTTTTACAAAAAACATTGTGTCAGCAAGTGCTCAGTTTCATCAACAGAAAAAAATAAGTGTCCATTCCAGGTTGAAACGGCAAGAATGAGTGAGAGCAGTGAGATGGGAGTGATGGGTTATAAAGGAGGTAGAGAATGAGGGTGGGAGAGAGAGGACAGGCGTGATCCAGGGTGTGGAGTGATGCGGAGGGAGGGGAGGAGGAGGAGGTTTTGGGAAGGATAATAGTTGTACTACGTAAGTATTAAGAGTGTAAGTATGCTTTCCATTGTGTTTGTTGGCATGAGACCTAAAATCTCAGCCTGCAATGGAGATAATGCTCTTTGAATGATTGTCACAACTAGATGTGTGTGTTATTTCTTTGTCCCATTTGTATTCATGCATGTTAATGTGTGTGTGTAGGAGTGCATTTGCAGCTGAGAAACATTTTATGAGAAGACAAACTGAAGCCTTTTGTTTCCTCTTTAGAAATACTACAGCAGGAGTATTGGCCCATCAGACGTCTCCCAAGAAATCCTCACATCAGAAACTATGACGCAGCATTTCTGTCTCCACATTAGTGTATATGTATGAGAAAAAGTGTCTTACCTAATGTTTAATTTTCCCAAACGTTGTTGCTCATTTTACGAGCCCCCCGCTACCTCCCCTTCCTCTATCTCCCCCACGTTTGCCCTCTCGTTCTCCCTCTCTCCCATTCCCTATATTGTCTTAGAAGAAGGGATGACATTTAGACAAGGGGAAGAAAACACACTGCCGACAAATATTGGAACTGAGGCAAATAAATCACGAGATAGGAGGGAAAGGAGGGCACAAGGAGAGAGCGGATGGGTGTTCCACTGGGGTTACAAAAAAAGCAGTAAAGAATAACAAAGTAGGTTTGTGACACATAAATTTAGAAATAAATTACATTATATGTGTGGATTTATTTAATAGTATTCCCTAAACAATGTTTTACTCTTTTATGCACTGAAGAATACGCAGCATAACATAAAGACTATATCCCATGATTGTTCTTTATTTATTGGAAATCATTAACACTGATTATTGATTATTCAACTTCAGTGCACTCTTTTTTCACAGTTCATTTGGTAGTTTTCCCTCCTTTTGTCCTTCTGTTTAGCCAGTGAAGTAATGTGACACTTCCAAGAACAGTACAGATAAGGACAACTCTAAATCATTTTATCTGTAGATGCAATAAAAGCTCTTCTTTTAGTCGTGTTTCTTTGTAGGAGTTGTACAAGAGTAACCTATTATTTTTTCTTTTATCCCACATGAGATATGACGCAACTGAGATTTATGGTGAGCATGTAAACTCAAGTTTTAGTCAGATTTTAATCCTAATTTTATGCTTTAATGGTTCTATATTGTGGAATTTACAACCCTTTAAGATACCTAGTCAAACTGTGTAATATAGACCATAAAACCGTGATATTGTGCCTTTGTAGGTAGATTATCCCTGCAACTAGAGTTGGCTTTAAGCGAGCTAGTTTATCTTAAACTGTTGTTACTGTTTTCTCCTTTATGATTTAGATTTAGCTGCAGTCTTATTTCTGTAGTTTAACAAACCTAATCACCAAGATGTTGAAGCATCAAAATCTATTTTCAATTAGCCTACATGAGAAGAAAAAGTGGGAAACATTGGCTTTAGCTTTAGGGCTAGCTGACAACACGCTGTATTCAACACTATTATATTCCAATAATTTTAATCTGATTTATTTTTCTGTCTATCAAAGAGTTTATTGCTCTTTTATTCTATGGTATATAAAGTGCCTGTGGAAACTTTGAAAAGCACTCTATGAATTGAATGTAGTCTATTGTTATTGTAATAATTGTTTTTTTTTCTCCCTTTTATCGCTATTTATTTTGGATCTTATCTGTTTTCAGTGTTGACTGATTGGGTTGGGAACACTGTAATTTCCTTAATTGTATGGATGAATATATTGAACCTTGAAGACATTTTTAATCCCAGAGGCCAATAAAGTAAGTAACATAAATGTTGTGCTGCAGCCTTTTCACATCTGATGAAACGTATTTACTGCTTAGATGCTCCTTTGTTGAATCAGACGAGTCGCTGCGGCACCAGAACCTAATATTTGCAGACTCGCGGTTCCTGTCCAGGATTTGGTGGCCCATTTACCTGAACCCTCTGACACCCAGATCCTGAGTAAATGGTCACCCCACACACACACACACACACACACACACACACACACACACACACACACACACACACACACACACACACACACACACACACACACACACACACACACACACACACACACACACACACTTCCCTCTGTCTGTATCTGCAGACAGGTTTCTTGTAGGCCCCCTTCCCTCCTTTTTTTTGTCTTCCTCATGTCGTATTCCTCCTTTGTGTCCCCTGTTTCTCCAAGTGACGTCTTCCGCTGTCTCCCACAGCAACGCCATGGTGATGAGCTGGCCACTGTCATGTCCGGCGCCTCTGTTATGCTCATCCCTTCACCCCTCTCGTAAATAACTTGCCCTCTTTTTTTTTTATCTTTATCTTTCCCCCATTTTGTGGACATTTTATCATGCTGAAATGGCCCAGTGCTGATTGACTGTATCCAGGTTGCAGAGTCTAAAAAGATGCTTGTTAAAGCTTCAGCATGACAGAGAGATGACTTGTGTTCCCTCTGCTGTGGTGGGAGGCAACTCTAAACTGACCTTACTGATGCTTACCACAGGATGGCTGATGGGCCTAACGGTGACTCTGGACTTCACCACCATTTCCGCCCAAGGTCATTGTGAGACAGAAATGTGACCCGCCACCTTTTGCTCTCTCCTTGCTTTGCTACCTTTTGCTCTCTCCTTGCTTTGCTACCTTTTGCTCTCTCCTTGCTTTGCTTGGTTGCTCCTCTGCTCTTGAGGGCGACCGGCCTCAGCAGTCCGAGTCCAGATGAAATTATGGTCGCAGGCAGAAACATGACTGCTGTGCATGAGCACGCTCGCATTGCTCAGGCGTCTCTGCCAACAAAGAGCTGAACGCACTGCTGTGTACGAATGTGTGTGTGGAGCGTGCACATGAATATTATGGGATGGCGGGCGGTGGTGTTGTCAGGCAGGGAAGTGGGGGTGGCAGAGTGGGCGGTGAGCTGTGTGCACATGGGGGGGAGGGGGCAGAGGGAATGGACGACCCAGGAATATTATGGGATAATGGTGGTGGTGGTGGGGGGTGTATATGAGGTGGAAAGATGGCAGTACATATGGGATATGGAGGGAGTAGGAGGAGGTGTTGGTGACGGCATTGCACGTGAGTGCATGTGCACGCGAACACATGCGCATGTAGGGGGCATTCAAGCGATAGTAACAGACAACGGCCAGACATAGGCCTTTGTTGCTATGCGATCTGCATGTACAGTGGGGAATATTGCAGAGTGGCCATAGTTGAGGTGGAAACAGTGGAAGGCCTCTGAGTTCACATTTGGACAGTTCTTGCCCTTTTCTCTTATATCAACTGAACCCAACATGCAGAAAATACTGTTTCTAATGCAACACAAATGTCTGCTACTACAAACCAGAGGAGACAAAAATTAATGCAGCTAAAGTATAAAATGTTCGTTCTCCATGAATGCATTTCTGGCCTTCACAGATCTACAAGTCAAATGGTATGAGCTGTTTAACTGGGTTGAAATTGATAATATTGTTGCTGCTGTGAATTATATTATCATCTGAAATGAAAGCTCATGTGCATCTTTAAAAACTAATATCTATTTAAAATGTATAGGAAACCTTATTATGAGAATATGTGGTATTATAGTAATCCATAGCTCCCCGGCTCAGTGGTTAGTTGTCTACTTTAACTTATGCCTTAAAAAGCAGCAGCCTGCCTGTGGGTCAGTAAGCCGTTACAAAACTCTTGACGTGCAGATTTATAAAACAAGATGGTGTGCATATATTGTACTTTCTTCACAAATCAAATATGTCATGCAGAATTTTAATATCTAATGTATATTGTATGATCGTCACAGACAGTGAGATCATACAAATGACTTAAACAAATACAAAGTGAAAAAATGTCTACGCAAGGGGTTAAGTGATTTCTTTTTTAAAGCTTATATCTGATAGCACCAAAGGAACATGCCACGTTATTGCTCATGTCCGAATTATAGTCAGTGAGAATAAGACGTGTAAAAAGGTATAAGTGACTGAATGCCTCTCACAGTGTATCAGGACCTCTCCACCCAGCATGATTAGACTCTTGTGGTCTTTAAGGGCTCCTTTTCAAATAGGACTTGTTGAACATTCAAGGGATTTCACTTTAAAATGCCGGTGAGGACAAAGCAAACCCTGCAAAGCCGAAAGGACTGTTTGATGGCAACTTTTATTTATTTATTGATATATGGAGAAATGTGCAGCTGCAGCAGGCACATTTTAGTGAACAGTATGTTATTTTGGCCTGTAGGTGATATGAGGCCAATCTGCTCAAACCGTTGAAATGGCATTTCTGGTGCAGAAGGAAAAACATATGTATTGCTTGGATGAGTCTTAGATGTGCAGCAGCTCAGGTCTTATTCATGAATGTTTTTTTTGTTTTTTTTATGAATGAAAACGTATTTGCTTTTGACTTGCAACATATAACCGTAGTCCGGGAAATTTGTATGACGTGCACCTGCCATTGCTGTTGTAGACTTGAGCACCTGTTGGACTGTCTTGCAGGACCACGATGTTCTTGGTCAAAGAGACAGACACAATGCAGTCTCACTGTAATAGCAACACAGGATAAATAAGCGCAATTCAGTTTCAGTGTAACAATAAGTCTGTATTCATAATGATTTAACGCATGTGGCCTTCAGGTGCTATTTGGTGCTATACTTGTTGCACATTCAAAGGCTTTTACTTTGAAATAAAAAACAAAACAGATCCTGCGGAGCCAAAATTAGCATTTAGCGGCCGCTTTTATTTATGGCTTTTAAAGATTTTACAAAGTAAGCAGCATAAAGATACAATGTGCTGCAGCAGCAGAACAAAGCGGAGACAACTGCAGACGGAGCCGGCCTGTAAAGAAGATTTTTCTTTTGCACTGCATAATTACCATGATGCTGTGCCTTGAATGCCATATTTTGGTTATTCTAGTACCATTACAAAAGAAAACTAACTTTCACAGCCATTAAATGATGTGATGTGTCACTGATGTCCAGCATTGTATTTACTACTTTATCAAGTGAACTTGAAGGCAACATTCTGTGTGTATTATGAATCAATTTACTGACCTTTGACCTACATCCTACCACAGCCTACCAAGATACAGGCATGACATACACCTGCTGTCCCTCTTGTGGTCCTGCACACCTGTTGGCCTGTGGAGCACTTGAAGGACCTTTCCCATACGCTGACAGTCAGATCACATTCTCTTTGGTGAATGAAACCGCTGTGATGCATAGTAGCAGTACATCAGTGTATAGTAGCAGTACATATAGTAGCAGTGTATAGTAGCAGTACATCAGTGTATAGTAGCAGTGCATAGTAGCACTACATCAGTGTATAGTAGTAGTACATCAGTGCATAGTACGACCCATTAGCAGTGCATAGTAGCTGTACATCGGTGTATAGTAGCAGTACATAGTAGCAGTACATCAGTGTATAGTAGCAGTACATAGTAGCAGTACATCAGTGTATAGTAGCAGTACATAGTAGCAGTACATCGGTGTATAGTAGCAGTACATCAGTGTATATAGCAGTAAGACTCTCTGTACCAGGAGGCCTCGCCTGCATCGGGCTGCTGAGCATCAGTAAAGTATTTGACACACATTCAGTTCAGTAGCAGCATGTTCAGGTTGACCTGCACAAGGCACTGAAGGCATGCAGTCCACCTGTGTTTGGATCACATGGACAAGTGAATGCTCTTGGACTTCTTGGCATGCTCACTCCCAGACGGATGGTCAGTGAGTATTATGGTCTGTCACCAGTGGACTTTAGTTCCCCTGGAGACCATGTGACTGGTGTTTTTTCTTCTTCTTCTTTCTTGTCTTTTTAGGAGTTGTATATTATGGGATGTATGCTTGTACTGCTGGAGTATTATGGTCTGTCGAGGAGCGTAGGGGAGGGAGTGTCACCATGACAACGGAGTTGCTAAGGGGGCTGGGAGTACTAGTGGAAAGGGGAAGGAGTGTGCGTGCAATGAGCCTGGTGCATGCATGTCTAGCAGCAGTGTGCGTGCGTGCGGGGTGAGTGTGCACGCGCGCGCGTGGGGGAGGGGGTGGGGGCAGGCTGAGTATTATGGTCTGTCCGTTGCGAGGTAACTATGCAGAGTCCTGTGTGGGAGGGGGGGGGGGGGGGGGGGGGATTATTATGGGATGTCTGCCCCTTTGTGTGTTTGTGAGGATGTTAGCTAAGCTCTGCCTGTGAGGTTGGGGGAGAGACGAGGGGAGCAACGTGTTCTGGGTCATTGACGGATCTTTTTTTTTTATTCCGCTGATCATTGATTCAGCCGGGTTTCACGAATGAGCGCTAAATGACAACAACTGCCGCACAAACAGCCTGACTAATCATTCTAGCGCCGAGAGAGAGAGAGCACACACCTCGACCCGGGACTAAGCTCACACTCACCACAGTAAGTTTCTAACGTGTGATTGTTGGGTTTCAACGCTTAAACTTTACTTCAACGTACTGTTTTAACTCGCCAATGCAAGATTGAAGCCCACACTTTAAATAATGATGGATGCCACACTTAACTTCATCCACTCCTGTGTAGACTAATAATACCTGCAAATCAACAGCAGATAATGTCAAAGCGTAGATGATCCAGCTATCTAACTTCATAGAGTACGCAGGTGGCTAATTAGAGCAGATTCTGTGTAAATATTAGGAAATGAGGAAAGGATTACGTGAGCTATACCAACCAATGGCATTTATTTATTTATTTTCAGCCCCCACCGCCCCCACCCTTCCTGGACACCCCCCGGTCCATTCTCCAACAGTCCCACGTCATTTTCCCTCCTCCCTCGCCGACCGAGGAGCAAGGTTTAGGAGGGATTAATTCGACCAGCAAGACGTACAATTAAAACGCTGCGAACATGTCGGGCAGCGAGGATGAGAGGGAGGACTTCGGGGCCGCGGACGAGCCCTCACTTCTTCACGGTAAGCTCGTGTTTTATTCCTCTGAAGGAGGTCCATCTCTCTCGCGGAGCTCGCGGGAGCTAACGTTAGCTCGAGCTAGCTCGTCCGTCACTCGCCATTACGGACTAGTTGGCTAACTTCTTCCGTAAGAGTTCACAGTTACGGGTTTTATTTATTAACCCCTCTCGTGCCGCAAACCTCCCGCGTGTGTCCTCTTGTGCGCGGGCGTGAACTGTCAAAGTTTTTTGGAGCCAGAGAATAGACAAGTTTCAACCTGTTCTGTATTGGCGTTCAGGGTGTGTATGCGCGCGCACGGACACGCGACCGAAGCCGTGCCAGTGCGCGCGTCCGTTCATCCTCTCCGGTCTGCATCATAACCGGTAGTCCAGTCCCGCGTGTCTTCTCCCGCTAATGACAGCATGTCGCCCGCAGGTGACGAGGACGAGCTCGCGGATGCTGTGTCTGAAGTGGAGGAGGCTCCCAAGACGAAGAAGAAGAAGAAAGCCAAGAAGAGCAGCCGAGAGAGCAGGAGCAGCAAGAGGCAGAGGCCCGTCAGAGAGGTCAGTTTGACTAACTTTTCAGGTACATTGTCAACTTGTTGACTCTGGGAACCCCATTTTTATGAGGTTTTTGTCAGATTTGACCTGGTAAACATATCTGTCAATCCACATCTTGGGGGCCACACTAAAACAATCACAAGACGAGGACCTCCTCAAGTCTACTGGGACATGCACACAACGTAAAAGATTTCTAAGTCGCATTCATCATAATTTCTGTCAATAATTCAAAGAGTCAAGGATAATTTGTTACCATGATGCAACACAGGGTTAACATGGCAAAAACTGACTTTTTTTTAAAAAGTTTGTTTCAGGAGTAATTTCAACGGCAGCAAAAACTATTCTTTGGGCAATATGTCTGTCATCTTAAAGTGGCGAATTCAAAGATTTTCATTTCAATAAATGTCACTATCGATAGAAGAGGAAGGTAACCCAATTGTGATTGAGTCTATGGACCACTGAAGAAAGTATTGTAATATTTATATATTTGCAGTATTCCAAACTGGGTGTTTTCTAATACAGTTTTTCTCCTTTCTTAATGCACAACTCGAGTCCTGGTTGATTAATTATTTCTATTTGAGTAAAATTAAGGGAACTTTTATTTAAATTGAGCAGTCTGGAAAAAAAATGTAATCTCATGCGTTAATATATGAGATTACATTTTGTTTAGAACACTGAAATAGAGATTTTTTTTGCCCGTGATTGTTGCCACACACCCATACGGTTTGACCTAATGGACACTTATTTAAAGGGAAATCTTGGCAATTGACACACAAAATAAATTGACATCAGGGAAACGATGTCCATCATCTTTGACTGTGTGATTTGACCGCCTGTCAAATATCAAAGCTAGATCCAGGATGCCACGATGGAGTCAGGTCTCTGTAATAATGTCTCTGATCTCCCGTTGCTGGGTTAGTCGTATTTTACCCATTCTATTCTCCTGTGACTGCAAATTGTTTTACATTTTTGCTTTAACAGTGATCAAAAAGATGAATTCAGCAGGGTTGTTAACTAATTTTCTATCAGTCAACCAATAGATATGGTGACTGATCATTTGATACCAGAATTTAGTAATGTACTGACTATGAAGCTACATGGATGATAGCAGAGCTGTGTGACTTTCCATGCAGACCTCCACAACTATATAGAGTGGCATATTTATTACTAGAAATCATACTAGAAATTATGACACTTTCGTTTAGAATTTATAAAACATAGAAATACATGTATATTATATATATATATATATATATATATATATATATATATATATATATATATATATATATATATATATAAAATCACCAGTGTCTTTGTGTAATTTGCAAAGTGGCTCTTTGTTTTGCAGGAGTTGCCAGTCAGCTCCCCAGAGCACCTGATTGAAGCACCAGATCGAGATGCAGAAGAGGGAGGTGTGCGGTCAGCGAGTGAAGGAAGTGATTATGCCCCCGGGAAGAAGAAGAAGAAACGTTCCAGCAATGCCAAAGATAAGAAGAAAGGAGGTGCGGCCGCAGAGAAAGGAGCCTCATCCAGCTCAAAGAGCAAACGTAAAGAGCCAGAACCTGAAGACGATGACGACGATGACGATGATTGCCAGGTAAAGATTAATTTAGACTCAGCTGCTGAGTGGATAATAAATTAATTCCATCAGGGCTAACACGACAAATTCACCTTCCCTGGCTGTTCTTTTCAAACCCTCTTCTCTCCTCACACCTCAGCCTAAAAGCTCCACGCAGCTGCTGGAGGCCTGGGGCATGAAAGACATTGACCACGTCTTTACTCAGGAAGACTACAGCTCCCTCACAAACTACAAGGCCTTCAGCCAGTTCGTCAGGTGAGGAGACCCCTTTTTATATTGACAGTAGATATTATTGATTTGCGTCTACCTCGTTATTGAAGGAGCTTTGTATTTAAATATAAATAATCACTCAACATCTTGTACGTTTTATGTCCTTAGGCCTTTAATTGCAGCTAAGAACCCCAAAATCGCTGTGTCCAAGATGATGACTTTAATGATGGCTAAGTGGAGAGAATTCAGCACCAACAACCCTCTTAAGGTATTTGCAAGTCAGATTTGTAATGAACAATATGTTGCTGTCCTCTTGTGTGTTTCTTACTCTGTACTGCGTCCTCATAGGGATCCGCCACTGCCAATGCAGCCCTAGCAGCTGCCAATGTGGCTGCAGCTGTGGAGAACATGGTGGTGGCAGGAACAGAAGGAGGGCCAGAGACCAGTGCGGCCACTCCACCTGCTCCTGCTCCGGCCATTGCGCCGACGCCTGCAGCAGCCCCAGCAGCCCCGGCACCTCCACTCCGCAAGGCCAAAACCAAAGAGGGGAAAGGTGAAGGACACATTATTGTTCAGATAACAGTATGATTAAATGTCAAGATAAAGGTGGTTTGTTGTTTTTGAATAATACAAAATAAACTGTCTCCTGATTTAAACTTTAATCTCTGTCTCCTCAGGTCCCAATGCTCGCAAGAAGTCAAAGCCCGCGGCTAAGCCTCCGCTCAAGCCCAAACCTAAGAAGGTGGCTCCACTAAAAATCAAACTAGGCGGCCTCAACAGCAAGAGGAAGCGCTCTTCGGTAAGATACTTTTGTGCCACCCTTTTCTTTCCGTTTCACAGTGCAGTCATTACGTTTGAGAATTAGATCATTTAATCAGACAATTGATAATGTACTTTAATGTAACAAGTTATTTCTCTCTTTCCCAATCTCCTCTCCTCGTTGTCCCTCTTTCAGAGTGATGAAGATGAACCCGAAGTAGAGAGTGACTTTGATGACGGGAGTTTCTCTGTGTCAGATGGCTCGAACCGCAGCAACCGTCCTAAGAAGAAACCCAAGAGTGCGAAGAAAAAGAAGAAAGGTTGGCATGGAAATATTAGTTTAATAAAAAGTTGGTTCTGTTACCGAGACAGGTTTCAGAACAGACCGATGAATGGAGGTTTTGATTTGTCGAATAAGATTAAAGACGAGGCCAAAATGAAGGCCATTACACTTACTGTGTCCTGCTAATTTTCGCTGGGTGTCCTCTCTCAGTGGAAACGGAGGATGGCGATGGCTACGAGACAGACCACCAGGACTACTGTGAGGTGTGCCAGCAGGGAGGAGAGATAATTTTGTGTGACACCTGTCCCCGAGCTTATCACATGGTCTGTCTGGACCCTGACATGGAAAAGGCCCCTGAGGGCAAGTGGAGCTGCCCACACTGTGTGAGTACCTCTCAGAGCTGTCCAGAGAAGTCCACTGGGTCCTATGTTAGAAAAGATTATGCCTGATTCCTGGAGTAAGAAACAGCAGTGCAAAAAATGACACCTGTCTGTAGGATAGTGTGTGTGGAAGTGTCTTACTGGAAAGTTGCATTGACAAAATGGACTTTTTAAATGTTTTTTTTAAATATCTTTTCGTGTTCTCTATTTTTCTTTGTCCTCTGCTGCCCCCCCCAAACCCTCTTGCTCATGTTTCCATCTATCCTCTCCTATTTCCCACCACATGTCTCACCCCCCATCCCCCATTTCCTCTTCTTGTCCCTCCCCTCCCTCCCCCTCCAATATGACTCCTCACGCACGCGCAATGCACATACACCCCACCCCCGGTGCTCTTGAAAATCACCCCACACCCCTCCCTTGTTTCCTTTCACTCTGTTCCGCATACCTTCCCTGCCTGTCTCTGCCCCCCCCCCCCTCTCTCTCGCTCTCCCCTCCCCTCCCCCTCCCCTTCACACTCACACCACCTCCCTCTCTGTCTGTAATTCTGCCACCAGGAGAAGGAGGGGATCCAGTGGGAGGCCAGAGATGAGCTCTCTGAGGTCGAAGAGGAGGAGGAAGAAGAAGACAGGAGTAATGAAGGGGTGGAGGAGGAAGACGACCACCACATTGAGTTTTGCCGGGTGTGCAAGGACGGAGGGGAGCTGCTTTGCTGTGACACCTGCCCCTCCTCCTACCACATCCACTGCCTCAATCCTCCTCTCCCTGAAATTCCCAATGGAGAATGGATCTGCCCCCGCTGCAAGGTGAGCGCTGTGCACGAGTTTGTGCGCGCGCGTGCTCACGTGGGCGTCTATGCGGATGTAGATTCCATCTTGTGCACGTCTACAGTATTTTAGTTAAACCATAGCAGCTTTTAGTTTGCTGATATCTCATGTCCTAAAACTTCACCCGTCCTATTATTTTTATTAAACCAGAGCTTCTGTTCATTGACGAGCATCACATCCTAAATCTTTCTTCCTCCCCTTTCTAACAGTGTCCACATATGAAGGGCAAAGTCCAGAAGTTAATAACATGGCGATGGGGGGAGCCGCCAGCCCCCACGCCTGTCCCTCGGCCTGCTGATCTCGCTGCTGATGCCTCTGATCCCCCGCCGCTGGCAGGCCGCAGGGAGAGGGAGTTCTTTGTGAAATGGTGCAACATGTCTTACTGGCACTGCTCCTGGGTGCTGGAGCTACAGGTAGCGCACACTCTCTGAAACTGTATCCACTTGTAGTTGAGACTGTATTTTTTTTTTTTACTAACACAAACCCAATGGTCCCTTTCTCTACCTCCCTGTCGCCCAGTTGGAGCTTAATTGCCAGGTGATGTTCCGCAACTACCAGAGGAAGACCGACATGGACGAACCTACGCCTGTGGATTTTGGTGTTGAGGGTGATGAAAACAAAAGCACCAAGCGGAAGAACAAGGATCCTCTCTTTATCCAGATGGAGCAGGAGTTTTACCGCTATGGAATCAAAATGGAGTGGATGATGATCCACCGCATCATCAACCACACGTAGGACACATATATATTCTCATATAAAATACACATTTCACCTTTACAAAGAAGCACAGTGAATTTAGTTTCCTGTGGAGGTGTGGAGCCATCAGACTGAATTTTAGTCATACAATTGCTGTTGTACACATCTGAAGAGCAAATGCAGTAATAGTACTTTATCATTAACTCCATCTTTCTTTTTTTCATGTTAGTGTTGATAAAAAGAACAACATACATTACTTGATCAAATGGAGAGATCTGGCCTATGATCAGGCAACGTGGGAGAGCGAAGACATGGACATCCCAGAGTTTGACACCTACAAACAGACATACTGGAATCACAGGTATACAGAGACCTACAACATGTTGGATAATTCTTCTAATAATAAATGCAGTTGAAAATATGTTTATTTTTTATCCCTGTCATTTCCCTTTAGAGAGTTGATGATGGGTGATGAGGGCAGACCTCTTAAGAAGCTGAAGAAGACAGTCAAAGTCAAGAAGGCAGAGCAGCCACCTGCTAATCCAATTGTAGATGTAAGTATTATGAAACCTTGAAGCAAAGAAAACAAACTCTTCAAACACAGCCTTGTTTATTGTGAAACTGCTCCTGCCATATTACGTTTTGTTTTTTTCATTCGACTAATTCATTATTAATGATAAAGCATAGCTGTCAAGTGTGTTCCCTTGGCAGAATAAAATTAGCTTAAATCAGGACAGATGTGGATTTGATATTCTTCTTTGTTTCTTCCTTCCAGCCCACCATCAAGTTTGATCGGCAGCCGGACTACCTGGACAGCACAGGAGGCAACCTGCATCCCTACCAGCTGGAGGGCCTGAACTGGCTGAGGTTTTCTTGGGCTCAGGCCACAGACACAATCCTGGCTGATGAGATGGGTTTAGGAAAGACCGTACAGACTGCGGTCTTCCTCTACTCATTGTACAAGGAGGTAAGAACAGTATACATGATTGTTTTGCAGGCATTTTGAGTGTTTTTGTATTAGCCTGTTCTGATGCTATCTCTGGCATCTGACCTGGCTGCGTCCAGTCTGCCCTCCCCTGTCAATTAATGTTAGTGGGAAGGGTTTCAGACATGTGACACACAGTAACTCTGGCCATGAAAGGGGGTCAGCTCCAAGTAAGGAACTCGACCCTAAAGGCAGGGCAGTACAGATTTAGGTGTGTGCGTGTGAAAGCAAATTGTAAAGCTCTTTACAATTTGTAAAAAACGTTATATACATTTAGCCATTTAATAATAAATCCATTCTTTACATGTAAATGTTGACTCTGTCTTCCTGGTACAGGGTCACTCCAAAGGTCCCTTCCTGGTTAGTGCTCCCTTGTCCACCATCATTAACTGGGAGAGAGAGTTTGAGATGTGGGCCCCTGACATGTACGTGGTGACCTACGTAGGGGACAAAGACAGCAGGGCTGTCATCAGGGAGAACGAGTTCTCCTTTGAGGGAAATGCCATCCGAGGTGGGAAAAAAGCATCCAAGATGAAGGTAAGCAAGAACGTAGAATATAGAGTGATGATATCAAATGAAAATATTAGATATCTTTGATAGGAAATTTTGATGAAGTAAGTATATAGTATTGAAAGTTACACTGGTAGAAATTTACATGACAAAAAATTCTGCCAAATTATACAACGGTTCATCCCCAGTTTTAGCTTGTGGCACTTTAGGGCTGATCGCGGTTAAGGAATTTCCCTTGTGGTAATCATGGCTCAACAGCGCAATATGCATTTTTATTGCCTTTTCTTTGGGGTGGGTGACTTAATTTATCTTGATTTTGGTGCTATATAAAAAGCTTTATTGTTTGGCGACTATTAGTTATAATGTCGCTTTTTACAAAGGCATCTTTAAAAAAAAAAAAATTATCGTTGATGCAAAACACAGGAGGGCAAACGGGCACTGCAATTTTTCAGCTGTGACGCTTTGGTTGCGTCTGGTTGCTTTGATACAGACTATCTGCAGAAGTAAAAATTTCGGTACAGGGTAAAGTACTTGTTCCGGTTGAAGTGAAGGAAGAACTACGTAGGGAGAGAGGATTGACCCGTTCAGCACTTGTAGCTTACATTGACAGCATTTTACCCAAAGCTGAACATGTTTCAACTTTCGGCGGCCATAAAAAAAAAAAGTTCACTCAGAATAGACTCTCAGCGCCTCTTCATGCTGCTGTCAGTTGTAACATAGAGTAAATATTCAGCGCTCCCTTTGCAAAGAATAAAAAAACTGATATAAAAAACATAGTGGTTGTTGCGTTTGCTTGCCATCTATCCTCGTCCGGTTGGCTTGTCAATATTTCGATGTTGTAATGTTGCGGTTATGGTGACCCCTAAACTAAACTCTCTGTGCTTTACAGAAAGATTCAACAGTCAAGTTCCACGTCCTGCTGACATCTTATGAGTTGATTACCATTGACCAGGCTGTGCTGGGCTCCATTGAATGGGCCTGTCTGGTGGTGGACGAAGCTCATAGGCTCAAAAACAACCAGTCTAAGGTAATAACTTAGAAGTGTTTATCCTGCGTTTAAGATTTAATTCTGATTATCAAAAATGAGTTTGTTCAATTAATAAAATATAATGTTTTTTTTTCTTTTTCTCCCTGTCTTTTGTTAGTTCTTCCGGATTCTGAACAACTATCCGCTGCAACACAAGCTGCTGCTTACTGGCACTCCTCTTCAGAACAACCTGGAGGAGCTCTTCCACTTGCTCAACTTCCTGACACCAGTCAGATTCTGGTCAGTAGACCCACATGTGGCCACAGCATATATGACTGAATCACAGATTCAAGAAGGACACCCAACCCCCATCCTGTAGTCATGTATTTGTATTCTCTTTCTCTCTGCAGCAACCTGGAAGGGTTCTTGGAGGAGTTTGCGGACATTGCCAAAGAGGACCAGATCAAGAAGCTCCATGACATGCTGGGACCACACATGCTCAGGAGGCTGAAGGCTGATGTTTTCAAACACATGCCTTCAAAGACTGAGCTCATTGTGAGAGTGGAGCTGAGCCCCATGCAGAAGTACGTTATAGATAGATAGTAATATATTTTAACAGTAAAAATATACACCGATTTGAAATGATACCAGTCTGCATATTGAAGACTATTGGTTGGCATTTATGTATATGACATGTTTTCTTTTGTCTAATCTTTGAATTCTATTTTCTCATTATCTTTTTCAACCTTTTGTCTTTGTTGTAAACAAGGAAATACTACAAGTTCATCCTAACACGTAACTTTGATGCCCTGAACACTCGTGGAGGAGGAAACCAAGTGTCTCTGCTCAACGTGGTGATGGACCTGAAAAAGTGCTGCAATCACCCCTACCTCTTTCCTGCTGCTGCCATGGTATGATGTTCAAGTTGTCGGGGAACAAACCATTTCTTTCTTTTGGGGGGTGATCCATGTCTAACTATGGAAACATGTTTACTACTCTCAGTTTATTTAGATTTATTTCTCTTGACTGTAGGAGGCACCAAAACTTCCAAATGGCATGTATGAGGGCAATGCTCTGACCAAGTCTTCAGGAAAACTGACGCTGCTCCAGAAGATGATGAGGAAGCTGAAGGACGGAGGCCACAGGGTTTTGGTCTTCTCTCAGATGACTAAAATGCTGGACCTGCTGGAGGACTTCCTGGAGAACGAGGGATACAAATATGAGAGAATTGATGGAGGAGTCACCGGCGCCTTGAGACAGGAGGCCATTGACCGCTTTAATGGTACGTGCACCGTTTATATTGGCTAAAAACAGCTGCTCTGGTCAGCAATCAGTATTCTAATTTTCTTTCTCGCCATGTTTCCTTTTCCAACAGCTCCTGGTGCTCCCCAGTTTGCTTTCCTCCTCTCTACCAGAGCTGGTGGTTTGGGCATTAATCTCGCTTCTGCTGACACCGTCGTCATCTACGACTCTGACTGGAACCCCCACAATGACATCCAGGTATGCAAACCCTGATTGGAGCCTCACATTCACGTCAGGATGTTGGTTCGTTTGGATGAGAGGGGACTATGCTGTTTGTTTCATCTGTGTGTTTCGTAGGCGTTCAGCAGAGCTCACCGTATTGGCCAGAACAGGAAAGTGATGATTTATCGCTTCGTTACAAAAGCCTCTGTGGAGGAGAGGATCACGCAGGTCTGTGAAAAGGAACACTACAATAAATGAAAATTGGATCTCCTATGTCAGGATTCTGTGAACACCTGCTCACCACTTGTTCGTCCTCCATCTACCTAACTCCTCCAGGTAGCGAAGAAGAAGATGATGCTCACTCACTTGGTGGTGCGACCTGGTCTCGGCTCCAAGACGGGCTCCATGTCCAAACAGGAGCTCGACGACATCCTCAAGTTTGGAACTGAAGAGTTGTTCAAGTATGAACTTGGAGAGGGTGAGTCAACTTTAACCCACTGACAGATTTAAATATCCAGCATGAATTCTTTCAACAATTTGATTCTATGTTTATCTGCGTTTTAAGCGAATTCTGCATTGGACTTTCAACTTGCAACATTAGATTTCTCACACTTTAAAAGGGTAGCAGATTGTTGTGAATACAAGACGTGCTACAAATTGTTTGTCCTGAGAACTTCAAAGGTCTGGCGTGAATCAGATTAAGGCACATTGTAATTGTTATTGGCTAAATTAAAATAAAGTGTCGAGCCTTTGCTTATTTAACACCATTGTAATCCTTACATCTGGTGTAGAAGGATCAAAATGGTGTTAAATATCAATTGTAATGTAGTGTCCATAACTTGCCACATAATTACATGTTAAAAGATAACAAGCAGGTGCAGTGAGAAACTCTTTAATTCAAAATGAAGGCTGATGCAATATTTGTGAGAGTAAAGAACAACATTTGGGGTTTCTTTGTTAAAGAAGATAATCTTTAATGCACATTGTTTTGTCAATGGATGGCTTCTCAGTTGTATGAAACATTGAATCTAAGTTTGAAAGGTTCAACTAACTTGATGTACTGCAATGCACATTGTTATGTTTGTTTGGGAGATAAGCTGGATACTAACACTAAGGATAAGGAGTTTTGGTATATAGTCTTAAAATGCCAGTCTGACCCTACAGATGTTACAGGGAGTAAATGTAGTTTTCTGCTTCCTTCCTCTTTTATTTGACTCATCCTTTTTCCAGGCGGCGACAAGGAGGATGACAGCAGTGTGATCCACTACGATGACCACGCAATTGACAGTTTGTTAGACAGGGACCGGGATGCTCCAGATGACACTGAGATCCAGAGCATGAACGAATACCTCAGCTCCTTTAAAGTCGCCCAGTATGTGGTCAAAGATGAAGAAGATGAGGTACTTTTTTACCGCTAGGACAAGGATGTAGTTATTAAAATGGTCTAATAATGTCCTTAAGTATTGGTCTTCACTCCAGAAATAAACGTGCATTTTATTCTTTTCGATCAATATTAATTACTCTTTTCTCTCGGAGGAGGAGGAGGTGGAACGAGAGGTGATCAAGCAGGAGGAAAGTGTTGATCCTGACTACTGGGAGAAGCTGCTGCGTCACCACTACGAGCAGCAGCAAGAAGACCTTGCCCGAAACTTGGGCAAAGGCAAAAGAACTCGAAAGCCAGTCAACTACAATGACGGCTCCCAGGAGGACCGAAGTATAAGACAGGGTACAGAACAATATATCATTTAATATCTTGTGAGTGCGTGCTGCTGCTGGTGTTTGTGTGGTGTTTTTGGTGTAACACGGTGGGAGATTTCATTTATTTATTTGAACGGGGACCGTACACATCAATCAACCCAGGGGTAAATGTGTCAGTCTTAGCTAAAGCTAAATTTCAACCGTAGTCCCTGTGGCCGGATATAACAAGCCATATTCAGTGAGTGCATGACGTTTTATGCTATTAGTATTGTTAGATTTGCTGTAGAAACTTATTAGAAGAATATTAGTTGTGTGTTGTTTAGAAATTGATAGTTTCTTTCTTCTCAAACCAAGCATGTTGAAAACTATTTATTTAAATCCAGGGGGTAAAGACATTTACTAAATAATGTATTTGTAGAAACTGAAAAGCAGTAGCTCCCCCTCCTGGCTAAAAGCCTGTTTGATGGTAACTAAATGAGGCTGCAGCGCCTCCAAGGAGTTTGGATGTTCTTTATCTCGACTATCAATTCGTTCCTGCTTCTATTTTATCCTGCTTCAACATTCCTGTCTGTGCCCTTTAGACTGGCAGGAGGATCAGTCAGACAACCAGTCTGACTACTCGGTGGCCTCGGAGGAGGGCGACGAGGACTTTGATGAACGGGCTGAAGGTAAGGCTCAGTGTTTTGATCACTGGTGTGTGTGTGTGTGTGTGTGTGTGTGTGTGTGTTTGAGCCACCACTGTTAACTACTTATGTGAAGATGCAGAGTTTTCACCTGAGTTGTTTAAAGTCAGTCATTAAGATGTATTTGAGTTTAAGAGTTGGTCCCAGCAATGCCGCAGACATGGAGGTAGCCCTTCCTGTTCGAGCCCCAGTTCTTTCCCCCACTAACATCCTTCAAACCGACTCTACAGATGTTTATTCCGATTCAGACGACAGCTATGATATCCTCATTGACAACCTCTACAACAACTCACAAAGCGCCACTTGCAGCTGCATCATCTGCGTTGAGCGTAGAGAGGAAAGAAAAGGAAAAAAAGAACGAAAGAAAAAAGGACCGAAACAGGGAAAGAAAATTATCAACGATTTCTCGGCCAGCTGAAAAATCTACCTGCACTTTAAATACATTTTTGTTCATATTTACTGTTAGTTAAGTGGTTTTGAAATGCACTTAACAGAGTTTTGTTTAAAAAAAGCAATTTCAGTATTTATTTAATTTTAAAAGTTGATTTTCATCTTTGCAATTATTTTATATGCACAAAAAGATGTACATGTTTCTATTGATTGTGTAAATTATGGCTCTGTTACTTCAATTTCATTAAATTAAGTATACCACCACAACAATGCTTTCAGTTGTAAATGTTCTGAAAGTGTTACGCTTGAAGAAGAAGAAGCGTTAAGTGCTGAGAGATGAGGAGAGACAGCTTCAGTGAGTCAGGATGAGCCGTAAGTGGAGCATCTTCACAGAGCAACTTAAGGACGTTAAGAACACACATGATGATAGTTCCAAGTGCAAAGTTTGATTTTTGACTTAATTTTCATAATCTCAGATGGACTTACTTTGTGTCATGTCGCTTTAGCAAATTCCCGCAGACCAAGCCGCAAAGGGCTGAGAAACGATCGGGACAAACCTCTGCCTCCACTGTTGGCCAGAGTGGGCGGGAACATCGAGGTGAGAAAAGGAAAAACAACGATAAATGCCTTTTTTGAAGTGACTTTAAATATGTAAACATCCTGACCTCTTTTGTTACCCGTCAGGTTTTGGGCTTCAATGCACGGCAGAGGAAGGCTTTCCTAAATGCAGTGATGCGTTATGGGATGCCTCCCCAGGATGCTTTCACCAACCAGTGGCTCGTCAGGGACCTCCGTGGGAAGTCTGAGAAAGAATTCAAGTGAGTCTCAATGGGATGTTTTTCTACTTTTATTTATTTAATCTGAAAATGTCAGGTTTGTAACCTTGACAAGAGAGTTCCTGACTAAATTAAACGTTTAAACTATTTTATTTAGGTTAAAGTTCTCGTGGGACTTATGTTGAGACAACATGTAAGAATTGTGGATGTTTTAAAAAGTTTAATTTTGTTAGAAAAATATTTGTATTGTACAGAGAAAATATTATTTAGGTATATATTCCAAATCTCAGGAAATTGTATTGGAAATATAATGGAAACCTTTCAAACAATTCCCAGCTGTAAGTAGTGTTACAGCTTACTTGTTTCTTGAAGCTTTTAGCAGTCATGAATCTGGTATATGTGTTGCTTTGTTTGATTTGCAATGTATGTTCTTGGTGCATTTCTGTGAAATGTGGATCTTGCGGAGATTTAGATATTTTCCAAATGTATTTACCTTAACATCCATCCACCTTCTTCTTCATCAATGTTCTCAGGGCCTATGTGTCTTTGTTCATGCGTCACCTTTGCGAGCCGGGGGCAGACGGAGCCGAGACCTTTGCAGACGGCGTCCCACGTGAGGGTCTGTCAAGGCAACATGTGCTCACCCGTATTGGTGTGATGTCACTGATAAGGAAAAAGGTACGGTTTACCGGTTGGAAAAGAAAACGCTACAACGTATATTTAGATAATTAAAGTATTTAACCAGTGATTGAGTGATGGGTTGACAGATTCACATGTTGATTAACAGGTGCAGGAGTTTGAGCATGTGAACGGTCAGTGGTCGATGCCCTGGATGGCAGAGCTGGAGGAGAACAAAAGGGCTGCCGCTTTGGCTGCAGGTGAAGACCCAAAAACTCCTTCGACTGGGACCCCTGCAGACACACAGCCCAACACTCCTGTGCCAGGTACACACACACACGCTTCATACTTAGTTCTTAGAAAGTAAAATTCCATATGATTTCTTAAAATGTACAAATCTTCACTGCAGACGGGTTATTTAATTTCAGTTTCTGGAATCATAATCCTTTAGTTGGACATTTCTTTTGCAATAAGAACCAACACATAAAATGTTTGTTGCAACACTGTCCTTATGGGTATCCTGACAAATGACATGCATTTCCATTTCGTCCGAACCTCAGCACCACATGCTTTACCTCAACTTTTACTCGAGACTCACAGACCAGTCTCTCAACTCTTCGCTTAACCTCCGCACGGCATGTAGATAAACGTTGTGATTGTCGGCCTGTCTGAGTTCAGGACATGTTTTTTAGTGGACGCTCTCGCCATCGTTCTTGCACCCAGACATTCGGTAGGCGAAGATCTGATTGTCTGGAATTGGAAGACTTCTTTTACTCTGACCAAAACTTAATGTGAATTCTAACTTCACGTTTAAATCCACATTATAATCCTCGAAATCCCGAGAAAAGAAATTCTCTGTTGCACTGTAAGATGTTGATATAAGTTAGTCTTCATCAAGTATCTCTTCACTATCATCTTATATTCTGACACCCTCTTGTGGATACAACAAGAAAAACATGAAACAAGTAATAATTTAACACATGACACACTTTTTACTCATTAAGCTGAAGAAAATGTAACTCTTTGCCTGGGGTTGATCTGTGTTTTCTGTTTCTTGTCAGAAGATTTGTCTAAATCAGAGGAGAAGGAAGACCTGAAGAAGGAGGTTGAGGACGGCAAAGGAGCCAAAAAGACGGAGGATCCAGAAGTACATTTTGCTTTTATACTCTTATCATGCATTTATGTTTTCAGTACAGTCTAATACGTTATGTCCAGCAACATTATACTTGAATTTGCAGATTTCATCTAATTTTAAAACGACTACCTCTCCCATAGATTATCGAAATCCCAGATGAGTCTGAAAAATCCCCTGTTCTGGAAAAGAAAGAAGAGGTGGTCGACTCTGCTGCTGTAGGGAAGGAGGAGAAGGAGAAGGAGACGGGAAAAGGAGATGATGAAGGCAAGGACAAGGAGGCGGATGATACAAGCAAGGAGAAAGAAGAGAAGGACAAAACTTCAGAGCTGGAGAAGGACACTCCTGCTGAGGTCAAGGGAGAAGTTTTGGAGAGCAAGATGGACTCAGAGGAGGACAAGTCTAAGGGTGAGGCAACTGCTCTCGATTGTGTCTTGTTTCCTTATTTCCCCTTTTCTACCTTTCTAACAGCGCTTCTCTTGTTTTGTTTCAGCGGAGGAAGGAAAAGATGAGAAGATGGACACCAGTTCGCCTCCAGAGGAGAAGAAAGGTACATGTCAAAACGCACACATGCACTGCGAGTCAATTAAATGGTACACGCCGTTAAATGTGTCAAAACTTTTGACACTTATCTTTAAGGGAAAGCTAAATGTACATTTCAACAATCCCCTTCGTATAAGTTTAATTTTTTTTGTAGAACTTTAAACTGTGGCACTTGCTGACGTGTTTCTGTTTTCTCAGAGCAAAAAGAGGAGAAGGACGCTGTAAAAACAGATGAGTCTGGCAAGCTGCAGAACGGAGAGAACGCCAAAGAAGCAGCAACAGCTGCGCCGGTGGTTAACGTCATCGAAGAGAAGAAAAAAGCCACCAAGCAGAGGTTCATGTTCAACATTGCTGACGGAGGATTCACAGGTGGACACACACACACACACACACACACACTTTTTCCTGTCTCTTCTTTTTTCTCTTTAGTTTACATCTTTTGACCGTTCTGTCCTCCCTTTCAGAGCTTCACTCTCTGTGGCAGAATGAAGAGCGGGCGGCCACCGTTACCAAGAAGACCTTTGAGATTTGGCACCGTCGCCATGACTACTGGCTGCTGGCTGGAATCATACAGTATCCTTTCAAATGAACAATTCCTTGTTAAATTCGCACAGTTTGTGATCGCTGTCTTTCCATAAAATTAGAGCTGAAAGGATTAGTGGACTAATCAATTAAGGAATCGGCAGCTGTTTGGAGAATCTGGTTCTGACTTCTCAGAAATAAACTATCAGTTTTTTTCAGTCTACGATAATAGAAAGTTGAATATCTTTTTCTTCTGGCTAGACAAAACAAGTAAATTGACAGGGTCATCTTGGGCTTTGAGGACTTGTGATTGTTGCATATTTCCCTTTTTTCTGAAATGATATTAACCAAACAATTATCAAATTGGCAGATGAATCGTTAATTAAAATAATTGTTAGCTGTCGCATCACATCGCTGTATTCTAGATGTTAAAAACTTGAAACGCCACATGGTGGAAATTTAAGCTCTGTCGTTGGGAGCATTATTGCTGACTCATTCCTTCCATCTTGTACATGTTTGTCACATGGAAGTGTGTGCTTTTGTAAACATTTGCAGAAACTTGAAGCTGCCAGTACGAAGCACACCGAGGCCAAGCTGCATTCTCAGAGCCTTGTTTTGTCTTTTATGGTTTTCTGTTATGAGAATGAGGAGTTTGTGTGGATTCAGAATTATGTAGGGGTCTTATTTATCCATTCAAAGGATACCAGGCCAAATATTCAGGCCAGGTTGTTCAGGTTTACATTTACAGCTCTGCTGGCCGATGTGTGAAGTTATCCATGCAAGATGATCAGCATTTATTGTCCTTAAAACTTGCAGGAGAAAAACTAATTGCCATATAATATTATGACCCTCGCGAAACAATAATGTTGTTACACTTGACCATGGCCTCTCAGACACGGCTATGCTCGGTGGCAGGATGTGCAGAATGATGTGAGGTTTGCCATCCTCAATGAGCCCTTCAAAGGGGAGATGAGCAGAGGAAACTTCCTGGAGATCAAGAACAAGTTTCTGGCCCGCAGGTTCAAGGTAAACTGTGTGTGTGTGAGAGTGAGAGAGATTCTGTCTTTCTATAATCAGGGTTCTTACGGTCATGGAAACCCTGGAAAAAGTCATGGAATTTTAAAATGGTTATTTCCAGGCCTGGAAAAGTCCTTGGGGAAAAAAACAAAATCCCAAAAGTTTTGGAAAAGTCATGGAAATTTATTATATTCATACATTCATTTACGCTGAGTTTGAAATAGTTAATATGCTTTTAAAAGAAAGACGCTCAAAATATAAGCAGGCATCTATATAAATGTTTATTCTTTTAATCAAACTATTGCCTCATTCATTTGTGTCATTTAAGGTATACTGTATGCTTTGGAATTCTCATTGTTAGTTTAAATACTAAATTTTCTCACTTTCATGTATACATTTTCACAAAAATGTTTAGTCATGGAAATTTGGTTTAAAGTCATGGACATCATAGGTCAAAATGTGTATGAACCCTGTACAATATCTCACTGGGCTTGTTGTCTTTCTTTGTTTCCAATATAGTTACTGGAGCAGGCGTTGGTGATTGAGGAGCAGTTGCGCAGGGCGGCTTACTTGAACATGACAGAAGACCCAGCCCACCCCTCCATGGCTCTCAACACTCGCTTCAGTGAGGTGGAGTGCCTCGCAGAGTCCCACCAGCACCTCAGCAAGGAGTCCATGTCTGGAAACAAACCTGCCAATGCAGTTCTGCATAAAGGTAAAACATATTTAAGATCAAAAGAGATCATCAAAGTGAGGAAAATAACATGGTTCTGCACAGGCTTTGGCTCTTGTCTGGCAACTGCAAAGTCAGGCGCTGTCTTCATCTTTGATATTATGCAGAATGACATTACATCTAATTATGTAACTCAACAACAAACTCGTATTGAAAAATTCTTGTTAAGCAGGTTGCACTAAAAGAAATCCGCACAATTGCTGTCACTAATTGAGCAGATAGGAAAGGTCCTCGTATCTGCTAAGAGCCAAAGCCTGTGCAGTACCATGTTATTTTCCTCACTCTGTTCAGATCTTGGCAGGAGAATTGTTTATAATATTCTAATATTCCTTTAGTTTGAATCACAAGGGTTTATTGTTTGTAATGAGACTCTTTTGAATAAGAGGAGCTTATGTTTGTGTGTGAGAGAATAAAGTGTCGCTGTCATAGTGGTGGCATCAGGAGTAGGAAAAAGGAAGCTATTATGTAAACACAAATATTTATATATCTATTTGGAGCTGCTAAGGTTTCGAGTGACGGGTGCAACACTGGGCAGCTTCGATGTTTGAACAAAGACAGCCTTTCATTACCTCTTCTAGAAGTTGAATAGATGATCACTCGGTTAATCTGCTGATTGTTTTTCCTCAATAATATTTCAACCTATAAAATGCCCATCATATTATCCCAGAGTCTGAGGTGACGTCTTTTAAACGTTTAAGCGATAAAAGGGGGGGGAAGCAGCCAATCCTCTTTTGAGAAGCGGTCTTGAAAAATGACTATTAATCGATTGTCAAAACACTTGCTTATTAATAACTCCTCGACAAAATAATACAAACAGTAGAGAAGGAAAGATGCTGTAGTGAGTGAAAGAAAAATGATTGTTAGAAGTTGTATAATTGACATCTCTTGCTAGCCACATTAGCTCCCATAGTTATTGAGCCCTGCCCGTGCTATTTCCTCCAGCTTTATTTTGTAAATGTTGCCAGGCGAAATCCGGTCTGACAATGCTTAATGCTAAAATATGGATATTTTGAGTCCTTGAATTTCCCCAGACACAAAACTGGCTACAAACAAACAAGCAATCAATCATTTTGAGTACTGTGGTGCTGAAAGCTCATATCTGTGTTGTTTTTTTCAGTTCTCAAACAGCTTGAGGAACTGCTGAGTGACATGAAGGCTGACGTGACTCGTCTCCCGGCAACCATCGCCAGGATACCCCCTGTCGCCGTTCGGCTGCAAATGTCAGAGAGGAACATCCTCAACCGACTGGCCAACCGGGGCCCCGACGTCACCGGGCAGAACCAGACCTCGCAGCAGATGCAGGTGCCGCGTTGACCGATCCCCCTCGATCTATTTCACTCTCACTGACTCAGGCTAGTCGCCCTCACCTCACCACCATGTAGCAGACGTCCTCCCTTTCAACCGCCATGTACAGCACAGCCAGGTTAGTCCTCCTCCTTCTGCACCCACAACCCATTTCTGGACTCGGAAGGGCATCAGCTACTGGAACTGGAGTGGAACTGCAGATGCAAGATGGGAGCAATTGGACATGAGTCTTTCTCCTCCACTGGGATTCAGATGTAACTCCCGTAACCTGAGCACTGTTGTTGTGACTGAACTGTGGGCAGCTCCACTGACCTGTCCTGTTCTGTCTTCACAACAGGGTCAAACATGTGTATGTAACTGTATGTAACATGAAGAAGAAGCTAGACGGGAGAAAAAGCAGCATGCTCGGAGTATACACAGGTGCTTTGTAGTCATTTTTGAAGAAGTCAAGGGATTTTATTGTGCCCAATTTCGCCTTTAGAAAATTGTGATTTCTTTTTAAGTCATTCAACTCTAATGTCTCTGTGCGTGTGTGTGTGTGGAGGGTGTGTGTGTGGAGGGTGTGTGTGTGGAGGGTGTGTGTGTGTGTGTGTGTGTGTGTGTGTGTGT
Organism: Myoxocephalus aenaeus; assembly: GCA_038501785.1. Classification (NCBI taxonomy): domain Eukaryota; kingdom Metazoa; phylum Chordata; class Actinopteri; order Perciformes; family Cottidae; genus Myoxocephalus; species Myoxocephalus aenaeus. The sequence goes on along the minus strand of JBAMJR010000020.1, from coordinate 2,274,082 downwards.
ATGTATGTATGTATGTATGTATGTATGCAACAGGGCATATTAATGTGCACCTCTACTGCAGAATGCCCCTAACGCTGAGCGACTGTTAGTCATTTTTCTATCAGTCACTCAGTTCCGTTACCTCTTCCTGTGTCCTTACCCTCCATCCAAAACCTCCACCCCTCTCGTCAGGTGACCCAATCCAGGATCGGCTCTCTGTGCTCAAGCCCCAAACAACACCTCGACATTCCTAACTGCACCATAGATTTGCTCCCTGGAAACTCCCGAAATACGGGCATGCAATAGCTCCACAGGTTTTAGGTACATGGGATGGTTTTGAGAACGATTAATTTAATTTCTTACTGTATATTGTTCTGTTGTTTTACATTATTGAATATTATTATTATGGTTACCACCTTGTTGTTTCTATCATTGACGTTTGTTTTTAAGAACTACAATAAAAAGTCAACAGCTTTTCACGTTTTTTGTCAATTTGTAAGGAATTGCCATGAAATGTGGCGCAAACATTAATGATCCCGTCATTTTGGTGATAAAGTAACTTTTCATCTTGCATAAACGGGTCAAAATCTATTAATTCAACACTTTACGGGAACAATCACTGCAAAACTAACTTCACTCCAAACAGCTGCAGCTTTTAGCGCAAATTAGCAAATGTTAGCATGCTAACATTTTAAGATGTTGAACATTAAACCTGCTAATATCAGCATAGCAGTCCTTTTGAGCATGTTAGCATTCTGACGTTGGCTAAAAGCACAAATGTACTAAAGTAAAGCTGCAGAGCCGCTAGCAAGGCTGCAGACTGAAGTAAAGTATTTGGGGACAAATTAAACGGAAAGGTTTCTTAACAAGCTGCCACACTCTGCCAAAAGATATTCTCTCATTTGATGTTTAAATAATGGTTGTTGAGAGAAGGTCCTTATCTCTCTTCAACTGGAGAAAGCTGATATGATTCACATACATTGTATATTCATCAAAACCTTCAGTGACCTCTGCATTTGTTTATGTTTACCCTAAAGTATTTGTTGTTTAGTTGTCAACATTTATCTTGATGCTAATACCAATGTAACTGTTCAAATGAAACAAATGAGCTGAAAGAGCATGACCTACTTTGCATGCAACCCTCGAAAGACGTGGTGAACTTTACATGGAGGCAAATGTTGCTTTGCAGGAGAGATGGAAAAGCAGGAGAGCGTTTGCACATAGAGAAGGTCGTGAGAGGAGGAGAAGGGGACCGGAAGCGGCACATTTTCCTCCTGTAGATAGTTGGATAATTTAGAAAATTAGAGTAAATTGCAGGGCGGGAGCATTGGTTGGGCTGGTAATGAAGCCTGCTATCTTATCATGAGAGAGAGTTGGAGGCTGAACATAGAAAGAAAGAACAGGGGCTGTCAAAGCAGCCTGACTCTGAGTTTGGCTGTTTGGAAGCAGAGAAGTTCGTTATAGACGACAGCACAGAGGAGACCAAGCGTTCACTTCCTGGTGCAGAAGAGCCCAGACTGCAGAGAGTCCGCACTGCTAGTCCCCGAGATGCCTTGTAGGTGAGTATCTTTTACTGTATTTGTTTTTATATGTAAAAGGTTTTTCAACTCTTGTCTCATGTCTTTATTTGACATGTGCTGCTGTAGTACTTACTCGATTGTCTATTGGCATCTGTGTTTTGTTACATCTCTAGAAACGGGTTTTAATGTTTACAAACGTTTTCTATTAGGGTAAGTGGGTGATATGACTAACATCCTCAAAGTATATTATATATCTATATATCACATATTACATTTTATAATACTCAAATCCAATAATGCCAAAAATAGTCCTCTGCATCAACTTTCACCGTTGCCCACATGGATTAACACAATAGTATGACATATTTTATATATATATATATATATATATATATATATATATATATATAGTATAGCTGTCACGGTGCCAAGATTTCTAATGGTTAAAAAATCCTAAAGGTTTCATGATCATATTGCCGAAAAATGGCTTTCACAATTTCCCAGAGTCCAAGTGATATAAATATATATATATATATATGTATATATATATATATATATATATATATATATGTATATATACATATATATATATATATGTATATATATATGAGGAAGCAGTGAAAATGAGGTTTAAAAATGAGGTTTAATAAATTAATTGTTTCAACAGCGTTCATACTATTTGAATATATTATCGAGGTTTAGACGGAGGAGGGAAGGAACAGAACAGCATGTACCGGTAATAAACTCCTCTGAACAGACACAACTGATCCATTGCATGCAACAGTCTGACGTATAGGTGACATATTTGTTCTCTTTGTTGACACTGAGGCTGTGAGCAATTTGCCACATTGCTGCGTTCATCCTGCAGCCTGAGAAGTGACGCTTCGTTGTGTCGGAAGGGAACAGAAGCCAAACCAGCATCAACGGATAAACATGCAAATCTTAGAGGAGGATAATGCAAACTGCAATAGCTGGCGTTAACCACGACCCACGCCACCTGCAGCGTGCGTGGGTGTGTGTTGGGTGGGGCTACAGTATGTTGTATACAGTGGGTACGGAAAGTATTCAGATCCCTTTCACTCTTCGTTTCATTGCAGCCATTTGCTAAAATCAAAAAAGTTCATTTTATTTCTCATTAATGTACACTCAGCACCCCATCTTGACAGAAAAAAAAACAAAAATGTAGAATCTTTTGCAAATGTATTAAAAAAGAAAAACTGAAATATCACATGGTCATAAGTATTCAGACACAGCCATTTTCAGGTCTCTCCAGAGATGCTCAATTGGGTTTAGGTCAGGGCTCTGGCTGGGCCAGCCAGAGCCCTGACCTAAACCCAATTGGTGTTTGGCTGTCCACCAACGTTCACCATCCAACCTGACGGAACTGGAGAGGATCTGCAAGGAAGAATGGCAGAGGATCCCCAAATCCAGGTGTGAAAAACTTGCATCATTCCCAAGAAGACTCATGGCTGTACTAGCTCAAAAGGGTGCTTCTACTCAATACTGAGCAAAGGGTCTGAATACTTATGACCATGTGATATTTCAGTTTTTCTTTTTTAATAAATTTGCAAAAATTTCTGTCAAGATGGGGTGCTGAGTGTACATTAATGAGAAATAAAATGAACTTTTTTGATTTTAGCAAATGGCTGCAATGAAACAAAGAGTGAACAATTTTAAAGGGGTCTGAATACTTTCCGTACTCACTGTATATTGTAGGTTCTTCCACTTATTCATAGGTTTTAGCTTTTTGCTCAAAGTAGTTGTGTTGTCAGCTGTACATGTGTTTGTCCTACTTCTACCTCTTTCAAACCTCTTGTAGGTCAAAATGATTTGCAAGTTAAATGTTTGTTCCATTTGGTAAACAAGCTTTCCTTATGGTGCAGTTTTTGTTGCATTATATGGACACTAGTGTCTCTTGCAAGCCTCTACATGCATTTGAGATACCAGGACACACAAATAAAACACATGGCTGAAGGTCTTCTGCTTCAAGCCCCTCCATTGTAGTTCTGTTGGAGTTCACAGATGCAAATGGTTTACCATTTGAAAGCAGCTCACACACACATGGGGGGAGGGGGGAAGGTTAAACTACAAATAAGGAAGTGTTCTTTCAGTTTGACCTTTGTCAGTGACACACACACACACACACACACACACACACACACACACACACACACACACACACACACACACACCTGGAAGTAAAGAACAGACAACAGTGGGAGCAGGCAGAGGGAAAACTCTTTGCAAATGTCTGACTGAGAGACAACGTGTGGGCTTGTTCACAAGAGGCTAAAGCTTGATCATTTGTGGATTGTTTATTCCTGTAACGAAGGTGGAATATTACAGGACAGGCACTCTTGCTCATGATTCAGCTATGAATGGAGCAGTTTGTATCACCCTTTGTGTGTTCTTCGTCGAGATCCGCACAGAAAACTAAACGATGGAGCACCAGAAAGCAAGTTTTCAGAGTTTAAACCTACTTTGCTATTCATGAGTTTTTTGTTGTGGCCGTCTATATTAAACACAAATACATGCCTCTATCTGTTGGAGGAATTCGGGTCTGTCAGCTATTTTAGTTCCTGTCTTGCTTTCACTATTTTGTGAAAGGAGATGTAAAAAGGAAGGAAGGGGAGAGCGAGAGAGAGAACGACATAGAGAGGAGGGCAGAGAGACGTATACAGTTCAGACGTCTCTGCGACTGTCAGTTGTTTCCAGAGGAAGCCGAGAAGAGTAAGTGTTTACCTGCTTTCCTATTGGGGCGGAGAGGGTTGGATAGGAGGAGGAATGAGCCGAGGGAAGCGTGGAAGGAGAGGAGGAGGAGAGTGCGGGTAGTTTGAGTTGTTTTGTGAATGTGGTGTGATACAGAGAAATAGAGTTTATATTTGTCATACTTTACAAGTGTAGATAGTGTAGAGGCTGTGTTTAAAAGAGCAAAAGCATGAGATTGAACGTTTTCTTCTGTTCAGTGTGCTGCTGTGTAGTGAGGAAGTATTGAGGAACTAGGTGTTCCTCTAAAGAGTGAGAGATAATACAATACAAAAACCGTGCTTACACTTGTGAGTCTGCACTTGTGCACACGTGACTCTCACCTCTCACTCTCCTTCTCTTTGGTCCCAGAAGGAGTGAAGAGACAACATGGTCCGGTGAGTCGAGCCTCCGCTGAACAACACAATGCTCCGCTGGTCGGCTCTGGTTGTGTTCTCTGTGTTTCGTGCCAGCCGTGATGACAACTTCTCTGTTTCCATTCCTCCTTCTCTTTCTTACTCCGGCTGTCGACTCGTCTGGCTCGGCTTCCTCTATCATGTGATTTGTGATGTGTTGTGTGTTGTTCAGTGTCTGTTTGTGTAAAGAAAATGTGTCATAAAGGATGTTTTAGTTCAGTGGTTGAGTGAGAAAGTCCTCAAGATTCAAGCTATTGAAGGTTCTTTACAATGTTCCCTTTAACTTGAGTTGATGGTCTTCTCCTTCTGTGACTGTGTTCTCTTTAACCCACTTGCTGTAACAGTTTTTTTTTGCAGTGCAGACACAATCTGATCGTGCATGCACAGTGTTCTACATTTTTTGAAGTTGTATTCTACAACATTACAAGCTTCATAATGTATGTTTTAACTGTGAAACTCTAAGGAAAACTTAATATGATTTAACAACTAGATAAAAGCGGCAGGTTCAGTTTCAGGAAAGCAAATTGAAAAGAGAATTGAACAATTTGGTGACATTAAAAAACAGGTCTTTAGTTAGTTTTTGTATTGTTAGATCAAAATCTGTTTGTCCAACTTGACCTAAACAGACTTTTTCCACCCTCAAAGAGCTCCAGGAAATGATCAAATGAAAGGTGTTTTGTCCGAGCTGTTGCAATTATGTTACATTGAGTAACTGAAGTCCCCAGTGCTGTTGATAGGCTTTCAAGCCGGAGCTTTACCAGATTGTTTGGGTTATAGTTTAGATACAGTATGTTATTGCAGTATTGTATTCTGAAATTAAGATGTTGATTAAGGTGTTAAACTATCGGTTAATACACTTTTTGTGATTTAAAGTTAGTTAAAATATGTTTCTTCCGGTCTGCAGTCAGAGCAGCATTTTCTACAGGATGAGAAAGAATGAATACAGTTTGAAAAATAAAGACTATAAAAACTGGACTGGGAATGAAATAATATGAATATTAGTTATGGTACCCATTAATAAATTAATGGTTTAATCTAAAACGTATAAAACATATTGCCAAATGCTCATCAGAGGTTAAATATTTACATCTACAAGACTTTAACCAGCAAATATTATGTAATATTCTAAGATTCATAAATGATCTGTCAACTGACTGCAAGAATTACGGGTTAATGATTTCATAATTAGATAAGTCTGTGCTGAGACCGCTGGAAATTGTACGTGGATGTGTGTGCTAATAAAGCTGTGCGTGTTGAAATCAGATACAAGTCTTATATTTGGGTGTATTAAGAGCAGTTATATTCATACTGAGTATATTTTTACTCCGATACGTGTGCTGATGCAGGTGGTTCCACAGAGACATCACAGGCCTGCAGGCCGAGGACAGGCTGAAGACTCGAGGCATTCATGGTAGCTTCTTGGCTCGACCCAGCAAGAAAAACGTAGGAGATTTCTCCCTGTCCGTCAGGTAATAAAGTCTGCAAAAACACCCTAATCTTGCTTTTACATTTCTATCTCCACAGCTGAGAAGAAACCTTACTTCCATGCCTTAAGATCAACCGCGTGGCTCCTTTACTTAGCAAACCGTAAAGAACATAAATAGTGTTATTACAGAACCGGATTCATTGCTGCAGCACATTTATAATTCAGTTTAGGAGACACTGGACTCTTACCGTTACTGCTTTTTTATTTACCTACTAAATTAATCTGCCAGCGTTAAACTTCCCTGTTAATCAAAAAACTGTTGCACAACTATTATGTGCTGGACATGCGAATATTCTTCCTCTGTGTAGATGGAAACGTTTCCTTGCACTTTTTGGGTACAATTAAATCACACCTTGCTTTTCTATATGTATCAGTGCAGATAAATATTTAAATACCAATAGAATTCTAACAGACTAAAGATAATGTTCATTACTAAAAATAACACCTTAACAAATCAATTGAATCACATAAAGTTAAATGTAATGAGTGTAATAACATGTGACACACAGTGAGTAGCTCTTCAACATTGGTCATTTGATTTGACCGATAACATGTTTCCATGTTCGTTCATGAGTTTTAATTGATGTAAATATGTTTAACATCTGGTTATAAACTGATCACAGTACTTCAGTCTGTAGATCAAAGAGATAAACGATTAGATTTGTAAATATATTGAATCTGTACTGATGCAGTTCTGTTAAACTGTGTAACTCGAGAGTTTCTCACACCGCTATTTGGGTTTTCACAGTATATTGTGAGAATTGCTCTTCCTGTGTTAATATTTTTGTTCAGGACTTTAAGGAAGGTTATTGGGTAACTCTTAATACTTGAACATATCAGATCATTAAGTTATCGATCACAGTGCAGCAGTCTGTAGTTGTAAGACGTAAAATATTTAAATTGAATTGCATATTTTCTGAACAATTGACCACATCAGTGAATATGCACCAAACACTTCAGGGCTTTTCTGTTTTTGAGAAGTTTTTACATGTTGCCGTTTTCACGAGTTCCAAAGACAAATGCTTCAGCTGGAGCCTTTAAACTGCATGAATGTGATGTGGATGTAAAATATGTTCTCCAAATAAAATATTTTACCCAAAAAAACTACATACATTACAACTTAGATTCCTGGTCTTAACTAATTAGAGGAAACTCCAAATTTAAATTATTATTATTATTATTATTAGGCAGCCGTCTTTTCATGATGATAGAGAACACAAAGTGAAAATACTGAAAGTTCAAATGTATGTGTCATAGACTAACATATATACAGAACACTACATATGCAGTAGTAAAATGTGTAATCGGATTCGTGGCCGAGCACGAAAACTCTGCATTTCTTCTAATTTTGAATGTTGTTGAAGAAATATTATTGTGCAGTTTTAACTTTCATACCTAAACACTCCTGGGACAGAGATGTTCTCTTTTCTGTCATCTAGAAGTTTTTTGTCGAGGAAAAAACATTGACAGCCGGCTTAAACCGGACTGTGTTATCTCCTCAGGGTGGGCGAGCTGGTGACCCACATCCGGATCCAGAACACAGGAGACTACTACGACCTGTATGGCGGGGAGAAGTTTGCCACCCTGTCAGAGCTGGTGGAGTACTACACGGCTGAGAACGGCATCCTGCAGGACAAGGACGGCACCGTCATCGAGCTCAAATACCCCCTCAACTGCTCTGACCCCACAACAGAGAGGTCTGTGCTGCTTACGTCCCACTGTTGAACCGCCTTTGGGTTAATGTGGCCCACAGTCTCTGGCTTCTCTGAGCTGTCTACTCCTACATTCTCGGGTTCGGTGGTAAAGTCAAGCTGAGCGTTATTTCCTTCAACAGTTGTTTATTTACTGAGGATCAGTGTCATTTGTAGGTTTGATATTCCATGAGGTTTACATATTTTCCTCTGGGGTGATGGTGTTTTACTTGAAGCCTTTGAATTTTGGTTTGTTAGCATCTTTGTCAGAATGTGAGTCACAGCTGTTGAGACTTACAATCTGCCTCGCTGCTGCAGCTATTGGATCATGATCAGGTTGACATTATCAGAGGTGGGAAACAGCGGAGTACATTTACTCAAGGTCAAAATCAGTCAAGTTTTTTTTAAACTGAAGATTCTATCGTTCAATTTAGCTTTTTTTTGGGTGGAGGGTGGGTGTTAACGTTTCCTGCACATAAAGACTATAATGCAACACAAGAATTGAAATACAGAAACACATAAAACTAGGAAAAACTGCTAAAGTTAGACCAACCAATGAACAGAAAAAGGTAAAACAAGATAACAAGATAACAAAAAACGTGGCAGCACACTTTTAAGAAATAACATTTGTCGGAAAATAATCTGACTATTTTTATGTTGAACAATTTAACGTGATTATTTGTCCTCGCAATCAGTAATTCAAAGTCTTTGTTCGTCTTATGTTAGAGATCATCCATGAATTGACAACAAACCTGCAAATGCATTAAATTATATTCTATCCTAATTAATAATTGGATATAACCTGTGATCAGAGAGACCAGTTCACAAGGAATATTTCTGCTTTTTATTTCGATACATTTTCTGAATCCGTCGGCTGTTCCTGGTTGCTTTGCAAATTAAGATTTTAAATTCAACATTAGATACACTAGTAAATACTATTCTTTTGTTAGGAAGACTTCTGTTTCTATATTATGTTAAACTTCACAGAAAAAGCCTTGTTGTTTCTGACACTGTTTAAAGTAGTTTTTGAAATCTTTTTCAGTATAAAGGATTATGTTATTCATCAAATACTCTTGAATGATTACAATTCCCAGAACAGAATATACACATTGTTAACTCAGCATATGCGCAGACTGACAGTAACTGACATAAAGTACTCTTCACAATGTAGTTTTGATTAGGACTTTAATTTGACCTAAAAGTATGCTTTTTAATACAGGGCTTACTGATAGTAGTAACCTGCTCTGTTGGCTAAATATAGCTGTTAGTTAATTTGAGGTATTTCTGTGTTTGCATGCAGAGCCGACCACAACAAAGAAGCCACCAGGTTGCTGCCATAAACAAGATACAACTATAATTCTGTTTACTGCTTGTCAAATGCACGGGAAAAAAACAAAACTTCCTATTAGAGTTTTTATCCTCATTTGCTCACTTTGTACATTTGACTGCATGCCGTTGCTGCTGGAGGTGTTTGGTTGTTGACGGAGCTTTCCTTCCAGCATGAAATATTGTGCAACTGTTATCTTCTTAAAGTAGGTTGATATCAACTTGTATAAACTTATACAGTTGCACTCCTTTTATGAGTCAAAGAGGACACTACTTTCTATCGTGTGTGAGTGCGTATGTTTGGCTGTGTGACTTTGTACTTCACCCTAGTTGGAAGCTCTGCCCTCTGCCCCCCCTCGTCCTTCTCTTTCTGTCAGTTGTCTAACTTCCCTTTTGTTGCTGCGGTTGGAAACTTTAGATTTTGACACAGTTTTGAAAGTAATGGCCAGACCCTATGTGTCTTCCTCTATTGCACACTCCATCATGTTCTTTCTCACTCGCCGTCTTCCTCATCTCACCAAATCTCTCTCTCATCTCCAAGTGTGATTACACACACCTCAGCAGGTCACCCTTTATGTTAACGCTCATGTATCGAGTTCTGGCGGCTTGTCTCAGAAAAGAGGATAAATATGATCAGGCCATTATGTTGTTGGCATTAATCACGGTTATAGGTGGAACAAACCTGGCTAACATGTTTGCATGTTAGTCTTCTGTCCTCTGCAGTACTCCATCAACTATTTCCCTGGAAAAGCTGTTATTTAAGCTGCACGGACACCACCTTTTTTTGCTTCATGCAACCTGCTCTTTTTAAAAACTAGAGTCTAATTTCAGTTTCTGTAGATCTATACACTGTAATTTGACGAGTTAGTCATTAAAAACATGTGCAAAAGGGTATAAAGAGAGCAGACACAGTGTGTGCATGGGGGGTATCTGTGGTTGTTACATGTAGGCTATAAATACTCTGTCCGCTTCAGCCATGAAATCTGTCATCTGAAATTTTCCGACCGCAAAGCAGGAAGTTTAGAAGTAGAAATCGAGAACAGTGCCTAAAATTAAGTCACAACCCAACACAGCCGAGTGTGCCTTCACTAATTCACACACGCTGCACAAAAACACACACACACACACACACACACACACACACACACACACACACACACACACACACACACACACACACACACACACACACACACACACATACAGAGTACGGTGGTGGACAGAAATATAACCTGCCTGTTACAACAACATCTGTACATGCTGTTTTTAACATTACACCTGATTGTGTTGCGGCTTTCTATTTCCACTCACGGTGTTGTGAGCTCCAGAGTCTAGTGCACCACATCAGTGAGTGTCTGACAACCGCTTTGCCTTGAATAGACTTATACATGTAATTCACTAACGGTGCTCTGCTCACATAAGACATACAGGAGGAGGAGGTTTGTTGTTTACTTGCTGCGTACATAATGTCAAGCTTAAAGACATTTTCTCAAGAAATGCAATTCACCGTCAACTAACTGCATGAGACAGACGCTGCCTTTTTGCAGATCATAGCAGTGAACCATCGCCACAAACAAAGTCAAATGTAGCTCAGGGCATGAATATATTTTAGAAATGTGCGCACAATCTGGACATTCAGTGCCTTTTTCCTCTCAGGTGGTACCACGGCCACCTGTCTGGGCTGAATGCAGAGAAGCTGCTCGGCGCTCGAGACGAGTCTGGGACCTTCCTGGTCAGAGAGTCGCTGTCCAAACCTGGAGACTTTGTCCTGTCGGTTCTGACGGACGAGATGGGCAAAACTGGAGGAAAGAGGGTCTCCCACATCAAGATAATGTGTCAGGTGGGTGTTTGTCCTTGTGTGCGTGTGTGTGTTTCAGTGAGTGACCATGCATGCAAGACAATTGGTGGATGAAACTAGGGTTTTTTTCTTGGTCAGTCTTCTGCTTTGAATATACAGAATTAGGATTGCCTGAAACAGATTCACGTCACGCAGAATATGTTCTGGTATTCCCACAGTTGTGTAATGCTCTTTGAAATGTGTTTAAAAGTCTCATTTCCCCTGGCTTAGGCAATACAAGACTGTTGCTCATATTTAAACTCTGCAATTGTTCATAAATGTCCGGCACAGGTTTACTTCCCCAACAGTTATCCTCACAAAGAAACAGTTTTTTATCTTAGAAAAAATATGTGAAATGCAAAACTGTATGCTGGTGTTTATAGATGAAGTGGAAATAGTGGTATTCACAGTATAGCAACAGGTCACACCGCAGTCCTCAAACTCATTTTCATAGATTGTGTCTTGCCGTCATCAACAGGGATTTTGCATTTTATTTTTAGCAGTGGTTCACCTCATACAGAAAACACTGTCCAGCCCTCATTTAAATGGATGCCTTATTTTTATGCACCAATGATGTGCAAAAGATTAATGTGAGATTAGTGGAAGGGTCACAATGGCTTTTTCATGAGCACGTGGCAGATTAGGTCAGTTTCCTGAGCGTACCCGGCTCAAAAGAGCCTATGACCTGCTGTTTGTGTCAGTGAACTACATTTATGTGTTTTACACAAAATTAATTAATTTGACTTGTTCTATTGAGGTGTTGAAAAGCATCCAACCATAAAATAGCCTTTTGTGCACAATATAAGTTGAGTCTTTGTTACAATAAGACTACTCTTTGGGGCTATTGTATTATGTTCTTTGATTCTATTAATTTCCATTTTGATGAGAGGACATGTACAGATTATTGTGTTAACACAATTACTTGTTCACCATCTTCTATTCTTCTCTTTTGAAACTTCATTTTTACACCAGATCCTTTGGCACAACCTCTCTGTTTGTGTGTTTATCCAGACTGATGCGTTGTATGTTTGTGTGTTTTGTGTTCAGAATGACAGGTACACAGTGGGAGGTTCAGAGTTGTTTGACACGCTGACAGACCTGGTGGATTACTACAAACGCAAAGGCATCGAGGAGATCTCTGGGAACTGGGTGCATCTCAAACAGGTGAACTCAACTGTTTCACATCAACGTGTCTGATTTATCTTTAAGTGGAATGTTAGTAAGCTGTGAAAAACAGAGACATGCTTTTGTGAATTATTAAGATGAGCCGCACAGCCCACAGATAGGAAATATTACTCACAGCTTAATGTGGCCTTTCTGACTGATGTTATGTATTGCGTTCAATTTCCTCATATTTTCTTTCATCTCTATAATAAGATTGTTCCTCTCTCTCTCTCTCTCTCTCTCTCTCTCTCTCTCTCTCTCTCTCCTCTGCAGCCATATTTCTCCACCAGAGTGAATGCAGCAGATATCGACAGCAGAGTGAAACAGCTGGATCAGACCACACAGCAGCAGGAGGAGGGCGAGGGAGAGAAGAGCAAGGCGGGCTTCTGGGAGGAGTTTGACGTAAGATCTGAAACGGCCTCGCTTATGTTCACCGTGACTTTTTCTGATCGTGGCGCTTTTGTGAAAGAAGCACAGGGTTGTCATAAAGTGGGACAAAGTCTATTATACATCAGTTGTCTTATTACAAATTGACCGTCAGTGATCTCAAGACTTCCTTCCTGTGTGACAGAACTAGACGTGCTCTACTACCATCCTGTGGTCCCAATGCCATATTACATCATAAGGATTTGAGTATGTAGTTTTGGAAGAGTGACCATATTCATTTTACTTAAAAAAATCACTAGACTTGACTTTTGAGTGTAATGAAGTGTAAAAGCTACTTTAGAAAGCAAATTTAACTCAAATAAACTGCAGGTGGGGGTGGCTTAGGCTGCAACTGATGAATATTTCCATTACTGGCTCATGTGATGATTAGTTCCTCAATTGTTTGGTTCATAAAATGTCAGACAAATGTTAATCACAATGTCCCAGAGCCCAAGGGGACATCTTTAAATTGCTCATTTTGTCATGAGAGAAAAGAAACAAATCCTCACAATCAGGAAATTGGAACTTGGGAACATTTTACATTTTTGCACAAAAACAAGTCTTAAATTATTTATCGATTAAATGATTAATTGATCACCTTTAGCGTGGACACAGCTCCAGTTTCAAGTTTTATCAGTAGTTTCATTACAAGTTTGATTGACATATTTGAATGAAATACTGGTCAAGAAAAGTAAATTATTTGATATACTTACAGAAAAACTGTGCACTGTCATAATTCATTCATAACACATACTGTTTAATATTACTACGTAGTGGGAATTTGGGACACAGGAAGTATCACACAGTCTTCTGTCTCTCCCAAAAGGCTCTTCAAAAGTTTGAGGCAAAGATGAAAAAGAGCAGAGAGGAGGGCCAGAGGCCTGAAAACAAGAGCAAAAACCGATACAAGAACATTCTTCCCTGTGAGTGTTTAATCCTCTCAGTATCATTACCTTTTCAAATGAACCAAATCTTACGACACATTTTGACAGTCCTGACTTTAACCAAATGTTCTTGTCTTCCACCGTTTCTTCTCTCTGTCCGCTTGTTCTCAAAAGTCAATGACACCCGGGTCACCCTGCAGGACATGGATCCCGATGTCGTGGGTTCAGATTACATCAACGCCAACTTCGTGAAAGTAAGTCTCCAAAGCCTCCGGTATAGAAACGACACCACGAGATGACGAAAACACAACGCTATTTGTCATCGTCCTCTTTTAGTTTGTAAGGTTTGTTTGTTTCCTGAGCAGCGTTCAGTGGTTCATTTTGTGTTTGCAGAACAACCTGTGGGAGTCCGGAGATCAGAAAGTTTACATCGCCACCCAGGGGTGCCTAGCAACAACTGTCAACGATTTCTGGCAGATGGTATGGCAGGAGAACACAAGGGTGATCGTCATGACAACGAGAGAGGTCGAGAAAGGGCGGGTCAGTTTTCAAAACAAAAGCGGCTTTGGTTTTCTTTTGGTTTTCTTTTTATTTTGAAATTACTGAAAGCATGAAAAAGGAATTAAACTGAAATAAAGTAGCTAAAAAAAAAGAAAACATGAAGAATTTCTGCTTTTAAATATATGAATATACAGAAAGTACCTTAGATATGAAAAAAAGTATATACATTTAAGTGCGAGAGGTTCAAATCCAAAGGTTGAATTTTAAACGCACAGTTTTCTGCAGATAAAGTTCGAATTTAATAGATTCATTGTTTATTTTTGTGCAGAATAAATGCGTGCCATACTGGCCCGACATTAAGACCTCCAAGGACGTGGGTCGGTACGCGGTGACCTGTAATTCAGTGAGGGAAGCTACTGATTACAAAATCAGAGTTTTGGAGATCGCTCCTGTAGACCAGGTAACCTCTGACCTCACTGCACTCACTCATCGTTGTATATGTGCTGACATAAAGGGCTCTGATTGTTATTTTGTTAATCCCATAATGTTGTCTCGTTCCCAGCCAAATAATTCTCGTACCATCTGGCACTACCAGTACATGAGCTGGCCTGACCACGGCGTCCCTCAGGAGCCGGGTGGTGTCCTGAGCTTCCTCAATCAAGTGAACTCTAGACAGGCGGACTATCCTGATGCTGGACCCATGATCATCCACTGCAGGTACGGGACGGCTGGAGAGCCAAACGCCTCATGGCGCTTATTGTAGAGATGTTGTTACTCAAATCCGTGGCGGCACGCCTGCATGAAACCTGCATCAAAACTGAAAGCAAACTCTCGCTGTGAAAGTGAATGATTCATTAGAGCATTGATTGCAATAGCAGGGTTACAACTAATGATTGTTTTTCACTGATTCATTTGTTGACATTTCTTTTTCAAAACACCGATTAATCATTGAGTCTATTAAAAAGGAGAAAAAAAGTCACCATTTCAATTTCCAAGAGATGACCGCAGCTAACACCCAAATGCACATGTTTGTTCATGTTGATTCTATGTTGACGAGGCTGCTGTACTCATGTACATGTAGTGTGCTCTATTATTATGACTACTGGAGTGTGATACATGTGCAATTTGTTGGTTGGTGGCAGTCTGTGCATGTACTGTATGTATGCACTATGTCATTTAGTATTTTCTCAACACTAGATATTGTACGTGTCCAAGACAAATTTCCTTCAGGACCGAAAAGTCTATCTTAATTTATTATATTATTTTAGAAGTAATCTAAAGCTTTTTTTTCATTAATTCTCTTAACAATTCATTTATTGTCAAAAAATATTTATTCTGGTCCACGTAACCCAGACAGTTAAACTGGTCCGTTTGTGAGACATAATGATGCACTTGGAGATGTGAGAGTTTCGCAGGGAGATCTACGTGTCAGGGAGATCGTAAATCCTCAAACTTTAAATGTGGAAGACGTCTGTTCTGGTGTAATGTGAAAAACGTCACAGCATTAAGTTGATCATAAATTGGGTGATAACACTACACGGTTTACGATTAACATGATTACATATTCAGGATTAAGATTAGTAGCCGAACAAAGGTTTTGAGTCAACTGACAGTTTATCCTTATGGAATGTGTAATGTGGAGGACACTGAGGTCGATTGTGCTATTTTAAAACTTGTTGTTTAAAGGATTATATGACCCTTGTGTAAGTATTTATGCAAGCATGTTCACAAAGCTGCACAGCAGTAATAAGATGCCCCATACTTTATTTTTACACAGTTGTTCCCAAATTGTCTGACAATTGCCCTTAAATCCCATCAGGCTCAGCTGTACTTTGTGTTTTGTGCTGATTATCAAATATCAACATGTTCGAATTCTAAACTAAGATGGTGAAGACGGTTAACATTACACCTGCTTAACATCAACATGTTAGCATTGTCATTTTAGCATGCAAGTGTATTCGTAGCATGCAGTACAGCTAGCATGGCTCCAGACCTTTAGTTTTGTTAGGAGAGGTAATGATGTTTAGTCTTGTTTGATTGATGGAAAGATTAATGAATTAACTTTGTTTTCTTCTGTGAATTCTTGCAGTGCTGGAATTGGTCGAACAGGCACGATTGTGGTGATTGACATGATCATTGAGACCATTGACACTATAGGTAACTTTTGTTGTTGTTGATCGAAATCAGTTCTCAAGCTGTGTATCGAGTAAAAACAAAACCATTCAAAAATACACCGTTTCTTTTTCTTTTTTTGTTATACTACCTCCACCCATGCTTTCATATCTCACACTGCAGGTCTGGACTGTGATCTTGACATCCCGAAATACATCCAGATGGTGCGAGAGCAGCGCTCTGGGATGGTGCAGACAGAAGCACAGTACAAGTTCATCTACCTGTCTGTGTCTGAGTACATACAGACCACCAAGGCCAAAGACTGTGCCTCCATGGTGAGCAACAGGGCAGGAGAACTCCATGAAGAGGATAAGATGATTAGTCTCTTCTTGTGGGTGAAATAGAGATTGGTATAGGGGAAACAGGAAAGCATATGTACGTCAATAGGCCTTTGCACTTTTGACTACTGATTTGAACACTCCAGTCGGCTAGCTCAATGTCAGCAGAATGATATGTTATCAGAGAGTGGCTTGTGAAAGATGAACGTTGACCCTGAGAAACAATCGACGGCAACCAAAACAATTACATGACTTCTATCTCTGTGTTTGAGTAATCCTCAAGTCATATCGGAAATGTCTCTCTCTTCCTCAGGAAACCGAGACAGAGTATGGAAATCTGCAACTTAAACACCAACCAGCGAGCAGGAAGGTCTCAAAGTGAGTGAGCGTGTGTCTCTGTCTATGAAAAAGAGAGAGAAAAAAGTCTGTGTGAATTGGATGTCCGTGATACATTTACATCGCTCCTCTAAACCTCACACTGCCGCCCAACTTTCCTTTCAAAAACACCGTCTCCAGCCTGATGTCAAAAGAGAGTATAAGCTTGTTTGGAGAAGAGGTTGTGGGTGGAGGGAGGATGCATTGTAGTTGCAGCTGAACCTCAGTTTCATTCTTCTTTTTATCTTAGGCATTGCAGAGAATTATTCACTTATAATATAATAATTTTACCTTCCAAAAACAAAATCACTGTTCGTTGTCTAGCTTTAATCTCTGGAATATAGACACTAAAGACAAAAAACAAAGTTGGGAAATTAATCCTTGTTTAAAAGCTGATTAATGTATAAACTATGGAGCCTTTTTCCACAGTTTACCATAGTACCAGTATGTACCAGTACTATGCTCTTAACAAGCAGTGGTAAGTCAGTCCACCACTTTGGTGCAGACTGAAATGTCTCAACAACTATTGGATGGATTGCCATGAAAGTCCGGTGATCCCCTGAATGTTTAACTATAGCGTTATCATTATTTCTCTGTGGACATTAAAGCAGACCTATTGGAGGAAAACTGCACTTCCATAAAGATGAATGACTCACAAGAGACAAGCTATTTATTTTTTTAAGAGTTTTAGTCTGGTTTCAAGTTCCAAAAATGGCAGGATCCTTCAATTCCCATCGTGCAACTTGAAACATATGCAATCCGAGTCATTTTTACTTTAGAAAGTCCCCTCTAGAGCAACAGAAAAGATTATACGACTGGTTTAACTCCTCGTGAAGAGTTAAGTGAACCTCATGTGTAAAAATGGTGGAGTCTCCCTTTAATGGACAACAGAAGTAAACAAGATACAAGGTTTTTTTTGTGACCTCAAAGGCCGGAAACCACTATGAACTGAGTTGTTGTTCTAATTAGCCAATTAGGGAAGAAATAACACAGCACACAACACTGAACAACTGAGCCCAGAACAGCGTAAACTTTGACCCACTTGGAGCTCTGAATGGTTGGCTGCCAGCTTTGAGTGATTGAGTCATGGTTTGTAAATTCAGTAATCTCTGTTCATCTGAAGCAATACTCAGCATTTCTTTTTTTTTACTATTTCCAGAAACACGGAGGACGTTTACGAGAATCTGTCAAAAGGAAAAAAGGATGTGAAGAAGTCAAAGTCTGACAAGAAAAGTGGCTCCGTGAGGAAAAGATAGAATAACGTTTTTATCGAAGTACTTCATGTTGTTATATTTATGCAGGCCCTCTTTTGTTAAAGCATTTGTATTTTAGTGGAGACCCAATTCAATGTGTGAAATGTGTTGACATCGGATGTGTCACATGAATTCTTGGTTGACGCGTTTGTTGAGAATAAAGTCAGAACATGTGTGAACACTTCGTTGTGTAATTGTCTTTCTTTAAATGTCAGTTATTTGAACAAACACACTAGTATTTGTGGGGTCCTTCAATATTTAAAAACAGTTGAGTTTTAGCAGCAGGTGTAACGATTTCACCACTTTAGGTTAATAGAATTGATAATTTTTTGTCCTCAAGCTTAATTTGTTTTATATTAACCCAAGTGCGTCAAGAGCAGGATATATGTTTATAATGGGTTGTTTAGAGAAGCAAAATGTTTTAGCTCTACTTCAGGCATTTTGATGATAACACAAATGTTTGATTTTAATCACGTTTACATCTTCTGTTCTTTATTTACTTCTGCTACTTTTAATTTATACATAAAATCTTTTGTCAATTAACTTTTTCTTCTCAGACCCAGAATTCATAAATCATCAAACCTTCCTCTCTCTCTATTTCCTGAGCTATACGACTGCTTTTTTTCATATAGACATTTGCACCTTTATCAAACGTCAACCAACCCAAAGAACACAGACTGTTTCCAACTTGCATTTACATCTTGATTGACAAGTCTTTTGAACACTGACAACAGAAAATCTTAAATTGTTAAAGGTTTGATCAGTATTTCAGATAGTGTTTTACTTCTAAATTTTAGATCAAAATAGATTTTTAGACATCTTCAAACTCCATCTGCTGTTGGATATCAACTATACTACATCAGTCGTGTTTAAGGAAATATGTAAAATCATTGGCATACATTGGAATGATAATCTAAATATCAAACTTATACATTAAATGTTTGCAGCAGCCTGTTATTATTATTATTATTATTATTATTATTATTATTATTATTATTATTATTATTATCATGCCAAAGAAATACAGAGTGGACCTTTAACCTGCATACATTACTGGGCAATTGGGTAGTGCAGTATTTAGGCATCCCTTGTGTGTCCCTAAATCTGAAATAAAGCGTTGCCTCTTCTCAGGACACAACCCAAAGGTGGAAACATACATTTACTCAAGTACTGCACTGAAGTAGGTATGTTGCTTGATGCTACTTTGTACTTTGACTTCCGTCCACAACAATTCAGAGGCCAAAAATTGTACTTTCTACTCAACATTTACAGTTACTTTTCAGATTCAGATAACAAAATATAGTAACAAAATAAATGATGTATTATTTTAGGGTTTAAGACTTTCACAAGATATATGAAGTATATGTCTTGACAAATAAGTCTCACCAGCTGCAACATTGAAGTAAAGAACACATTAATGCATCAATAATATAGATTATTCTGAAACGGGTCGACATAATCTTTGCTTTTACTTTTGCACTTTAAGTACATTTTTATGCTAATACTTTTGCACTTAAGTACCTTTATTCTACACTGTGTGTGAGATAACCTCGCACACAGCTCCCAGTATAAGTACACACTTAAATCTGTGACATGCATTACATCCTCACCCCCCCCACCACATGTTTTAGGGATCCGAAGCACCGCCTCTGAATTGATCCCTCTGAGTAACGCATGAGATGAGCGAACCTCCCCCTGGATGTGTCCCAGCCACAGTGAGTCACAGCTGGCTGCAAACCATTTCAGAAATCCAGCGCGAGTCTCCACCCGAGAGGACGTTCACTGAAGACCGAAACACTGTGCAACAGTCTCATTTTACGCGTCCAGAATCCAGTCATTGTCCAGGGACGTTGCACAAGTGAAAGTGATATCCAACGAGGCGTCAGCAGCCCTGAGGTGCAGACTTGACTCAAGGGGAGAGAAAAAAGCAAGAAGGAGGCAAAGTAGACATTTCTGCTCGTCTGGAGTTTTGGAGGGAACAAAATGTCTAAACCTGATTATTCCGGCACGTTTATTATGGTGGAGCAGGACAACATGGACTCCTACCTCGCAGCTTTAGGTAAGACTCTGCCAGTCGCATCCGCGTAGCTTTCACACAAGCTGTAACCCCCGAAGACAAATCCTTTGTATGTATTAAACCCCACGTTCAGACTTTTGTTGCACCTTTATTTTGATACTTGTATATTTTGAATGCTTTGATGCTTTGAATTAATCGTTTTAATCATTGATTTCATAATGTGGATCATCTTCATTTGCAGCTGCACATTAGTGAAATGAAATCACCACCTTGTCCTTTCCATGACCCCAGACCCACACACACACACATTCATATGGGTGGATCCACTCTGTCTGCACTGAGACAAGACAAAGCCCTTTTAATAAAGCAACAATAAAGTATAGCTCATGGTATATTAATCCTATTATTAATGATCTTCTCTCAGATATTAATTTCGCCCTGAGGAAGATCGTGTGTTTGCTGAGGCCCACCAAGGAGATCGTCCATGACCTGGCCACAGGGGCCATGAGGATCCGCACTCTCACCACCTTCAAGAACTTCAACATGGATTTTACTATCGGAAAAGAATTCACCGAAGACTTGGGACCCGTGGACGGTCGTACTTGTCAGGTGCGTGTTGTTATTCTGAATATAAACATGATCTTGTTTGGACATGCAGACAGGCTTTCTGATACGATAATGATACAGCATCATCACTTGTTATACAAGCTTGCTTTGTTTTATTTCATTTGGAATGTGTCTGGAAAGTCAACACACCGACTGCTGTGTTTTTGTGTTGGAGCCACCCGCTGTGGCTTTAAACCTCCTTTGAGCCTACAATGAGGGATGTGTGTGTTTAATAAGCAGGGGATAACAAAAACACTCCAATAGTGTTTAGTTTCCAAAACTTATTCATGAATCTGAATTAGCAGCACGATCTTACGGTGTACAACTTTTTTTTTTTTAAGTGCGAAAACGAAAGGAAAAAAGGAAAAAAAAGTTGTGAACTCATGGTCACCCTTTTGCAATGAACAAATACTCAAGTGATCTGCTTTGCATACTAATTGCACAACATGTCTGTCTTCATGTAGACTACAGTGAGTTGGGAAGGAGACAACCTGCTTTGTGACCAGCGAGGCGAGAAGGAAGGACGAGGCTGGACACACTGGCTGGAGGGTGATAAGCTGCATTTGGTAAGGATGTGGAGGGATGAAGAGGAAAGGGGGGAGAAGGGATAAGAAATAAGGAAATAAAAAAAACACGAAAGGGAAAATATGAAAGTGATATGCTAAACATGCAAATAGCACAGGGTTTGTAAGTAATCATTTCCTTATTCTGTTGCACTACACTACTGTCTTTGTGGGAAGAAAAAGGTTTGCAGGGCTTTGTGCTGGAGGGGGTGAAGTAGGAGCCTCAAAGGAAGGAAAACACAAAAGAGGCAGAAGACTCTTGAATGCATGTCTTTTATAAAGTGCTGCCCTAACTCTTCTAAGAGGAGTGTTTCTTCTCATTTTGTTTGTAAAAGAGTGGAAGTTTACAGATAATCTGTCATTTAAGAATTCAAACAATCACCCATGTCTCACTAAATAGCTCTCGCAGGATTTCTCAGAACTGTGTTGCAGCTCGGACAAAGCACTGCGTTGTTCAAATTTAGGAGAGAAATTGGGAAAGAAATACCAGCGAGGATCAGGCTCTAAAATGGTGGATTAGAAAGGTTACATGAAGCAGGAGAAGGGAGCAGCGAGAGAATAATGAAGAGTGATTGAGGACGAGGGGGAGCTGGAGGGGGTCAAAGGAAGAGATAAGTAGATGGTGATTGAATGGGAGACGGATTACAAGGTCAAAGAGGGAGGGGGTGGGGACGGCATTGTATTTTGTATACAATCCCAGGCTTGTGTATTACTTATTTAACTCTCCTTTGATGTGACAAACTGTCTTACTATTCATCCCCCCCTTCTCCCAACATGTGGTCTTTCCCTCTCTGCAGGAGATGAGAGTTCAAGGCGTCGTTGCCAAGCAAGTCTTCAAGAAAGCTGTTTGAAGTAACTGCAAATATGTTTTAGTGGATACATTCTTGATTGAATGTAGTGAAGGACAAGGTACAAGTCTGAATAATGTTTATAGTTTTATTAATTTGTATTCTAATCAACATTATTTTGAAATGTCACAATAAGACTGAACATCTTTTGAAAATGCTGAAATGTACATGTGTATCTTAATTGTCTGATGGTACTAACTGAAAAGAGAGCAGCTGAGCAGAACGACTTGTGTAAACATTCCCAACCTACTCCCTCATATTGCACTATCTATCTTCACAATGTTATAAACAAATCATACATCTGTCAGGCATCACTGCTGCATCTTTAATTCATCACACCAGCTCCGCTGCACATTTTTAAACTTAAAAAATTCAATGGTCAAATTGAATATTTTATAATATATCATTTTTATAATATTATATATATTGAATATTTTTTTATTTAGATTACAATATTACAATTCTGGATCTGAATCCGCGGCTGAGGTTTGAACAGTATAAATTTAATTAGATATCCTTTAAATTACAGTTTAAAAACACACCATTTACAATAAAGGTTAAGGCAGGAAATAGTTCAACGAATCCCATGAAAAGACCAACTACAGGTAGATCGGTCTCTCAACAGCCTGGTGCACTCTGTCCCAATCTTATTTGTTTGCAGGAAGATGTCATAAAAAAATAAAAATATAAACACTTGAGACTTGCTAACAAATATTTAGTTTAACCTAAAAAAAGGGCTCAGTAATTATTTGAAGCGGCTTGATACTGTAGTTTTTACCAATAGTTACTAACAGGAGTAAATCATTTGTAGGGGGATTTTTTCTGCTGTGGAATAATATACATGAAGAGTTCATCTTCACAGCAGCATAATTAGCTACAGTGCCAATCTTCATGGTGATGAAGTAACCCGTTACCCTTCAACAGAACAATAGTTGTTTGGACAAAGGAGCTCCGGGGCACAGAGGAATACGTTACACCAGGCATCGACGTCACAGACATACTCATTAGATCATTCATTGTTGGTTTGGGCTTTTTCTTGGGATAAAGTAATACAAATATAGAATATAACAGACTCTTTATTAGAGTCACCCCTGAGCTGCAGCTAAACGCCACTGACAGAGCTGCTTTCACTTGTTAAGCTCCTATCTAACACTAGTTCTCATCCGAGGGACTGACTAACACAGTTGTAAATGCATCATATAAATATCACATCACTTGAGTTGAACCTCTCGTTAAAGTCCTGCAGGGGGCAGCAAACTGTCAGCCACCGTAAGCTCATCAGAAAGAGAGAACCCCTCTGTTTTTTTGTGTGGTATAAATAGGTCCAGTTTAAGGTCTGAAAACTAGTTGCAGCATCTCCAAGCCGGAAAAGGGCTCGGAGCTCCATCATCATACTGTTGCAAGAATATTTACTTGATTATGTCCCGCACCACTCGTCCTCCTGTGGCTCTGAGTGGGTCCTCAAGAAGTTTACAGTGCAATATCGGGCACTCCCGTTGATGTGGTTGGAGTCAGTAAATGAAACGGAAGCCTTCAGTGGAGTTATGGGAAGGCTGCCGTCCACGTGCTCTTGTGTGTCGCAACTGACCACGCTCTCATCTGAGGAGGATAATGACAAATAAAATCAATGTTCAGAGTGACCATCCTTCAAAGTAATGTTACATCAAACATGCATTGCTCTTTATGTGATTATTGGCCATCTTAATGGGGCTGAAAGCTTTCATGATTATGGGAAGTCAGTATAGACTTGGCAGGAAAAGGGAATTGTCCTTGTGGCTTTGATAC
Organism: Myoxocephalus aenaeus; assembly: GCA_038501785.1. Lineage (NCBI taxonomy): Eukaryota > Metazoa > Chordata > Actinopteri > Perciformes > Cottidae > Myoxocephalus > Myoxocephalus aenaeus. The sequence goes on along the minus strand of JBAMJR010000020.1, from coordinate 2,250,210 downwards.
TGGTGGGTTGAACACCAGTCTACCTAAAGATAATTTCCCCAGTTGGTGTTTTGATGATGACTTAGAGCACTGTCTAACAAAGGAGTTGAGATTCAGTGACTGTACGGCCACATCATTTTCATATTCATCGAAGCCTCTGCATTATTATGTTTCTCAACTTTTATTCAGGTTTGTCACCAATCTGTACATTTTCCTAATTGGTTCTTATCAAAAAAATATATGTACAGTGGTGACAGGTCATTTAGGGCAAGTGAGACAAAGCCCTAAAAATAAGTGTGGTTAGTGGCACTTAGAAATTGATATAGTTTAAATTAATGCATGACACAGAAATCATAAGCTTTCATTTATCATTACTGAAAAAATATGAGGTCAGTTTTAAAACCACAATGCGCATGCTCAAAGTTGATTATCTGCTGCTTGATTGGCTTCAGGCTCGTGGTAAGCAGAAGTTGTTAGCAATGTATTTTTTTTTTTTCAAGAAGAAAAGAACTGCGGTCACTATGAAATGTGTGAATTATGTTCTACATTACACTTCGGTGCCCACCAGCCGCAGGACCATGTTATTAACCAATCTGGTCAAAGTAATTCGATTTAAAGTGGAGCGGTTCTCCAAATACAAAAATTGCTAACGTTATCCGAGAAGACTTTTTTGTGTGTGTTGCTTCTGGTGTGTGTTTTACTCCGAGTGGAGAGGTCAAACTTGACAAACAAGCTTCCCAAACTGACGGTGCATTTTGGGAGCATTAAACAGCACGTTGAGGACAACAGGGATGTGCTCAGTATCATCTGTGGTAAACTGTGTGGGAAATGTGAAATTGCGCAACACGTCAATCATATCTTTTCTCTGAAGTAGTTTTAAGGTGCACCCATGGTTCAGTGGTAACATTGAAGTCACCGACCATGAACCACAACGGTTTGAGTCTTGGGTCTCCTGTTCACGTCATACCCATCTACTGTACGGTCGTACCCTATTGCTCACATTTCCTGTCATCTCTCAAATGCCAAATCTCTTATAAAGACATAAAAAAGCCAATACATTAACACTTTAATTGAATAGTGTAAAACTGGTGTGTGTGTGTGTGTGTGTGTGTGTGTGTGTGTGTGTGTGTGTGTGTGTGTGTGTGTGTGTGTGCATGCAGCAGTGTTCAAGGATTCAGCACCTGGGATAAAAAGTGGTAGTTTGCAGCCGTTCACGGCGGAGCTCTCCTGGCAGTGACCGTTCAGCTCTGTGATCGGTAAAGACGTCTCCAGCTGAGTGAACGGTGCTGCTGGGACCATTTCAACCAGAGAAACGGCAACACTGGAGTCTGCTGTCACATCATTTATGGCTTCATCAGTATTAATGCAACAATTATTATCTACTGTAATCATGACTTATTATGATAGTTTAATAGTTTATCTAACTTGGAACCTAGTACTGGTTATTCAAGACAAAAGGTTTGTATTATAATCTATAATCTCTCACAATCTAATAGTCATTTCTGCGGCACCAATAGTGATTAGTGATGTGAAATGTGATCACTGTAAGTATCTTATCAACTTTGTTGCTAGGAAAAGTTATTTATACGTCTTAAATCATACATCAATACACATGTAAAATTCACCACAGCTCATTGTGACTCATAATTGTATTATTACTCTGCAGATATATCTGAAAAACTCACCTCCTGTAGACTTGAAAGGGTGTTGTAAAAATATCCTCGTTTCATTTTTCTCTGTGGAAAAAAATTTCAGACTTGACTCACAGCAGTTACAAATGTCAATGCAGCGTTTGTGGTAATGGCCCAGCATAATTATCGGTCTTGTCTCGTGGCCCTGTGTTAAAATGTACACGGATATATTTAATTTAGGTCAACCTGCAATTTAGGTCGACCCACAGCTCATTTTTGCCCTAGTGACCGCGAATGGATTAATCCAGCCACCAGAAGCATGAGTGACTCACTGAGAGATCTCCTCCAGGCATGTTTTAAGACATTGAAGACTTAAGATATTTTTACATTTTATTCTAGGATATAAAATATGTCAGTATTCTGACTCCTCTCTTTTAAGTATCTTAAAATAGGTAGTTGTGAACAAGTGGCTAAATTAGACTTCAACACGTCATCACACAAACTAGATTATCTTGCTGAACAAAACGTTTAAGTATCATACTTTCTGCAATAATCCAAAATCTGATGTAAATATCCCATTGGCTTTTTGTCAAGGGAACCAGTACAGAGCTAACTTTTGAAGTTGGCCTTTAAAAATACGTCATCCCTGCACTCCTCTATCGTGTCAGATGCATACTGGAGTTTTAAACTAGTTGTGAAGCCCAACCTTTTCTCGATTAATTGTATTTTGTATATGTAATTTCCAGTATTGGCCCATTGCTTCACTGGAAACACAGTAAATGTCAATGAAATTCAACAGAACGTCAGCCAAAACAATCCTGAGACTGCATGCGTAGGACCCGTTTCTCTGTATGAGTTGTTTGTTGTCTGTGAAGTGTGCGTCACATTATACCAAACAGTTGTCAGACTGAATATGTACAGGATGTGGTTTGTCATGCTCACCGAGCTTGTTTAACGTCACCTTAAACCGCTTCTCATTTTACCTTTCTTGGTCATTCACTTTCTTCTTTTGTGACACTTCTTTTTGCATTAATTCATTCTAGACCACATCAATTAATATGAAAAAATGAGGTAATGTAAATGTAATTTGACCTAACATAAGCAGTGACCTTCAACTGCACACTTCAAAGTAAATGGCGTGTGTAGTTAGTGAGTGGGAATGTCTGTACATAGCTTTGTTGACTCCAAAGTGTGTGAAAAACCGTGATGAAACGCACCTACGCATGCCACACATTGTACACACCTGCTTTGTATGACTTGCGTTTTGCCCTCCAGCAGATGAGACCAAACAGGATGAGTGCGGTCAACAAGAATCCTGACCACAAGCCTGTGGGTAATATCCAGGAACAATCTGGTAAACAGAGAGAGGAGATTTCAGAGAGACCTAAATACATTTTAATGAGGTGTTCCTCCTGATTGCACACCGTAACGTATCTTCTGGGATGTAAAGAGGGAGTGAGTGATTACTGAATACTCCTCTTGATTCCTCATTAATCATATTGAAGGCAAGGAATGAAATGACTGTGCCTATAAAAAGGAGTTAATTTCTATTCAGTTTCTATTTCACGGCAGTCTTAGAAAATTATGAACACACAAGAATGATGCCAAGACGTACCCTACCCTTATGACTAATTATTATCAACAATTATAAGCAGTATTTAAACACTCGCATGGTTTATAACGCACTATAATACACCATAACGAGTTGTTATATACATTTGTAGGTGTTTACTAATGTATTTGTCAGATATTATATCTCCCCTTTTGACGCATCTATATAACTATGTTATATGTACAAACTATTGATAAATGCTTGATAACACTGTAAGATAGCTGCATGATTACACACGTGAATAAATACTGTCAGTATGTTATAAAGCATTTATTAACTACTTATACACTTGTTCTAGTCATTCACATGTGGGTTTAAAACACAACTAATACTATGCTATTATGTTTTTTCTACACCAGTGATATAGTTATAATACAATAAACTACATTAATAAACAGTTATACTTGTGCTTGTATTTTCATACAACTACATTAGTTTGTTATGAACTATTAATGTTTTAGGTATTTGTGGTTTACTTGGTATGTTTCACTTGTTATTTGACTGGATTAAACTAAGTAAACTTTTTCAGTCAGTCACTGATATCACACAACTGAAACTTCAACGTAGAGTTCAAAGAACTCAAATATGAAAACGTTGCAATGTAGACATTATGTGGAGGATGTTTTAATCAACATGTGATCTAAATGTGATCTAAATCTGATGGCAATATTTGTTAAGAATCTTTTTGATCTATTTCTGTAAAGTCCTATAGCAGGGCCACAACATCCATTCATTTTAGCCAAGCCTGCAACATGGCAGCATCTTGAAACAGTTCCCCTTTTACCTGTTTCTTCAGAGCACTGCATCACTCCATTAATTCCTTCACATCCCTCCACTTCTCCTCTGACTACCTGCGTAGCGGCTTGAGTAAAAACCCCAGTACTTCTTCTTATTTTCTGGCCACTAGGGGCAGCAGAACGAGTTGTGACATATGACATTTTATGTTGATGATATGGCAAACTTTTTAGCAAACAGGTGCTTATAACATACATTAGTTACGTAGCAACATTATTATTAATTTGCAGTCATGTTTTTGGCTGCTTGATGAATGTAGCCAATATTCACTGTCTTTTTAGCTTTGATTTAGTTTAGTTTAGTCTCTGTTCTAGAGAAGCCTTAGGGAAAGATACGGCTCTACATCTACTAAATGCTCGACTAAGTCTGCCAGCTAGTCGCTACCTGTTCACATTGTCATTTATTGTTTTCACGTTGGTATGTGATACATTTGTGTTGTACAAATATAGATTACTGCAGCTTTAATGTCTATTCTCATAAGGTGACCCTTGATAGCCATAGTCACAATGACTGAATCACCCCATCAGACACATACTAACAAGTGGCTTCCACTACTCTCTTCCTCAGGAATGATTTTTGCTGTGATACTTCTCATTTGGTCATATCACATAGGAACCTTTTTTACTTAAAAATATTTTACGATCTAAAGAGATGATATACATTTGTAACAACAGCCGTAATGTTAAAATGGAGACTTACGAGATTTGAAGTTGCCACAGATGGAATCAGTTGTTGAGGTTCCTGGAGTTTTCAACACTCTTCCGAAGTCCTCACATCTGAAAACAACATACAAACCCAAACAAATTAGTATTTACACAATGTGTAGTGTATCTATAACTAGGGTTGCAAATGGTTGGTACATTTCTGGTAAATTTCTGGAAATTTTCACAAAGGAAGTTAAGCTCAGGAACGTACATAAAAATGACACCTTTTTATTAGTGAACTTATTGAGAGGGAAAACACACAAGAAGTCCATGGAGAGGATATGGAGGCTTTTTTGGGGGATGTTTTATGTTTGTCCTTGTACAACCTACTGGATGGGGCATGTAAACGCTTCAGAGAAACTCAAGAAACCGTTCCTCCAGTGTGGAGGAAATATAGTCACAGCAGATGTGATGTGGATGTTTCGGGCTTGCAGGCTGATAATGTCAACCCAAATATGTTTTTCTTCTGCTGTGACTCGATGGATGACTAATACATCATGCACATCATATTCCATCACATTACATACATTGAAATCTTTCAGCTTAAAAAAATAAAAAATAATAGTGGAGAGGCAGTCTGACCTTTTATGTGGTTGACAGGCCGAGTGGAAATCCGTCACGTTGCTGTAGGTTCCGCCTGGACACGGAGCACAGATCGTGTCATTCGTGTAAGTGGCTGCAAAAAGGAACACATTTTTTCAGTGGCCATTTTGTACTGTGCTTTGTATGGTGGGAATGTTTTCTGTACTGCGTGGCAATTTACTTTGCATTTTATAATGGAAGCTTACCTTGAACCTTGACCCCTTCTCCCAGATTGCAGTTGGTCAGTACCCAGCAGTGGTCACAGTGATCGTTGCTACAGTAGAAACCCGGCATACACCTACACACCGTATTCTCTTGAGCTGTACAGTCCTTTACTTTCCTCTGATTGTTAACTGAAAGAGTCAAAGACAGATATAGTTTGTGCTGGAAGAGGGATCCGTCTTCTGCTGCTGCTACTGAGGTATCTTGTTTATTTGTGTGTAAAGATTTGGTCCCTGTTAAGGATTTAGCCGTGGCTGAAGAAGTACTCCATACTTTTACTTGAAATAAAAGTAGCAATACATCAATGTAATACTACTTTGTTGCAAGTACAAGTCCTGCATTCAAAATGTTACTAAAGTAAAATAATTAGCATTGAAATATACTTAAAGTACCAAGTAAAAGTACTATTTATGCAAAATAGCACATTTTAGAATAATATTATATCACTAGATTATAATTAGGGATGCATTATGTGTCACTAGCGTTGCAGCTTTTTGCATCTCTCTAACTGTTTCTGTAGTTGTTTGGTGTTTCTGTAGTTGTTTTTTGTATCTCTTTATAGTCACTTTACAGTTGTTTCAAACAGAGGCTTTGGTCCAGGGGGCCCATTTAGTTATTAACTTAAATTAAATTGACTGGACTTGTCTTGGCTTGTCACTCCAAGCTGTAAAAACATTTAAAGCTGGTTCAACTTGAAACAGTAATCTCTCCCACTGCCTTAGAAATATGAGTTAACTGAACTTGAATCATTATTTCAGATTCTTCTCAATAGTCAGGTGTACTGTTCACTTTTTCTTGATCACAATTACATTTCTTTCCAGTTCCATTCTCATTTGACGTACACATGTTACAGCTGTTTGTGCTGGTGTTTTGTACCAGACAATACATGAGGCTGTGTGTGTGTGTGTGTGTGTGTGTGTGTGTGTGTGTGTGTGTGTGTGTGTGTGTGTGTGTGTGTGTGTGTGTGTGTGTGTGTGTGTGTGTGTGTGTGTGTGGGACTTACTGGAACTGCAGTCCTTGCAGACGTGACATTTAGGCAAGTGGTTTTTTGTGGCTGTGTACCTACCAGGTACACAACTGGTACATTTGGTTGTGTGTGTGTCGTCACACTCAGCCAGCATGTACTGTCCTGAGAGAGAAAACGGAGGTATACAGAATAATCTGATGTTAGGCTGTAAGGAAAATACAGTGTGTGAGGAACGCTGAATAAATACTGTGTTGTGGTGCACAGTTCTATAAAGAAGTTTGTCATCTGACGAGAAAAGATAGTTAAGATAAGTTAGTAACTGTAGCTTTAAGACGGTGACTGACCTGCAGCACAGCGATCACAGCATATCCCAGCTTTTTGGGTGTACTTATCCTCACTTGTGCAATTCATATTCGCAGTTGTTGCCCATTCGATTACAATCCTCCACCTGTGTGTAAAATATCTAAGTTGAAGACTACGATGACAATCTTTCTCTACACTCTTCCTTGAAACCGACTCATACCATTTGGAATGACAGCTATTTCATTATCATTATCGCTTTACCCTTTCTCCTTTTCTGACTATCTCTACTCTCTTTCTGCTGTCGGAACTGTCTGTGACTACAGATGTGTTTCCCCTTCTCAGTCTGCCTTACCTACTTCTCATGTATTTTCTAATCCTACACAGTGGAAAACCCCAGTGACCCTAATCTGCTGTTTTCCCCTCCATGTCTCTCTCTCTCGGTCTCTTTCTCTGTCTGCCGCTCCTCGTTTCCTTCCTGTCCTAGCCCTCTCACTGCGAAGTAATCTGTATGTGTGTTTCCGTATAGCTACAGGACCAAAGACTGATTTTGGCACTTACTGCACATAGCAAAGCAGCACAATGAAACATTTCCTCTCTCCACTACACCCTTTCCTTTCACTCCATCGCCATTGTTTCCACTGAACCTTTGTCCCAGTGGCGCAGAGATGTTGCTCAACTTACACTGCAAAGAGATTTTGTAGTTAACAGTCGATCTAAAAGGCTTTTGGCTCGGTCTGTCTTCCTGCCATCCCACTTACCAGCAGTCACTCCCTCGTTACTGCAAACATACAAAAAAACTATTTAGCTTTATAAAACGCCTGCGTTTGCAAAATATGACTGAGAGAGAAAGGGGGGGAGCGTGAAAGAATAAATTATGGAGAAAAGGGGAAGGAGAGACATTGATGTAGTTTATTTGACAAGGGATTTGATCGGATCACGATGATACAATTGAGGTGGGTTTGGATTTGTTTATTTTAGTACTTTAAAACAGATTACCATACTGTAATGATTAGCAAAAGATGTGTGGAGTACTTTGTGATTTATGCATCATCATCTCTGGCTCTCTGGCATTTTTTTATGTAACTGGACTTTCTCACATTAAGTAGTACTTTTTTCTTTCTCAACTTTATGGTCCTTGCTGTTTCTCCGCTTGCCTCTCCTTTCCTTTACAATGTATCACCTCCTCCCTTGAATATTCGTACCTTCCATACCTTCCCCAGTCTTCTGCTTCTCCTATGCTCCCGCCCGGCCTACTCGATGCTGCTGGGATGGGTGGAGTCTCCAGGGTATCCCACTGGATATTTGCCACATGCCAGTCTAAACTGGAGCAGGTGTGCCCACAAGGGTCACACCCTCTCCATCAAGCTCATCCACCTAGACCTGGAGGACAGCCAAGACTGTGAAAACGATGCAATAAAGGTCAGGGGTCATGATACACTTCAAATAGTTGTCCCGTAAGAAGTCAAGGTTAATAACTGATTACAGTAATGCAATTGTATCCTCTACAACACCATTCTTTTCCAGGTCTTTTCAAATGGAAACCTAATCTCAGTTCTGTGTGGCAAAAGGGAATTTGAGGAGCTTCAGTCCACGGTGAATCCCTCGCTCGTCTCCTCCCCGGGTGGCTGCCTCTCTCTCACGTTCCACTCCGACTACTCAAACACCAAGAGGCACACCGGCTTCAGAGGGTTTTATACCGATCAGGGTGAGATGTAGAGGAGAAAATAAATGAAATACTGAGTTGTAAGAGTCCCACCAAAGTCCACTGTTTTTGTGCCCATTTATTTTCCCATGTTCCCAAGGAGATTTAATATGTATTCCATCATTGTGAATATTTTTGTAATCACACTGTTAGGAAGGTGATATTGTTTGACAATAATTCACAATGGTTGGAGTGTATTGCTGTTAAATCTGAATTGGAAACAGTTACTTTTTAAGTTATATTTAATGTCATAAGTGAAAACTTAAAAAATAATCAGCGTCCAGGGTTATTTTGTCTCAGGTGAGTTGCATTTATTTTCCAAATCTGAAATAAATAAGTAAAGCCTATATGCTTCTGAACAACATAAAGACTTTCAGTTTCATTTCAAAGAAGCTGACTGTGGCTGATGTCTAACTCCTGACCAACGGCCTCCCCTTTGTACAGAGCAGGCTAGTAGTTTCCCCTGTTTCCAGAGTGTATGCTAAGCTAAGCTAAACTAAGCTAAACTAAGCTAAACGGCTGGTGGCTCCAGCTACGTCTTTAAAGTATAGACATGAGAGTGGTGTTGATCGTCTGCTTCTGACAGTGTTTTACTGTGAGAGTAGTTGTATGCCAAATTCCTGGGGTTTAGTATAAGTGAATCATCATCACCACCAAAACAACAAATGTCCAACGATTCCTTTAAACGGACCTCTTTTGCTCCCTCAGACTTTGATGAATGTAAGGACGACCCTGACCACGGATGCACCCAGTTCTGTCACAACTACATCGGAGGGTACCACTGCTCCTGTCGCCACGGTTACTACCTGGATGTGGACAAGCACACTTGCACGGGTACAAATAATCGCATGACTAAGATCAGTTAATAGCGTACAGAATGAGGAGTTCTTATTAGACGGAGGGAGACAAATCTAGGAAGGGGAAACAAAACTGAAACATGAAGTGAAAATGAGGAAATAGAGAAAGCAGAAGCAGGCCAGAGGAGGAGAATCACACGCGATAGAGGATGATTGTGTAATCATTGATTTTGTTGACTGTGGTGACAATGAAATGTTTTCTTCAACACAGTGAGTTGCACTCAGGACCTGTCAGGGCTGAACCATGGTGACATATCCAGTCCCTCCTGGCCTGCTCCCTATGCAGAGAATTCTAACTGCCAGTACACCTTGTCTGTGGAGGCCACCCTGCAACTGGAGTTGCACTTTTATGAAGATTTTGATGTAGAGGAAAGCCCTGATGGTCAATGCATAGATGCACTGAGGGTAGGTGCTGAGTTAAAATACTAAAATACGACATTTTTCTATAACGTGTAACTGGACAGAGCAGGAAATAAAGTGGAAGTTCAGACAAAAGACAAAATGGATTTAACAACGAATACACATCTTATTTTGACCATTTTACAGGCTCTCGGTGTTACACATTTTCATGGTGTTTAGTCTCAATTTGGGTCTCATCAGACAAGTTCTTTTTTTCTTTTTCTTTTTTAGTGGCTTTCTCTTCAGTGGGAATATTTGTGCAATCCAGTTTTTTCTTTTATATTCGCAGTGAGTCATTTTCTAGGCACTGTACAGGCTGAGGGACACTTACACATGCATGTTTCATAAGAGGACCTGAGCAGAGAGGAAGCTGAGACATGTACAATGTGAGACATTCATTACCTTTAGTGTTGCGTTTGCAGATTGAGACTTCCTCTGGGATTCTGGGGCCATTCTGCGGCCACACGCCTCCCCCATCTCCCTTTCTCACTCACTCACATTGTGTCCAAATCCACTTCACCTCTGATGGCTTTGGCACGAATAAAGGCTTCAGTGTCCGCTTCAGGACCAGAGGTACTGCAGCCTCCTCACTTGTGACACGATGGGAAAGCAGCAGTATTTGTCATGAAATGTGTTGGGCACTGATCACAAATGATCATGATTGTTCTTTTCGCTTGTAAATTACAGACAAGGTTTGTCCAGCAGTGGTGACCTTGCACTCCACTGTGACTCCTCAGCAACCAGAATCTCACCAGAAGGGTGAAACAGTGACAGTAACTTGTGATCTTGGCTACTTTGTATATACTGTGAGTATACAGGGAACCAGAAGTTTTAATATATTTACATTGTATGTATTTAAGCCACTTTTAAGCTAATTTAGTTCTCCTTTTGCAAAGTAGCCAGGCACCCAGACCCTGACATCACAGTATGTGGCGATGTGTCAGAATACAGGCGTATGGACTCCCAATTACGCCTGTGAACGTGAGTTTGACTGCAACCAGTTTTTCTGAAATGTTGTCTTGAATTTCTTTTATTTTTCTCACATTGTCTTCCACAATGTCCCCCCCTCCCCTCCATGTGTAGCTGTGGATTGTGGAGTTCTTGATATCCCAAAAGATGGCATCCTTCAGTTGGTGGGCTCAGATAACCCACATACTCAGTACAAAGACCAGATTCAGTTTAACTGCAGCTCAAAGTACTACACACTGGAAGGAGATGGTGATTATAAGAAGCTTGTTCACATCTATTTTATGATTCCTTTCCATGACTTGCTTTTAAGGCTGAAAAGTGTTCTGTTTTTTCAATCATTTGTTTTTTCACTAAAATGCTCTCTCCAATCTTTCAGACTTGTACACTTGCAGTGCCAGTGGTGAATGGGTATCAGGTGGAGGCCAGACAGAGATCCCGAAATGCATTGAAGGTACGACCATCAATGCATTTCTCACATTTTCTCATATTAGCCACTTTTGAATCATACAAATCTATTAAAGACTTCTTGTGTTTTTCAGTGTGCGGGAAGCCTGAAAATCACCCCACAAGTGCAGGCAGAATTTTAGGAGGTAAGAATGCAAACATGGGAGAGATACCGTGGCATCTTTTGATTAAAGCGCCGAATAGAGGAGGAGCATCTTTGATCAATGACCGATGGGCTGTCACAGCAGCTCATGTCGTGGAAACAGCAGAGGAAACCTCTTTGAGACTGTATGGTGGACTGATAGATGGAAGAACGATATCAACGAATGTAGTTGTCATGGAGAGTGAGAGGATCATAATTCATCCCAACTACATCAAAGGCATTCCTCTTGTACAACGCACTAATTTTGACAATGATATTGCTCTTATTAGATTAGCTTCCAGGGTGAATTTAGGCCCAAACCTCCTTCCCATTTGTCTGCCAAAGGTAAACAGTGGCCTGTTGGATAATGAGCAAGGCACAGTGTCAGGCTGGGGGAAAACAGAATCAAGGACGGAGGGTCGTTTGGTCACATCTGCTTTGTTAAAATACGCTCATATTGGTGTCTACCCCCTTACGGAGTGTAAGAATACACCTTACACACATACAACTAAGAAACGTATGACTTTCACTAATAACATGTTCTGTGCTGGAGCACCGGGAAAGGACAGTTGCCAGCAAGACAGTGGAAGTCCGTTTGTTTTGCCCATGTTGACTGGAGGCAGTGAGCCATATCATCTGACTGGCATTGTGTCCTGGGGACCCCCCTGTGAAGAGAGGCAGTACAAGGGTTATTACACCAAGGTGGCTAGTTATGTGGACTGGATTAAGGAGACAATAGATGCAACAGAAAAGTAGGGAAAGATGAAAGTACTTTTCTGCTAAACATAATAATGTAATCAATTTCAGGAAATGTTTTTGAAAATAAAGGCTACAATCTTGTAATCAAATGTACCAACATGAATACCATTATGCTGTGATCACATTGTTACTTCATACTTACCTTTTTGTATTAAAGGAATTTGCAAATCAACTGCAGAGAATGTGTGTTTCAACCAATTTAATATTATACTGTCATTGTGTCTGTTAATCAGCAGATACACACAAAAACACTGGAATACTTCATATTTTAGTATTTATTTCATAATTTATACATGTGTCTTTCACTCAGCACTGAATATTTCACCGATAAAGCTTTTTAATCAGACAAAAATGCCCTCACATTTAAAACAACCACTTCAATAACTCATGTTGTTGCTTTGTTTCAAAACACAACAATTCAGCTGGAACAGTTATCTTAATATGTATGATATGTGGACTAAAAACATAGTTATGTTTACGCCAACAGCCTGGAAGAGCTGTACGCCAGAAATGTTCATAAACGGCGACAAACAAAATATCAGCCTTTTTAATTATAATGTCCTCCTGTATTCATTTGTTTCAGGATTTATTCTTATTTTTATGATTATGTATGCTTTTTTGGACCAGATAATGATAATGAGGGAGGATCGTGGTTTTTTAAGTCTTCAACCTGCCTGGTTGTTTACTACACAATGTGCTCAAGCCTGGCAAGCCACAATCAGCTGCCTCTCACAATGTGTTCATACTCAAATGTTTCACCAACATGTCAGCTTCTCAAGTGAAAGGCATTTGCTTCTTTGCAGATGCTGATAAAAGTGTAATAGCGCCCTCTAGTGATAGAATGAGGTTTATGGGTGAAGGAGCCAGAGTTTAGGGGGGGGGGGGGGGGGGGGGAGACTGAGCGATTGTTATATAAAACTGTAAATCATAGCTTGTTTTATGAAAAAAAGGTCCAAAACTGCTGTATTCGGATGTATTGAACACCATAAGCAATATACAAGTGAAATATATGGTTTGGTACATGAACAATTCAAATGTGTGCAAATGTGAGCAAATGTGCTCCAATGCAAATTTTGGAGACCTCGTCTGAATTGTCTCTGTACTAAATCCTCTCTAACTTTGTTCTGCTTCACTTTAGCAAAGTCAACCTTTGCAAAGAAAATGTTCACATCTTGTGCTATGATTTGGGAGAGCTTACCTTACTGCTGCATGCATCATTCCAAAGAAATAATCATCCTGAAAGTGCTTTTTTTCTAGGCGGACCTGAAACCTTTTCATTTTTGCTGTGTGTCATCTTCATTTACTCTTAACCAGTAACATATAGACTGATATTTACACATGTGAACAACATCTCACATGTGTACCTTTTATTATAACACCAAAATTATTCAAATAGCCCTAATGGTTGCAGAGATACACCCTTTTTAGTTTGGGTATGCAATTTTCGAGCAGAGGCTGGTTGGTTTTCTTTTGGTTAAAAAATGGGATCTAAAATCAAAACAGGTTTTCTTTTTTTCTAAAGTTATTCTCAATAGATAATATAAAATAGGAAATAACATGAGTTTGCATTTCATTGGAGATGCACAAGGTCTTCCTAATTCTCTATTTTAAAGGAATTATTTACAGCATCGACCCTCGTGTCTTTTTGCCAAGACAAACAAGGCTTATTCCTGGCATCAACAAAGTGAGTTGCAAAACACTGCAAATGACAGACTTTGTGACATTAATGTTTCAGTTGAAGGTGAGAAATTTGCTCCTGCAGCAGCGGATCAGTTTACGCTCATATATACATTTGAATCCAGAGATGGGGTGGACATTCTGTATCATCTTGTAAGTTTCTATAGACTTTAAAACCCATTTGTTTGTTGGAATTATTATTATTATTTTTTAAATTTTCATGAAATTTTAGCTTGAAATGCCCTGTGAATACCTTCTGTCATTGTGGAGCTGTTTCTTATATCATTTTAAGATCTTCTGTACAACCAGTATTAAATGAGCAGTATTTTATAGGTTGACTGAGGGATCCGGCTCTCAGCAGACCTCCATATGTAAAGCCTTAACACTAACTATTATATGGTTGCAACTGTAGTGTTGATTGTGTCACTTGTTTGCTCTTTTTCTGTTTGCGCTAACTTTGGACCAGCAGCTCAGATGACCACAAACTGATAAACAGATCGAACTCTCTCTGTCCCTGCACCTCTCCAGGTTTCTGTATGTGTCGGTGTGTGAGTGCCGGCGGCTGCCTGATCCAGAGCCTGTAATGCATGGGGAAGTCCAGTCCTCCCAGTATCCCCAGCCTTACTCTCCCAACCTGCTTGAGCAGTGGGACCTCAGTGTGCCCGAGGGCTACCAGATCCGAATCGTCTTCACACACCTGGACATTGAAGCTTCTGCAGGCTGCTATTACGACGCCCTCACGGTCAGATATTATTCAACACATATGAAACAAACAAAAGACCAGTGTTGTGGTGTTTGAGTTCTGAACTAAAGTACGACTTGAGTTTAGACAACTTGACTCAGGTTTGAATATTGACGACTTAACCTAGAACACGTTTTGTACCAACTACACAGTAAATTTGACTCAAATTGGGAAAAAAAAAAACATTTGGTCCCAGTCTAAATAGAGTAAAATATACTCTTGCCTCCAAATGTATAATTCAGAGTATTTTTTTACTCTATTTAGTGTTCATATTTAACTCTACATGATGATATATTTGCTAGAATTGGATTCAATTATATATAGAATTAGATTCAATTCTAAATAGAATTATATATAGATTTGGATTCAACTCCCTTCAGCTCTCTTCCGTCCCATAAACCGTCAGCTCGTTCCAGTGTAGGGAGGTTTCATGGCGGTGGAAACATAACTCAAGGAACCGTACAGGACAGGGTCACGCTGTTTTACTCCAATAGATTTTATTCTGAATATTTGCTCTTACTCTACTGGCTACGGCTAAAGTAAATACGCTCCAAAATGATGAAATATTACTCCTTTAGAGGAAAATAATAGTAACTCTGGAAAGATTACTTCCCCGTTTTTCCTGTGTATGTACTACAGCTCTATGTTTTGCTGTTATAACCAAAATATGCTTTGGTGTATCTCAGCTGCATGGTGGGTATACAGTGGTCTCTCATTGGAAGTA